>CM021105.1:239029918-239130648 GCA_007115665.2 Sequoiadendron giganteum | reverse complement strand
GCTATGGATATTTTTGCAAACCTACTAGTCTATATTAATCTTGTTGATGCACTCATGGATGATGATGGCCACTTCTCCCTGGGTTATGGAAGCTCCTTCTCCTTGTGCTTTCTCACCTCCACCCATGGAGGGGGTGAGTTATACCTTTCATTAGAAGCTAATTCTACCTCTCCATCATATATTTCTTCAAAATTTTCATCTGTGGGGATGGTCTCATATAAGGTGCTTCGTTGTTTGATCTCCTACTGGTACTTCTATAAATTAGACATTTTTTCACTCTGACCACTTTTTCTTCTTTATCTAGTGCCCCAAGGTCTTATTAATGAGGGTATATAAATTAGCCTCTTTCTCAATTTGATAAAAAGAAAGCCATGGGGGTCAGGTAGATGGTAAGAAGGACAATTTGACATGTAGATCCTACATGTCCCCTAGTATATTTCAATTCTCTTCCCAATATGGACATGGTTCATGACTTAAAGGCATGCATCCATCAGGATCACATTTCCATTTATCACAAATGAGACCATGGCCAAGATGTGCTAACTTACAACCCAACAAAACTTGTGCATCTCTTTTCATAACAACTACCATACCATTAGCAACACGATAGGGGTTTTATTAAGACATGTCTTTTTTTTCCTTCCCTATAGGCATCATCTATAATCAATAACTATCATAACATCTCAAGGGAAATAACCCTTTTTGACACATGAGTGTGAAGCCTAAAGGGCTCCTCCATAAATCCATGCATTCTTATGAAAGTATTTAATCCAACCCAGGAAATACTTGAATGGAGGTTGACTCTCACTCATCTAGGAAAGGTGCTCATATGATAGCCTAATGCAACCATCTGACTAACACAAATATCAAAGGATATGTGATAGGAAACATTTGACAAATGAATAATAATATTGCATGCTTGAAAGCACGTGGATCTATACATAAATTGGCTTCACTAGGCTAGAACTATCCTTCATATCTAAGGCCATACATTTTCAAAAAATCCTAGCATTCTGATGTAAAATTAAATGGATGAGAAAAGAGGAATACCTACACTTGTAGGTATTTTTGTATTCCCTTAATTTCTTGATAATTTTCTTTGTGATGATTTCAACAAGGTCATATGGAAGAACCCTTTCTACTTCCTATGTCTAAAAACCACACCCATTTGGAACTCATGTATGTCATCATCGAAATCCATGCTAAAAATAAGAACCAACATTGAAAATCCATCCTACAAATCAGAGTTAAATTCACTGTACACCAAGGGGAATGGAGGTATTGTATCCTTCTTCTAATTGTTCTTCTCATGATTATAGAAACTTAACTAGTCATTACACTCGGTCCAATATTGCTACATTCAAATTCTTGAGAAAACCTTGGTTGTGGGGTCGAAAGGGATGCATAACATATCTCTGATAGATGCTTCATTGATTACAACCCTAAAATTTCTACCTTTAATAACCCAAAAATCCTTTTCCAATTTATCCATGCACATATCCACTAATTCAGGGAATACATGCACCTGAGGCACTATAAAAATATGGAAGACCACAATCCCAGAGTTGAACTCTAAGAGATTTGACATCTCTACTTTTCAACTTATTTACCCTCCTTGGGAAAGCTCCTTCTCTATGAATTTTTGGGCTTGTATGCAACTAAGGATCATATATGTTGTCAACAAAGTCCTTGACCAATTCTAGGCCATGAGAGCAACCAAGCTTTATGAATTTGGCATTCAAGAAAATTTGTGGCTTCAACATGGGTGCATTGGCATAATATTTTTGGCTTAAAAAAATTGTCATATCTTGAAGAGAGTGAAGAGGTTTTGACACTCCTACTAGAAGATGATGCTTCTACTGCTATTTTTTTAATTTCTAGAGAACCATTGCTTGAAACTACTTCTTAGAAAAATATTAACTTCTATTTTGAGATCCCAAACTTATAAAAATTATCACTTGATACTACCTGATTATTACCCACTTCCTACTCAAAATGTAATCAAGATTAAATCCAGATAATGACATAATTACTCTTTGAGACACTGCCAGTGAGGTGATACATGCAAATTAATTACCTACCTTTTGGGGAATGCCAACCTCTATTTTGGGAAGGAATGAAGGTATGATCAACATGATACCCTTAAATAAATGTGACATTGAGAAAATGGTAACTTGTTTTGACAAGACATTATAATTAAATGCAGGAAAGAGGTTGTGTACTAAATGTCACTTCATGTGATGATGTCATATGACAAGCCAAGGGGTGACAAAACACATGGAAAAAAGATGCAAAACCTGCATAAATGCCAACACTTGGATTGAACACCAAGAGCCTCTGAATCCAAATTCATACGATTCTCCTCCATGCCAACTTACTCATTTTCTCATTATTTTTCAATAGAGAAAATATTTTCTGTTTGTGAATTTCTAGCTTCCTTTTTCTATAAATTACACTTAGCCTTAATGCAAAAAATGTTTCTCATTTCAGAAATCCATCTATTTTATAGTTGTAGGTGACATGGGAACCCTTGTAAGGATGCTTAGCAATAAGAACCAACTAGATTTTGTAGGAAAATTCTTTGATGAGGGAATTAAGCGCTTGATTAAAATGAAGTGTTGCTTGATCTTAACTTCCTTCAAATGGGTGTTGGGGTGGATTTTGTGGTGGATATGGACCATTACCAGGTGAAAACAAACATCATGTCATGGTTTGTGGCATTGTTGTTGGTCTCAAATTTTCCCAAACCCTATTTCATAAAGTTATCCAATCGGTTGTTCTGCAAACAATATATTGTGGGAATTGAGGAGGTTTTTGATGTGGTGATTCCTAGGTTGGACATACCTTTGACCATGGACCTTTTGTGTCATGTTAACAATGAAAACCTGGTGCCTTGGCTTCTTTTGATTTCAAAAATTTGTATGATGATGTTGGAAAGTCACCACAAAAAGGTGAGGCCTGCTAGCTCCTTTCTACTTTGGCTGATGAACATGGAGATAATTTATGGTGTGGAGTGGTATTTAGAGTTTTATGACCTAGTTTATCTACCATATCTATGGGTATTCATGGATGTCTATAAACACTAACTCACTTTCAAATTCTTTAGAACTATCCCCCTTTTGACTAGAGCTTTAAAATTTCATATCTTCAAATTTTGAGGCTACTGATGCATTGTGTCCTGTTATGACTTAAGCATCTAGATTTTTTTTTTTTTTAATGCCCTTAATAAAAATTTTAGTTGTGTATACTTCCCACAATCATCTTCCTATAATCAAAGCTCACTAGAGCTCTATTTTATCTTTTAAAACAAAGGCCTAAGATCTTGATGCTATATGTAAATGATGTTCATATAAATACAATATAGTATTTTTCCATTTCTATATTCATGTGTCCATTGGTAAAAATATAGAAATTTACATTTTTTTTACATATGGTACATAATACATAAAATTTACAAGAATATGGGCCGCATAATTTAATTGAAATTTTTTAAATGGATACCATTTATTAGGAACCAAATGGAATTCCCTGTCATGTCTTCCAATTCAAAGGTGATTCTTTCTTTGCATTTTATGATTTGGAAAGGGCCTTTCCATACAGAGTCAAACTTAGCATGTTGCCCTGGCTTGGTGGCATGCTCATCATACTTTAGGACTAAGTCTCCCTCTTTGAAACTTGGGTTGAACGCCTATCTGTCAAACAATTTTTAGACCACCCATTGGAGGTTGGTCATGGTGTTGAAAGCATTCTCACGAGCTTCCTCAACATTTTTTATTTTGGCTAATCTCAGCTCCATGCTACCATTTTGTTTGATCTCCAATGATTTGAGTAGCTAAAATGTCATAATATCCATGGAGACAAGTAAAACTACTTTTTCATATACTAGTTCATATGGGGAAGCCTTAAAGATCTGTTTCAAAGTAATATGCTTTTCCCATAATGTTTCTTGCAAGTTTTTATGCCAATCCCTTTGATGTTCTGAACTGATTTTCTTTATCAGCTAGATCAAGTTCTTATTTGTGGACTTTGCAAGTCCATTCCCTATAAATAATATTTGGATGAAGTCTTTAGGTAGACTTTTCTCCTTATGGAAAACTCCAACATTCCAATCCGCACAAAGGCCCATACATTGTCAAAAATTAGGGTCTTTGGGGAGTTGAATCTCACTACTAGTTCTTTAAGGAAATTGACTATTTCAACCTCGATAGAATTTTTTAATGGGGCTTCCTCCATCCACCTAGTAAATTAGTCTATTGCCATTAATATTCTCTTTTTCCTTGCACTAGAAATAGGATTAATCATCCTAATGAAATCATTGAGTAAAGGATTCATCTACCATAATTGGTTGGAAAGGCATGGTTGAATTCCTTCATTTATTGACAAAACAATTGACATTGAAAAAAATTTAACTAGGTCATGGAGCTCTATGAATAAGGTAGGCTAGTAGTATCCCACTTGCAAGGGAACTAGCGTTGGCAAAAAAATGTCCACCTACGTAGTTGTTGTGAAAATTTCCTAAGTCTCATGTTCTACTCCCTATCTACGTAGCAAAGTAGGACACCATCAAAGCTTCTCTTGAACTTAAATCACTAAACAAGGATGTATTTGATACTATGTGGTCTGTATAATCTTCTTTTATGTGGAGGGACATTGATTAGTATTTATCAATTTGCATGAATTTCACTCTAGCGGATACCCAGGATTCCTCCAATTCAAATTGATTCACTAAAACTTTGTCTATAGATGCCTTTTCCATATTGGGTTTGAGCTCTTTGGTAAGGTATTCAAACAACCCTCTTCCTTTGATGAAGTTTGTAGGTTAGAACTCTATATCATACTCAAGGATCGTAGTGATCAAATTTTCCCTTTTATCTATGATTTTTCTTGCCATAATGTAGTTGTTCATGCTAGGGTGGGCTACAAGGACAAGGATTTTTCTCATCGATATTAGGTGCCTCAATTTTTAAGGCCCTAAATGATTGAAAACACCAATTTCTTGACAAATTTGTACCTTTTCTTATATCCCTTAAGGAGCTTGGAGTGGAAAGAAATGGGATGCTCACTCTTTTCTTCCTCATCTTTTTACTTGAGCACCACAACAATGTTGTGCTTTCTACCATAGAAATAAATGGTAAAGTCCTTTGAAAAGTCTGAGTTTGCTAACATTAGAGTTGTAGAGATGGATTCCTTTATTTTTTAAAATGAATTTCAGCCCTTAGGGGTCCATTTGAAAAATGTATCCTTCTTTAACATGAGTGTGATGAGCCTTGAAAGCCTAATGAAGTACAAAATGAATCTTCTAACAAAATTAATATTTCCCAAGAAAGACTGAACTCCCTTCTTGTTTACTAGTAAAGTTAGTTGCTTTACGGATTTTATTCTTTCTAGATCAATGGAGCAGTGATAACTTTAAGAAACCCCCCTCAAAAAAAGATATAAAATCTTGGTGAATCTTTCATTTTTTTAGGAAAAAATATTAATTTCTATTGGTGAATCTTTCCTTATTTTTGAAAAACTAACTAATTTTATTGGCGATTTTTTTTAAATCACTAATTTTTTGTAGAAAATTTTTGTGAATCTTGAAAAATAATAGGAAAATGCATTAATTATGATGGAGAATCTATCCATTCTAAAAATAATTCTCATGGAAAAGTAGGGGCCCGAGGGTGAAAATTATCAATGGGTTTAAGGGGTAGACTATAACATTTACTTCCCACCATTATTTTAAAATATAATATAATAACCCTCATTGTATTATGCAAGGTAAAATGTACCCATGATCTATAATTCTCATGGGGCTTGAAATTAATTTTGGATTATTCATCTAATGACCCTTGTTGTACTCTACATGGTAAAATGTATCCATGATCTATAATGCTCATGAGACCCAAAATTGTGGGTCCCATAAGCGTTACAAATTGTGAGTACATTTTACCTTGTGGGATACAACAAGGGCCATTAGATTATATTGTAAATCAATGGTGGAAACTAAAGATTAGAAATATGGTCCTAAAGCAACTAATAATTATGATATACTATTGGCAAATTAATATAGATTTCTACTATAATTTATAAAATTTAGGAAAATTTGATCTAACCATGTATCAAATATTGTGGTGAATTCTTGAGTTAAAATTTTTAATAAAATAAATTCTTTGGTCTTTTGTAGGAAATAGGAAAGGAATTTTTATGGATGGGTCTTGGTTAGTTGGAAGGGATTTAAGCTCAATATCATTTTCTTCAAGGAGCGAAGGAGGCAAAATTTTAAGGGATAGCTTGGATATGCTTTTTTCTCTAAAATTTTGATAGGATAAGAGAAGGAAGTCCTCACAGGGTCTTATGGGCTCCATGGGCTCAGACCAAAAATAGTCGACAAAAAAATTGTTGGAGTACAATACCACTAAGATGGAGGTTGAATCAGTGGTGTGAAAAAATTAAACTCAATTCAAATAATCTCTTTCAATTATTTTGAACATATGGAATGTGGACTTTATATTTGATCATTCATCAAATAAAATAACATGCTTGTAAAACCTTCAAACTTTGAATGAAAAAGAGCATAATTAGATCACATAAACTGATAACACAATGACACAATTTTTATGAGTGGAAAACCCGCATAGGGATGAAAAACCACTTAGGAAACTAACTCATTGGCCTAATTAAAAATCCTTATTTATAGAGCCTCATTGGAAAAGCCTCACTGGCTACAAAATGCCTCACTGGCCAAAGATCAGACTTGTCTCACTGACATGATCTCTTACAACACATTCTCTATCATGAATAAATCAATTATAGATGATTCCTCTATTTCATTGCATAAAATTTCTACTTTTCATCCCAATACATTAAATGTCCTAAAGATTCATTAAATTGGAATCTTCAAAAACACAAAATGTATCAGATTATACACTTTACTATTTTGCATATAGTTTTACAAAAGAACATTTTAGAATTCTTCTCATAAACTCAGCATGATATCTTTGTGAAAGAACCAAACCAATAACAGTGATAAATCACTATTTATATAAATATTTTAAGAATAGTAACTACTATAAACTGTCTTTCAAAATAATTCAACATGTAACTTGTTAATTGTCTTCAAAAACTTCCCCTTGAATCATCATGGTATATTCATTTCTAATATGCTAGGCTGTTGTTTATATCATTCTTCGAATAACATCATCATATGTAACCACTCAAAATTTAATGCATGGTCAAAATTGACTAAGTTATGGTATGAAGACTTACACACAATGCAACAAAATTTTGTATATAATATGCATAGACATTAGCATGTTTATGGCACAAAAACCATGTCCAAATCAACACAAAAAATGCATTACATGGCCTTTTACATAGGATTAAAAATGCTAAATGATATAAGACCCCATGCCCTAGCAGAGGAAAACATTAATATCAAAAACAATAACCCATGGATGGATGTTAAGCTAAACCCTTATGAAACAACATTTGACAATAGACAACAAAGACACTATAGTGTAAACCCTTCTCAAGACAACATAAAAACAACCCCAAAAAATACATAGTATGCCCTATTTGAAAACCTAAGATAATGAACCCATAGGTAAAGATGTAACAATGAAACATCACAAAGCATAAAACAAGACCAAGTTGACATGGTATGAAACCACAAAACAAAAAAACCAATACCATCGACATAGGAAATAGAATTAGGATATGAATGAATGAAAAACCAAATCAAGTACAAATGATAAGCTAATATACATATGCATCATTGAAACCATATTTTCTAGATTATACCCAAAAACCAAGCTAGGGTTTTGAATAACGATGTTACCACTTTGTGCACTTTAAAATTTTCCTAAATGAAGTTGATGTATCTTCAAAATAGTGTAAACCAATTTCCACTTCAATCTGGAAACCACTTCTTAAACATCCAAATTGGCATACTACCATTTTCATCGAGCTCTCCAAGCCCTAAATCAGTTGTAGTTTTGATTATATTGGAAAAATAGGTTTTGAATGGACCTGAAACCATTTACAACAGGTTTTGAATGGACCTAAAACCATTTGCAATAGGTTTTGGATGTACCCAAAACCATTAACAAGTAGGTTTTAATAGGGACCTAAAACCCACACAAAAAGACCAAGCTATAGAAGCATAAAACAAAGACAACCAGTAGTGAACCAGAGGCAGATTACAAAAGAAACAACATTAATACACAAATCTGCACCAAATAGAAAAGGATATAATGGGATCCTCAACCCCAAAAAAACCAATTAAAAGGGAACTTGTAACTACGAACCACCTAAAACAACTAGGTAACCATCAACCTATAACATCTGGATTGTAGCACAACACTTATCATCACCAACTAGCAACACACTATTGGAAATCAAGATTGCACCCTTAGCCAAAATGAACCTTAGCTATCCTATTGCAACATGGAAATACTCTCAAATTATGGGTAATCTATAACGAGAGTGAATCTCTAGAGCGGGCTAGTTCCCCTAGCAAATCACCTAATCTAAAAGACTTTTTGAGGAAAGGGTTAGGAGGAGAATTGAAAAGAAATTCTAAAACCTAAAGATGATTCACTGAAAATTTCAAAAGATTTTGATAACTCTCACTCTCCACAATCTCACCATAAAACATACAATCCAATAGTGATTTGTATGAAGGTTCACTAAGCTGAACATAAAATACAACCTAAATTATATGAGACTCTTGCATACAAGTTTACAATAATAAGACATGAAAAGGATTTTGTATCTTGAATCAAAATTAACATCAAATTGGCATTGTAAATATAAGACAAGAAAAATGAGAAGGAAAGCTCTACTATTTTATTAGAAATGAAGGAGTATCAAGCTCAAAATTTGTGTACAATTTTTTTTTACAAGACTCTTTGAATTTAGTAGGAGAGCAAGAAACGATAATATGAACTGAGAAAAACAATTTTTTTTCTCCAATTATACTTCCAAACTAGCTCAAGGAATGAGAATAGAAATTCAAGCTCAAATGCAACTTTGAATTAGCAACTTTGATCCATTTTCGAGCTCCCAAGAAAACCCTTAAAAATAGTGTCCAGAACTACTCCAAACTGCATGAGAAAAATAGAAACTCTCTATCTCCAAAAGGTTGATCCAAAAGAGTCACAAAATCAGGTTCAAACTGCCTCAGAATTGAAAATAGAAGGTTCATTTTACTCATCTTTTCCCAAATTCACCCAAGAACTCAAACTCAAAAATGGAAGGTTTCAATGGGTACTCAAGTGTACTAGCTATAATTTTTAAAGTAACAAACATTAAGGTAATTTATAGAAGCATTACCTTAATGATTTTTTACATCATTTACAGTTTCCAAATTACAATATAGAAAGCTCCTAGTACATTCAATTTGATACAACTTGACTCCAATTATTCTTTTTTTTGCAATAAAGATAAAGTTTTGATACTTTGCAAAAATCAAAATGATATGCTAAGGATCTCAATGTGTTTGATTTTTCTATAAAAAATCATAAAAAATTTAGGCACCTATCATATTATGCCTACTCAAGGCTAACACGGAAACCTAGGGCATTCAACACTAAGGAAAAAATATGGAACTCAAGATTATTGACTTGATTTTCTATAAGGCATGAAATAAATCAAAGTCAATGAAAACCTAAGTTGGCATAAAATGCAAAGTCGACATATTACTTCAAAGGAATTAGTTTGGAATTTTAGTTTTTAAATTCATTGTGACAAAATCTCATTCGAATTTGAGTTAGGGTAAAAACCCTAAAACAAAACTCCATCGAGCTCCACATTGTTTGGCCTCATTTGCAATCTTGACTTTGAGAAAATTTTCTCTGCCCACCACCGCCATGATGGGCTATGGTTTTTACCTTGGGAGCTCGATTCTTTCTATTTTGAGAGATTTTCCTGAATCATCTTGAAGGAAAATTGCAGAGGTAATCCTTTTTTGACTCCAATCTAGGTGTCGACTTTCAATTTTTGAAGTATTTTGGCCTTCCAAGTTGTGGCTATTGTGGCTTTTCTAATGCATTTTTTATGTTCATTTTCTTTGTTGATGCTTTCATTATCTTGCACCACCATGGATGCCTCCATCTTGAGCATTTGAATTACATTTGCATACGGATTTTGGAGAATATTTCTCAGCAACAACCTTGGGTAAGTCTTCCATTGCTTGAACTTTGCATTTCCCTCTTAAATAAGCTCTATTCAAGCTCATTCAAACAGAATAATGAAATTTCTTTGCTTGTTTTAGAAGGAATAAATGAGTTTATATGTGTTCTCTCTTGTATAGGTCGCTGCCATACCTTGTACATTTTCTTATTTTTTCTAAGTGCTCCAACACTTGCATAGGCTCGAACCCTTATTATTTGCTTCTGCATTTGTGTTTCCAAGGTAAACCCCAAATGGGTTTTGTATTTGGTGAAGAAAAACATGTTCTCAAGTCATGACCATGAGAACCCATAATGCATTCTTCTTCTCTATATTTACCTCTCAATTTTGTGGCAAAGGAGCTCAATTCAAGCTTAACCTAGAACAAAAACAATGGAAGTCTTGTAAATAGAGGAACTTTTGCACTTGTTTAATCATTTTGTTGGGTTTTTAAACCCTTAATGGCTGTGGCCATGAAGAATCAAACTGGGTTTCCCTTTTGCTTGATATAACTTAGGGTTTCTCATTTTTTGAAAATATTGTTCATTGTTCAAAACCCTAACATTATTATGGAATTTGTTCACTAGCCTTTAAAGAAATGCATATTTGGCTTTACAATAAGACAATACTAGATATAATTGTAGACACCTAAAAATGACCTAGGCCTGCAAGCTTCATTTTTACCACTTTCGTCCTAGCATAATTAAGACATTTAATTATGTCCTTCGTCCACATTCGACTATTGATTAAATAATTCATAATTATTTAATTAATTCATGTCAGTTATTCTTCATGATTATTAAATAAATAAATTTTATTTATTTATTAAATACGTCATTAACTGTCTAGGTCTTTCTTTAATTTATTTAATTCCCTCTTTTGCATTTAATTCTTATTGATTATTAAATAAATGAATTTCATTTATTTATTTAATACGTCACTGATTGTCTTAATTAAATAAATTGATTAATTTAATTAATTGGTCTTATCTCCTAAATTAAATAATTAAAATTTAATTATTTAATTGCCAATTTCATATTCTTCTCATTTTAAATAAATTAAATTATTTAAAATGTCATGTCAATCCTAACTATGAGTCCATTTTGATAAATAATCTGAAAAAGATTATTTATTATCTCATAAAATCATTATTTTGAATTAATTTAATTCAAAATAGTAAATAATCTTCCAAAAATCAAGTAATCGGGCAGATTCTTGATTTTCCAAATCTGATCTTCAGTCCAAATCTTATCTTCTTGATTTTTCAAATCTCGCAAATCAGGCAATCTTATCTTCTTGATTTTTTGAAAATCTTTATTTTCTAATTAATTGTCTCATTTATTTTCCACCGTCGATCCGATTTTATTCTGACCGTTCGATTAAGGATTTTGCCCTAACCCTAATTAGGGATTCTTAGGTTTAATCTGGATCGTTCATTTCATCAATTTATCTCGTCCGTCCATTCAAAATGGCCTTTTCTATAAAATGCCATCTTCTTCTCATTTTTGGGAGACACGCACATTTTGACATTTTGCATAGTTATTATAGGCATTTGCTTTCACACTTAAATCTCCATAGGCAATTTCATTATTTATTATTATAGTCATTTAATCAAGGCATAGGCATTGTCAATCATAGGCTTTTAGACATAGGCATTTAGATTTTGAGTAAATCCTTCAAAACTTGCTTTAGTCTTGTCATTCGTCATAGTTGCTCATACAAATCTGAGGGCATCTTCATTTACTGCAAGCAAAGGAGGTGTAACGAAGGTCAATCATGGAAGATGGAGATTCTTGGTAATATCATTCCTTTTCTTTTCATCATTTTCCTTTGTACTTCGTTATTTCAATGGATTTTAGTGTTATTTGATTTAACCATCTAACAATCTGATTTTTCCCTTGATTACATTGGTGAACCCGACATTTTGTAGAGAAATTTGTGTGTGTTCTTGTTTGCTTTCACTGTTTTGCAGGTTACAGCCAAGACATCATACGAAATCCCGTCACCTTCATTAGAGCACAGAAAAATGGGCGAATAAAAGATTTTCAAACGGTTTCTGGGTTTTGTAGATCTCGCTCCCAGCTTTCCAGAACATCAAACGGTTTTAAATTTCATTGAGATTTGAAAAGTTATGGGCATTTTAGTGATCGCAGTTTTTTTCAATTTAATTTTTAAACCCGCGTTTTTCTTTTGTCTATAACATTCTTTTTGTGCAGAATCGTGGAAAAAGTTTTCTGGGTTTTGAAGGTCTATCATTTAGCTTTCCATGGATATCTACCACTTAAAATTTTGTTAAGTTTTGAGCAAGTTATCGCTGTTTTAATTTGCTGCTGTCATTAATGTCTTATTTATTTATTTTTTGTTTGTGTTGCTAATCTTCTCTTGTAGCGTGTGGCGATCCCCATTCGTGTGTCGAAGACCATTGATTAAAGAGATTACTAATTCATTGTTTGCAGATTCGAATGTCGAAGACAAGATAAACAAACATTGTGCTTGTTTTTCTTTCATAGATTAGCAAACATTTGATTTTGGCGCATATAAAAAGAACACATGTCTTCTTTGATTGATTGTGCTTGCAAGATGGTAGGTGAGTATGCTCTCACTTGGTGAAAACCTCGTGATCAAAAAACCAGACCCATCTTTATTTGTTAATTACCCTTCACGATTCGGTATATCGGAGTATCCTCTCCCCTTGCGCATTCATGCGATCCTGGGTGTAAGAGAAACGGTTACTGACTCTAGAACTTGGGCCTGTTCTGGTGGGAAAAAGTACTCACCCTAGGACGACTCAGACTGGTAGCACCCTGACACCAAGGGACTTCCAACCGGTATATAAAAGTCGGTTCTTGGGGAAAGCCCAAGAATCACGAGCGTGGTTCCGACGAGATGGATCTGAAAGGGGACTCTCGCCGCATGGATCACGCCCCACGAACGAAATGCCCGAATTAAAAACCTCTTGTCTTAGTGTCCAACCATTCTATTGGTCGTTGCTTGGTATAGTGCAGGGTACAGTATCATGCCCGAAGACACTCACTACTGATCCCCTTGAGTAGAGATAGCAATTCTTGGGATGTCACTACCCAAAGAATCTGAATTTGGTGTGCTCGAATGACGTTAATGAGACGTGGAGGGGAGCCAATGCCACCAAAATTCTAAGCTATCCGCTCTCGAGAAGGAAAGGTGTTTATCACCAATCCGGGATATATCGGTGGGCTATACCAAGTATACAAACCCTTGGCCTATTGGCCTTTTTAGGATTGTGCTTATCTGATGTGTGATTGGTTACATTCAAAAAGTTGTGTTTGTCAAGTGTTTTCTGGTCTTATCATAGTTCAAAACAAAACTTTCATCAAACAGACCAAATTTTCCATCAAAAATGACAAGACAAACTTTTCGCATCTATCAAACTACATTTAAATGTCTAAAGCGCAATCGCTCTGATCAATCGCATTTGAGTTTACTGAACAGCATTTACATATCCAAGACGCAACTGAAACTTCAAACAACGCATTTTCCTATCAAAACTTAAAACTCCACATCCGAGACTGGAAGTCCTCAACTTGTCCACCATTTGTCAAACACTGTCATCAAGAAGATTATGTTAGAAACCAAACTTGATATTGCTCAAAGTCTTGTCTATTAGCTTGCATTAGTCACCATAGGTTTCATACCTCATTCATTTTTCGTTGCATACATTTGACATTAGACTATTCATAGGTTCACATTTTGCATACTTAGGATTAGGCAAATCTTAGTACACTTTGCAAAATCATTGTTTTCGAAATTAGACCCTCTTGGACCAAGTTATCAAACCTCCTTTTAGTCATTGTCCTCTTTTGTGAGATTCTTCCAACTCAAAAGTCTAGTTAGGGAGACTCACTAGTCATTTAGACCTAGTCAACTTGTCATTTCCAACAAAGTCCTTTAGCAGTCAAAATCGAAAACAAAGTTCGAGCTTAGAAGTGCTTAGATAACCTTGTCTTACATTGCATACAAATTGCATACCTTACTCACGAAAATCCAAAAACATTAGTCATTCTAGTGGTCATCTTGAACCATAGACTTCACATAGTGCCATACTTGCATCTAGTTGTCATTCCCATTTGAGCAATCTCATTTCATGGTTGAAACCAGACTTCAAAAACAAAAGAGACAAATGGAAAACTTTAGGCAAGACCCCCCGTATAATGTCAACAATCCTCCACATGACCCAAGTTGGACCTTTTACGATCCATTTACCAATGTAGACAATCAACCTCCAACAACAATGCAATCCACATCAAACAGTCCATTCGAACAATTTTTGCAAAGAGATGAAAATGGTCAACTACTCCAGGAAAACATAGAGGCATTGACACAAGACCCAGAGGCCTATCAGATGGCTGAAGCAATAGCTTGTTAGGACAGAGACAGATTCATAGCTATGCTTTTGAGTGAAGGAGCTAAGTTACCACCAGGATTTGACACTACTACCAACAATGCACATAACATGTCACATAGTGGTCAACCTCTAAATACCACGAGCAATACTTCCTTTGGGACCACAATGACAATGCATACCACTCCCAACGTCCCAAACACCACCAACATCCCCAACATCACAAATACCACGACAGCCAATACCACGACAGTAAATGCCATGGGGGCATCATCAAGTCAAAACAAACCCCCTTTGACAACTTCATTTTCTACCATGAACACAACTTTGACACATTCATCTAGTGGTATTTCACAAAATCCTTTGGGAGGAGCCACAAGACGTATCTTTATCCAAGGACAACAACAAAACGTCAACACGACAACATAGTCAAATGTCATTGCCTCCCAAGGTCCAAACACAAACGTTCCCCTTGTTCAAAATCAACAATTTACACAAGGTGGCCAAATAACACAACCCATGACATCATCGACACACTATAACAGTCATGGCCACAACATCCCTCAACTAGCAACACACATGGCTGGGGGACACATCCCAACATATTCATCCAACATTCATACTCATCAACATGCACCCAATCATAACTTCAATACCAACAACACACGTCATACGTACCACAACAATCCATACCACCACAATACACCAACATTCATGCACACCAGAACAGGAACACATGGTGTGCCAGGCAATCCAACATATGGAAACTTAAACAACCCTACCATAGATGAACTCAAAGCAAGAATGAGGGATATGGAGAAAACTATGCAAAACATGTACATTTCAGGCAAGAAATCAGAAATATCATATGACTTGGATGTATACCCATTTGACACGAGCTTATACATGCCTGCATTTCCACCAGGATACGTGTCACCCAACTTCACAAAATATAGAGGCAAGACAAATCCCATTGAACATGTTCGCGAATTCACAACCAACTGTATGGATATAGCCTATGAACCAACATACTTGATGAGACTTTTTTCCAAAAGTCTGGCGGGTCAAGCCCTTGAATGGTTTTCAACTCAAAAAGATATCCAGACATGGGATGAGCTCAAATGAAAATTCATAAGAAATTACGCGTACAACATTGACATGGATACCTCTATCACTAGCTTGTGCAATCTCACGCAAGAAGACTCTGGTGAGACATTTATTCCATTCTTTCAAAAATGGAGAAGCCTTGCTAGTCGATGTCACATTGACATTCCTGAAAGGGAAAAAGTCGACATGTTTGTCCAAACACTCCTAGGACCCCTAAAATTCGCATTGCAAATACATTGTTGCACAAACTTCACAGAATTGGTCGAAAAGGGAGTCCAGATTGAGAAAGCACTTATCGCAAAGGGAGAACTGAGATATGGTTCCAAAAACACGAACGTCAATCCACCAGCTGACAAAAACAAATATTGGGTTAAGAATAAGCATGTTACAAATGACAGTGTTGTTGATGCCAAGACTGCAAACACTGTAGGTCCCATATTGGCCCTGAAAGGGGTTCAACAACAAAACAGACCAACAACGACATTGATACCTCCTCCCAATACTTCTTCAAACAATCAAAGTGGTCAAAACAGTCAAGGACAATATCGTCAAATGAGGCAATTTCCTAGGGGTCACACATACACTCATTTGGGTGAACCCATTGAAGAAGTCCTTAAGAAATGCATCCAGCATGGGGTCATCACCATTCTGGAAATAAAACCATATGACCCGAGACAATTCAAACCAACATGGTGGAATGACAATGCACTTTGCGAATACCATCGAGTAAAAGGGCACACAACCTCCAACTATCGTCAATTGAAAAATATAATACAAGACCTTATTGAAAATCGCACCATCGAAGTAGGTGGATCGCAATTCACCACCAATTCAGATCATACTATCCACAAGAATCCACTGCAGGATCATGGTTCTCATAATGCTTCCACTTCAGGTTCACAGAACCAAGCTAACTTTGCCGGAGCCAAGTATGACTATTCTGGTGGACCTATTATAAATAATGTCAGAACTGATGATGAATACATCAATACCATCACAGTCAAGAGAGCACCCCAGTGTAATGCTACTACACGAAGTGGCAAGGTCACTATAGCTGGTCCGCCTCCCCCTAGACAAGCCAAGATCACTATATCGGGCCCATTAGCTAAACAACCACAACCTGCTAAATAGCCAAAACCTATCTCAACCCCACAACAATGGAAACCCAAGAGTCAGTTCAACCTCATTGACCAACTAGGAAAGACTCCCGCGCAAATATCTATCCTTGAGCTGCTTTGTATCTCTCCTGCGCACAAAGAAATCCTAGACAAAACTCTCCTAGAGTCGTCGGTCCCTAAGGACATCGATGTCAATCAGTTTGAAACTATGGTGGGATATCTCACCATGCCACACCATGTCACCTTTTCCGACCAAGACTACTCATCACATAAAACCAACCACAATGACGCATTACACATAGAAACTTTTGTCCACAAGCACAAAGTTAGACGGATTTTAGTAGATGGTGGAGCAGGGTTGAATATATGCTCCCTCAAATTGGTTAAGGCTCTTGGGTTCTCTGATGCGTGTGTAGACCCAACGAAAAGCATAGTGATCAAAGCATATGATGATGAGGAACGCTCTTCGTGGGGTGTTATCTCTCTCCCTATCAGAGTGGGACTAGTCATTGTGGACACAACCTGCCAGGTCCTAGATTTGGAACTACCATATAACATCTTACTTGGTCGTCCATGGATCCACGCATTAAAAGTTGTTCCATCGACATACCACCAATGCCTCAAGTTTCCTTTCGATGGCACAGAAGTAACCATATACGGAGACCCCGACCCTTTCCAATATTGTACCAACTTAAGGGGTATCTCTAAAAACCGAGTACCTATTAATCAAGAAGCACCTGGCTCCTCGTCATCCAAATACATCGACCCTTCCACGCTCATGTCATCTTCCACATCCGCTCCATCCACGTCTTCCACCGTACCACCACCTTCCACCAACCCTAAGACTAAATCAACTGTCAAAATCCAGGACCTCGGCTACGGAGAATTCAAACTAAATACAACATATAGCATTACTACAATACCCACTCCTCCAAAGATACATGGTCGACCATGTTTCAGAATGGAACCTCAAAAAACTTTCAAAGTTCCACCGAATACAGTTTTTATCAAGTGGGGAGACATGAGTGATGAAGACCTTATGGACATCACAGGATGGATCTATAAGGATACAGTCGCATTACCTCCATTACCAGTTCAAAAATATGGCAAGGGTTACAACATCATGAAGGCTAAAGGCTACGATGGTACTAGTGGCCTTGGAAAAAGTAAAAATGGTCGAAGGGAACCCATAGAAACTTTTCAAACTCCGAAGTATCTTGGATTAGGGTTTGGGTCACCTGTCAATGACGATCGACGTACCTCTGGACTTTCAAATGAGCGAGTACATGCTTTTAACAGTGTCAAGACTACTAGGGAAACCCTCATCGAAACAGACTCCCATGAGTGGGAATTTGGCTCGGAACGATCCCTAAGTGACTGTTGTCTTGACGATTTATTTGTCGAACCAGGGGAACTGACCTCTAAACAACGATTCTGGCAAACATTCAAAATCGAACAGGCACCAAACAGTCAAAGTCCTACTACCTCCTCCCATGCCATACAACACCTGTCATCTGAACCCCATCAGTCCAATCAATCCAATCAGTCCAATCAGTCCAAAGTGTCAGACGGCATTGATAATTAGAACTCTAAAACCTTCACTCCTTATTACGACAATGAATATGACACTAGTGAAGGAGAATATTGGATAGAGTCCGATGTAGAGTTGGATGATGATAACCTCATATACAACATCACTAAATCCATCTACATGCTATCCGCTCCTCACCCTAGTTCACTAGCCTTGACAATGGCATCTCCTTAGTTTACCCTGAATTAGTCGATTGGGACCAACAACGACCGCCAGTTATGGACACATTTTAGAATGATGAGGCAATCGCTGAATTCATGGGACTACGAGAAAGCATACCTAGTGGGGACCACAAATCAGGATTTTCCATTGATTTGGACTGCACGGCATACTTCAGCGAGACTGTTCAGTCCTCTAGTCGCAAAAGTAAAAATAAAGTAAAAAATGAAACGTCTCTAGGTGAAAACCGAAAGGCACCTCTTGACGATAAAATAGTAAAAATAAAGGACGTATCTGTGGGTGAAAACCTCTTGGAGGTGACCAAAGATGGAGGACTGGACTTTCTCCCCGTACAACAGGAGAAATCGGCCATGCTTATTGAGGACACAATAGAGGATAACATTTCAACTACAAAAGACCCTAAGATGGTCCTATTTGCGGCATCATTGACTGATGAAGAGAAACCAGAATTTCATAAATTCTTTGCAGAACGGAAAATCAACTTTGCATGGTCCTACGCTGACATGCCAGGATTGGACCCAAAACTGGTTCTGCATCATCTGCCACTATTACCCAATGCTAAACCAGTCAAGCAGAAGTTGCGCAAAAATGCACCCTCAAGTTGCTCTATTGGTCAAGGCCGAGTTAAAGAAATTAGTGGATGTTGGATGCATAAGGTCTATAGATTATGCTGAATGGATTTCCAACCTAGTGCCGGTGACAAAGCCAAATGGGCTGATTCGGGTATGTACAGACTTTCAGGATCTAAATAAAGCATGTCCCAAGGACGACTTTCCTTTGCCCAACATTGACATCATAGTTGACCTAACTGCAGGACATGAGATGCTATCCCTCATGGATGGTATCTCCGGCTATAACCAAATCCGCATTGCTCCTGAGGATCAGCACAAAACAGCATTTACTTTCCCATGGGGTACATACTATTGGAACGTCATGACCTTTGGTCTCAAAAATGCAGGTGCCACATATCAAAGGGCTATGACCACAATCTTCCATGAAATGATGCACAATATAATGGGAGATTATGTAGACGACCTGTTGGCCAGATTAGCAACTAGGAAAGATCATTTGAAGATACTCGACAAAATTTTTAAGAGACTTGAAGAGTACAAAGTTCGGCTAAACCCTAAGAAGTGTGTTTTTGGGGTCACATCCGAAAAACTATTGGGATACATAGTCTCCCAAAGAGGCATAGAGGTCGATCCGGAAAGGTCAAAGCAATCATAGACATGCCTCCACCCAAAGGGATCAGTGAACTCAGAACTCTGCAGGGCAGAGTACAATCTATTCGTCGTTTCATAGCCCAATTGGCAGATAAGTGCCACCCATTCCAGTATCTATTGTGCAAGAGTGTCCCCTTTGTATGGATGGACAAATGTCAAGAGGCCTTCCAACAAATCAAAGATTATCTGCTGTCAACACCAATCCTCATGTCGTCCATTCATCGAAAGTTGTTAATTCTATACATCTCAACTACTAGTTCAGCACTGGGGGCATTGCTGGCCCAAAATGATCATGAAGGAAAAGAAAGAGCAATCTATTACATCAGCCGCACACTGATAGGCTATGAGTTCAATTATACATACATTGAATGTGCATGCCTCACTGTTGTCTTTGCATCCCAAAAACTAAGACACTATATGCTCAGTCATCAGACACAACTAGTTGCCAAAATTGATCCGTTGAAATATCTACTAAGTCGGGCAGCATTAACAGGCCGGTTGGAAAAATGGGTCATGATACTAAGCAAGTATGACATATAGTATGTTGAGCGTAAGGCAATAAAAGGGCAAGTAATAGTAGATCAACTAGCGGATGCACCAATTCAAGCCACTCATCCACTAGTAACTGATTTTCCCGATGAGTCCATTTTTCATGCAGAACCGACAACACCATGGAAGCTATATTTTGATGGGTCTCATACTGGTCATGGCTCAGGCGTTGGAATCTTGTTTATCACACCGTAGGGAGATTCAATTCCTAAGTCATTCAGGATTGCTTTCCCTTGTACAAATAACATTGCTGAATATGAAGCACTAGTCATAGGTCTCAAGTTGGCAATCAAATGGAAAATTCAGACATTGCTTGTATTCGGGGATTACCAGCTGGTAATCAACCAAGTGAATGATGATTATGAAACAAAGGATGAGAAGTTGCTTCCCTACAAGAGGATGGTGGATAGTTTCCTGACATACTTTCAATCGATCTCTTTTGAACAAATCCCTAGGGTATAGAATAAGGCAGCTGATGCAATGGCTACTATCAGTTCTCTCTTAGACATCCCTAAAAATGTGCCACAATTTGAATTTATGGTAGAACAGCTTTTAATACCGGCATATGATATCCCAGAGTCAGAAATGGTTTGTGAACTTGTTGGTCCCAACTCTCCTTGGTATCAGGACATTTACGACTACTTAAAATCTCAAACCCTTCCACCGAACTTATCCAATAACCAAAGGAAGTCCTTCATAAAAAATTCGCAAGGTATGCCATTGTTAGTGACACCCTATACCACCGTAGTTTTGATGATACCCTCCTTAGATGTCTTGACACCGAGGAAGCATGTACAACCTTATGAGAAGTACATGATGGTATATGCAAATCTCATTCGAGTGGTCCTACGCTAGCTAAGAAACTAACGAGACTTGGGTATTATTGGCCGACAATGGAAAAGGATGCAATTAAATATGTCAGGAATTGTCGTAAATGTCAAATACACAGTGACTTGGTCCATGCTCCAGCACAGGAACTCTGGCCCATCACTTCTCCTTGGCCCTTCGCTCAATGGGGACTCGACCTCATGGGTAAGATTCATCCAACCTCATCCAACGGCCATAAATTCATTATTACTGCCACTAAGTATTTCACAAAGTGGATTGAGGCCATCCCATTGACATACATTACCGACAAGCAAATATCAAAGTTCATCCTTAACTACATCATTTGTTGGTATGGCCTTCCGCAGTCAATCATCACTGACAACGGACGTCCGTTCAAAAACCAAGACGTCTGTGAGTTATGTGAACGATTCCATATCCAACACCACTTTTCATCTCCATACTACCCCCAAGGAAACTGCCAAGCTGAGGCATCCAATAAAACCATTGCCAAGATATTAAAAAAGACTATCAATGACGCTGGCCGCTACTGGCACATACAACTTAACCCTGCTCTGTGGGCTTACCGAACTAGCATTCGTACACCTACAGGAGCTACCCCATTTGCTCTAGTCTTCGGCATTGAAGCCATCTTACCCATTGAGGTCGAAATTCCTTCGCTACGAGTTTCCTTGAAGGGTCTAACTAATGAGGAGGAGTACTGACAATCACGCTTGCACGAGCTGGAAATGCTGGATGAAAGATGACAAAACTCACTGAATCATCTCCAAGCATATCAGAACCGCCTTTGTCGCAGCTACAATAAAAAGGTTATGGTCAGAAAGTTTGACATTGGCGACCTAGTTCTCATGCAGAACCCCAAGAACCAAGTAGACAGAGAAAAGCCAGGAAAATTTGAACCAAACTGGCTGGGTCCCTATATTATCATATCTTCCTTTGGTTCTGGGGCATATCAATTGGCAACTCCAGACGGGGAACAATTGACTGAGCCCATCAACAGTTTACATCTCTGAAAGTTCTACGCATAGCATCAGAGGATGGAGCTGAAAACCATAAAATACAAAAAAATTGAAAAATGATAACAATCGTCACCTTGATGAAAACTTGGCAAACAGGCATCTTGGTGACACCAAAAAAAAATCAAAAAATCATGAAAATAGTAAAGAGAAAAATGATTCGTTCAATAGTGAAAACCTAGCAAACAGGCACTTTGGACAGGTACCATGGTGAAAACCTGGCAAACAGGCACCATGCGTAATCAATCATTGCTCTGCCATCTACTGTCACTTTGTCTAACTTCGCCTAGGATGAAAGGTATTTTCTGCCATTATTCTGCAAATCACTATCACATCCTACCCGACCTGTCATAGTAGCTAAATGATTGACATCAGGTCCTGACAATTGTCCGTCTAATAAGTCAGCAGCATCCTATCCTTATCCCTTGCAAGTGGCCAAGTCTTAGACCTAACTGGGGGCAAAATGTTTACCATGCAACTGTAATGGATGTCACGTATGATCACAAAAACATTGCAAAATGTCCTGAAGAAAGACCAAAAACATCATAAAAAGTCCTGGAAAAAAGACCAAAAACATCACAAAATATCTTGAAAAAAGACAAAAACATTGCAAAATGTCCTAAAAAAAAGACAAAAACATCACAAAATGTCCTGAAGAAAGACCAAAAACATCATAAAAAGTCTTGAAAAAAAGACAAAAACATCGCAAAATGTCCTAAAAAAAGACAAAAACATCACAAAATGTCCTAAAAAAAGACCAAAAACATCATAAAAAGTCCTGGAAAAAAGACCAAAAACATCACAAAATGTCCTGAAAAAAGACCAAAAACATCACAAAATGTCTTGAAAAAAGACAAAAACATCATAAAATGTCCTGAAAAAAGACCAAAAACATCGCAAAATGTCCTGAAAAAAAGACCTAAAAATCATAAAACGTCCTGAAGAAAACCAAACAAAACATCGGACTGCTCGAAGCACACAAGCGCACTGTCATCTCTGGTCAAAGTCAATCAAGTCAATTAGTCCTTGTCATATGTCTGAACTACGTTGTCTCTGCGCATTTGCTACGTAGGCAAGACTCATACTTGAGTCCCCGAGACATTAGGTCAGTCCTTTAGGTTTGTCAAAATAAAATCATGACGTAATTTTTGATCAAGACAAAGTCATTGGTCGTGTCGAACTACGAGGTCTCTGAGTGTATGACGTAGGAAAGGCCATCTATCGATGAGCCCCCAAGGCCGCACTAGGTCAGTCCATTAGGGTTCATGGCACTACACTAGTACACACGTCAAAGGTCTTCAATCGTTTTCCACATGGGAAAACTCCTAAAACAAAGTAAAACAATCTCTTATTCAACATTAGAATCTCATCAGTGCGTCACTCATATCATCAAGGTAATATCAGCATCTAGTCAACCACAGGTCAAATTCGGTCAAATCAAGTCAAATCATTAGAAACCAGTCAAACTGTCAAATTTCAGTTAGTCTTTAGATGAATCCTTCTAAACGATAACCGTTGTCATTTATGCCTTAGGATGTGTCCTTCCTAGGTGTCATCATCATCCTTTCGACATTTTGAGCGATCTTCTTGACAATTAAAGATCACTCTTCCTAACATCAGTATTCTTCAGATGAGTCCTTCTGAAGAACCAACTCTATCATTTATGCCTTAGGATGTGTCCTTCCTAGGCATCGTCATTAGTTCGAGGGACCCCTTATGACCATTAGGGATCAAATCCTCTCGACATCGACATTATTCAGGATGTGTCCTTCCTGAATTCACCAAGTCTCGACATTTTTCAAGGTCATCAAAACTTTAAACATTCGAACATCTGGACATTATCAAACATGGCATCTTGACATCAGAAGAGTGGATATCCAGACGCACTTGGCAAACACTTGACAATTGTCTTTTGATCTTTTATCATGTTATTAGTTTTTCAGCAAGATCCCACTAAGCAGGATTTAGAGAAGCAACGACGTAGCATGACAATTGACACGCATGACTACTAGCTTCTCAACGAGGTCTTGATCCTGGGATTTAGAAAATCAATGAAATATCATGATAGGGACTTTATTTTTATATTTTGGCAATCATGTCACTAGTTTCTCAAGGATGTCCTAAAAACAAGATTTAGAGAAGCAGCGACGTTTCATGATCTGTCCTTGTCTTTTTTTGCTTATGGTTGATTCGGACAAAGACTGGGGCAATAACGCTCTTGGTATGAGTCACAATCTTCCTTTTCTATGACTGCTTGTCTTATGTGATGGTACGGCCTTGCACACCTTGATCTCTGTCATATCATGGTGTTTGTTGGCCATCACAACAATCTGCCCAATGATGATTAAGAGCAATAAATATTAAAAGTCTTATGGTAAGGTTTGAAGGATTTGGTCTAGGAATTAACATGCATCATCTTTAGTCGTGTCATCTTCTCTCACCCATCTCATATAAGCATTGCATCCATATCATCATCCATATCTTTTGCACTAACATTCCTTTGTCTCTTCATATTCTAGTCTCCTAACCAAGTTCAAGAGCACACCCATGTTCTTGGAACCTGTCTGTCCTCTCGAGGGGGCATACCATAACCCTCCTCATCATTCTTCCTCATCTTATTTTGCACTGGGGCATTTTTCGACTTATTTTCTTTGTCACAATGCGACATGCTACATTAGGACAAAGAGGGGCAAAATGTAGACACCTAAAAATGACCTAGGCCTGCAAACTTCATTTTTACCACTTTCGTCCTAGCATAATTAAGACATTTAATTATGTCCTTCATCCACATTCGACTATTGATTAAATAATTCATAATTATTTAATTAATTCATGTCAGTTATTCTTCATGATTATTAAATAAATAAATTTTATTTATTTATTAAATACGTCATTAACTGTCTAGGTCTTTCTTTAATTTATTTAATTCCCTCTTCTGCATTTAATTCTTATTGATTATTAAATAAATGAATTTCATTTATTTATTTAATACGTCACTGATTGTCTTAATTAAATAAATTGATTAATTTAATTAATTGGTCTTATCTCCTAAATTAAATTATTTAAAATGTCATGTCAATCCTAACTGTGAGTCCATTTTGATAAATAATCTGAAAAAGATTATTTATTATCTCATAAAATCATTATTTTGAATTAATTTAATTCAAAATAGTAAATAATCTTCCAAAAATCAAGTAATGGGGCAGATTCTTGATTTTCCAAATCTGATCTTCAGTCCAAATCTTATCTTCTTGATTTTTCAAATCTCGCAAATCGGGCAATCTTATCTTCTTGATTTTTCGAAAATCTTTATTTTCTAATTAATTGTCTCATTTATTTTCCACCGTCGATCCGATTTTATTCTGACCGTTCGATTAAGGATTTTGCCCTAACCCTAATTAGGGATTCTTAGGTTTAATCTGGATCATTCATTTCATCAATTTATCTCGTCCGTCCATTGAAATGGCCTTTTCTATAAAATGCCATCTTCTTCTCATTTTTCGGACAGAGGCACATTTTGACATTTTGCATAGTTATTATAGGCATTTAATCAAGGCATAGGAATTTTCAATCATAGGCTTTTAGACATAGGCATTTAGATTTTGAGTAAATTCTTCGAAACTTGCTTTAGTCTTGTCATTTGTCATAGTTGCTCACACAAATCTGAGGGCATCTTCATTTACTGCAAGCAAGGAGGTGTAACGGAGGTCAATCATGGAAGATGGAGATTCTTGGTAATATCATTCCTTTTCTTTTCATCATTTCCCTTTGTACTTCGTTATTTCAATGGATTTTAGTGTTATTTGATTTAACCATCTAACAATCTGATTTTTCCCTTGATTACACATACGATATATTTCTAGGATATCATCCACATGGATATCTATGTAAGTTTGGATCCTTGGATCTGATCCAACTTGTACATGCATATTTTTTAATTCTCCCACCACATTAACCTCATTTGTGTCCAACTAAATTACCTTCTTATTAGTCTAGGCAGGACTTAATCCTAGCTTCTTGCAAATTGAAAAGGGCATGATATTATTGAATTCTCCAGAGTCCAGCAGACAATTATGCAGATTCTTTCCAAAGATCCTTAAACTCAAAAGGAAAGGTGGGGTACTGGTCTTACCTTTATAGATGGCCACATTCATCTCCTTCACTAGAGTCACTTTACTTTTTCCTTTTGAATGATCTGCCTCCTCCAAGGCTTTCAACACAACTTCCCGTTGGGTCAGGCACCACTTCATAATGTCAAAGAATGACAATGATGTCTTTTGTCTCTGCAGTTCTAAAATAAAATCAAACTCTGAATCATTCCTAAATTGATATTTAGGAAAAGAAGGTGGATTACCTTTATTATGAAAGTCAGAAGGCCCCTTTGGTGGTAGTGGGTTACTATCTACATTCTAGATAGGTGGGACCATGTTGTTTGGGGTACAAATTTAGTGAATGGTCCCTTATTCTGATTTCTTAGGAAGTGACCACCTTTGGACTAGAAGGCTTGGACATCATACACATCTTCTTCTTGTTCATTGTCTCCCTACATGGGAAAATGATTTTTTTCCTCAATAGTCTCATAAGTCATAGCAGTACTTACTAGCCCACCATCTTGATTGGAATTTCCTTATGGAGGGTGGGAATTAGCTTGTGCAATCTTCACCATTTTCTCCATCTCTGGGAAATTGACCTTAGAATGTGTTGTAGTATCGTGTAGTCTACACCAATTAGTCATGAAATTGAGGTCTGCCACATTAGCAATGTGTGGTTTATCCTCACTAGACTGATAGTTATGGGGACCTCCCCTATTGTTGGGTCCAGTGTTTCACTACCTATTGTTATTGCTGGACCTTTGATTGTATCCTCTATTTTGATTTTGATAATTTTGGTTAGAGGAGTTTTGGTTCTAAAAGTTCCTATTGGTGTTCTGATTTTCATTCTGGTTAGAGTAACTACCCTGGTTGTTATAACCTCCCTGATTCTGATAATTCTGGTTTTGGTTCTAAGGGGGTTATGTCTAAGTTGTTCCATGTCATTGGACATTTGAGATAGAGTCTTTTTTAGAGTCTCTATCTCATTGGTTATTTGGACAGTTTGTTCATTTTGCACAATATGCCCTAGAGATGGAGAATGAACATGAGCTGACCCTCCCCCTTGTTGTTGGTGGTTTTGAGACTATTGGGAATAATCTTGCACGCCATTAGCAAAAAAAGACATGGTAGGTGAGGGTTGTAACTCAAAAACAAGTCCATATTAGGAGTAAGACATCCCTAGGACCATGTTGAACAACGGTGGGTTAGGCATCTGATAACCCATGTGAGGGAGAGCTACTCCTAAACTTCATGATTTTAGACTTATATGTTGTTGCAATTTAATGGCTAGATGATAAACCTTAGACAAAGAGTCAATCTCATTGGCAGCATGGGTTCCCTGCAAGAATAGGCCAATCAAGGGATCAACAACTCTTAAATATGCTAGAATGGCAATATTTTTAGCCACTAAGTAGGGGTCTTGTAACCTGTGGAACATTCTTTGGAATCTAGTGTTGAATAATGGAAATGGTTCAGGATGTTCCTTTCTTATGGTAGCGAATTGATGATAAAAGATGTTCGGGTGTACATAGACCCAAAATTGATTAATAAAAGCATTTTCTAAATCTTCCCATCTTAGAATAGATGCCTGGGGTAGATTTAGATACCAGTTGTATGCCATGTCTCCCAAACAATAAGGGATCAATCTACATACAATGTCCTAGTGAGCCACCTAAGTATGGGTAAAGGCATCCTTAAATGCTTGTATATGTTCCTCGATGCTTCTTGATTCTCCATGCATACACTTGGGGCAAAAAAAATCTGGATTCTCTGGTAGATCATGGATACCCCCAGGAATAGTCCCTAACAGAGAGGGGTTATTCATGAAGTAAGCCATGGGTGGTGGTGGGATTGGTTGAGTAGGTTGGACTAGTAGATTAGGTTGTTGGGGAAATACAGATGGATTTGGCTAAAATCCAGGTGGAGTAAGTGGTGGTGACAATGGTGGGATAAAAATTCTACAAGCTTGGGGTCTATGTCTAACTAGGGTTTGAAGTTCAATTAATGGTTCAGGGTCAGCAGAGCATCTGAGAATCCTCCCATAATTTTCTAGTGAGAATGACCCAATCCAAGCCAGCATTTTCCTTTAGGCCCTCCTTCTAGCACCAGATTTTATTGATGGTGAAAATGACACAAAACAACGTAAAATAGAATATTTCTACTCTATTTCTCCTAAAAAAGAAAGACATCATATAGTAGCCTAACTCCCAAGGTCTTGGTAGTTGGTTTTCAACTTTCTGATGTCACTCAATTGGCGAATGCAATTGTAATATTCAAGGGGCCTTTGCTGGTGATAAGGAATAAAAATAATAATAGATTCATCAATCTATGTTTAATGGGGGGGTTTAAATAAATAGAAAAAGATAGATCAAGGCACAGATCAATAAAATATGAACAAAATTCTCAAACATCCATACATATATTCTTAACAATGAATTCTTCTTAATAGATCAAGAAAACCATAACATGATGCAATTCACAGAAAAATCCATACCATTGCATACATTTGCAGTGCTTAGTTTAACCATCACAATCATTCATCACAATACTTTAAGCTTTAAAAGAAAAAACTCTTCATTCATTGCCAATAACATAGATCAACAGACATGTAACAATTCCATCCATAGACAATTTAATGAAATAATCTTTGAAATTTGGTTTCCCCTATTGATTCACATCAAATAAGAAACATTTATGCACATAAAACTCACTGGAATATAGACCGATTATGGTTCATTAACCTCATCCAAGAAAATCAATTCCAACATAACACTGTATAAAAGTGTATCTAAATTCAACTGAACTTAAAACAAGGTATCTTTACTTAAAGCTAAAAATTCCTATCTGCTATCATCAGGTGGCTAATTCCACTTTTCATCAGCCAACCTTTACAATATGAAGTTGAAAAATACATATAGGCATGCCAAGCACAAATCCCTCTCAATAAAAATTGAGATCCACTAATCAAGGAACTAGAACCTCCTCAGAAACTTAGACTGGCTGATCTATAGTTCCAATGTTGATTGCCCTGTGAAATAGGAGAGAAAAGGGGGAAGTCAAGTACCCAAAATAGATCATCCCAATGCCAACTCAATCTTCCATAGTCTTCTCAAGAAGGTACTCATCATAACTGGAGAAGACTTCTTGAAGAATATCCACATCATGCCCATAAATCTAGTTGTCCTCAAATTTAATTCTCTTTAACTCTGAAGAGGAAAATCCCTTCATATCTTTTAATTTCATCAACTCTCTCCTTACAACTTTCACTTCTTCCTTAACATCCATTAGTTTATCTAATAAAAAATCCTCTCCATCATCCTCTTTTTGCATAACCTCTTGAAACCTATTGTCCCACTTCTCCTTTAATTGATTCAGAGGCATGCCCTCCTTAACCGATATATCTGCATTAACTAGAATGGCTACAATAGCTTCCATTCATCAATTTTCTCATTCAAGTCCTTACTAGCATCTTCAATTTCATTCCTATGCTTGTATATAAAATTAGATCTAAACCGGATTATCCTTGAGGCTTTTTCCAAGAAATCTGCATTGTCTTCCTCGAGGATTGATTGCTCAAGAAGAGTTTACTTTGGTAATTTATTGACCTCCTTTATTTTCTGAGCATACCCCCTATATTCCTCCTCCTTTTCTAAAGCTTCAGTTTGGTGACTCATTTCCTCTATTAACTCCAGCGATGTCATGAATTTCAAAACTACTTACCAACACCTCACCCACTTCCTGGTTAAGCTTATCTATCCATCTATCCATCATCCTAGACTTACTCTTCATTTGCACCAGCTCATCAAGTTCTCTTTTGCTAAGTAAGACTAGCGTTTCCAAGGTAGCAGTTTGTTGTGACCTGGGGGTGGAAACATCTCTTAGGAAAGTATGCATCTAATCTAGTTTAGCCTTAAGCTCATCCTTCCTTTGTTTGTCTTTGATCATTCTAGATTTTGTGGATGAAACTACAACATCAATCAGATTCATCTATTGATTCCTTGTAGGCTTCCCTAAATTAACCGTGCCCAATTAATAATTAGTTATTTTCACATCTCTTTTGTCCTTCTCTACCACTGGAATGGTACATTCTGCAATAATCCCCCTACCTTGGTTAGCCTTGTGGAATGAAGAACTATGGCCTTCTTCTTGGGTCTCTCCTTTTCTATCTCCTTTATCAATTCTTCCTAATTAAGAGGCTGTGGTGGAGCTATTTGTTTCTTTTCAAGATCCATCTTTAACTAGGTAGGAGCACTAGGAGTGGTAGCCATTACTACTGAGGAAGAGGCAACAATTGTAGGATATGATGGCTGCAATAAATTAAATTTGGGTTGAGAATCAACCTCCTGTACATTTTCTTGTTCTTTTTCTACATTTTCTTGTGCAACCTTCTCAACCTCTTCCCTATCCTTCTGCTCCTGTAGCCTTTTATTCTCTCTTTTCTTTTCCAATCATTCTTCCTGCAACCTCTTCTCTTCAAGCAGTTTATCTCTTTCTTCTTCCAAGTCCTTGAGCTTGTCCCACGCTTCCTTCTCCTTTTGTTGTTTCTTAGCAATCTCTTCAACATCCTTTTCTTTCTGCAAGTGTTCTACTTCCTCTCTTTTCTTATAGGTCTCTTCAATCATTTTAAACTTAGCCTCAAGGGCCTCCCTTTCTCTTCTTTGTTTGACCTTCTCTTCCTCCATCTCATGAATCATTTGCAACATCTCTAATTTATAATTTTCCTCCTTTACTCTGAGCTCATTCTCCTTTTCTTGTTGTTGCTTGATCAATTTATCATCTTTATGCATGGCCTCTAATTGTTGTTGCTGGAGTACTGCATCAGCTTGTTCTTATGTATCCATTTCCTTTTGTTTTCCCAAAGCTTCAGCATATGCCTTGGCATCTAATTCTTGTTGTTTTACCAAATCTTCAGCTTGTGCTTTGGCATCTGATGCATTCTTAGCTTCTTCAAATAGTTCCCATTGATCCTCTGCTATCAAAACATGCTTAGTTTCATCAAGAGGCATCTCCTCTTGTGTCTCCTTATCTGGCAAAGTACCCTCAAAGTTTTTTTTCTATATCATGAATTTCCATCTCAACTTCATTTCCCTTCAAAGTCTCAGCTTTCATATGAAGGGTTCCCCTAGGCACCTCTCCACCTAGCTACTCTATAAGAGGGAGTTGACTAGACAACTCACTCATAACCGATGTTGAGGCCAGAGGTCCTATTTGGACTTCTTCTTCTTGTGCTTCAAGAAAATCTTGAGTCGGAGCTTCAAGTTCAAATTCCTGTATGTTAGGAGGGAAGAATTCCAAGGGCTCCTTTGGAGGCATTCTTCTCTTCATTCTCCTATACCCTTCTGTGGTATTTGCACCTTTTCTTTTCTTGGAGGTTTAACCCCAAGGCTCCTTGGTTCTCAGCATGACCCATTAGATACTTCTATCCAACACTCATCTTGTTATTTTCTTAATATATTGTCTACTTTGCATCCCAATCTACAGGATCTAAACTCTTGGTACCTACATCATGTTCCTCATATAAGGGATCCAAAAACTACACCATCATCTGATAGTGCTTTAGGAATGTCCACTTTAACCCCATATTCCACCATTAGAGGGATAGGCAGTCTTTCATAATTCCTCTTCCTCAAGTCATATTCATCCTGAAGATCACTCCAGAAGTCCTCCAACAGATTGAAATGTCTATAAAAAATAGAAGCAAGAAAGGAATTCATATTCTTCTTTGGATCAAAATGCTTCCTAGCAGTATATAGGCCCAATTTCAGATGCATTAATTCATTGCAAACAACCTTAGCTCCCACAAGGTGTGGGAAGCTATATTCACCCAACTATGTGGGGAACTTATGACAACCAGTCTTATGCTTTATACCAAATTTAGAATTAACCCCCAAGGCTTGGTAAACAATCTCCATTAAGACCATCCTATTGATGTAGCATCTAGGGAGTAAGTGAGGATGACCATCAAACCCAGCCAGCCTAAAATAAGTAAACTTGGGGTATTGGATAAACCAATATCCCCACTCTTTCATGAATGCCATGGCCTCTTGGCTCAATCTATACCCTGCATCTCCATTAAGCTTGTTAATAATAACATACAAAAATGCATCATTAACTCTTCTATAATGTTGTTCAGAAATCTGCAAGGACAACTGATCATTATGGTTCCATACTTTATTCTATCCATCAGCTTCTCCCAACACCGCCACTCTGTTTAACCCTTGCCTCTTCATAAATGACATAAGATTTCGTAAATAAACTATTTGTTTATCTCATTCTAACCATTTGATTATGTATGCTTTCAGACACAATTAGGGGCCAATCAAACTATTGTCGACCATCTAAGATTATCTGAGTGAATGTAAACATCCATTATTTAAAATGAAAAGCATCCCTCTTTCCAAAGACTCTGGATAACATCATTATTATGTCCCTAACCTCCTTATAGAACTCCACCCTTTTAGGCTGATTTAGAAGCTTGATTAGAGACTTATTCTCAGTCCTCATCCATTTCTTATTCAAATGAGCTTTGTTGGCTTCCTTATGGTTACTATATATTTTCAAAGCCTCCACCTCATTGAGCTAGCTAAGATTTCTTGGATTTGGGATATTGAACATAAATTGGAACATTTGGGGAGTTAAATCAATGATGGCATTGCCTTGTGATTACACACACTATCTAGTAGTTGGATTATAGGCTCCAACTGTTGTCATTATTAGTTTAGGGCATTGAATTGATAGAGGAAAAACTATGATATAAGCTAACCCTAATTCAACTACCCTTTGGGTCCTCCCTGTCACCTCTTCAGCAAATATTTTAGAGTACAACTCCTCATAATGGAACGGACCCAGATTTGTATCAGTTATGTCTGCCCAATTGGACTCCACCTTGCTAGTAGTGATGATAGGAACCCGATGATTATACCTGAAGGTATAAGGGAGTTGTTTAGGCTTAACCTTTTTAGACTTAATTGTTGGTTTTGAAGTTTCTGTAGGTTGACTCCTCTGAGAAGCCTCACCTGATGCTCCTGAAATTATTTAGTTTTTGCAATTAAAACCCTAGATTAGATTTACAAGAAGTATAACAAAAACCTGGTTCGAGATCTTACCCTTCATACACACTGAAGGTGAGACCAGGAAAAATGCATCCCTAAAAATCCTTTTAAAACACCACCAGGGTTGGGACCAGAATAGGCATTGAGCTCTTAGTAAACCATATGGCGAGGTCGGAGGCAGAGTTAGAATAGTATTCAGGCTCAGAATCAAAATGGAAATTGATTTGGGTACAATGAATAAATTTCAAACCTATATCTCCTTTTGCTTCTAGTTCCAACTGTGTGAACAACATTTTGCAAAAATCTATAACTTATCGGAAGCTGACTCGAAGAATGATCTAACATCCATTACAGACCAAGGTTTGAGATCGAAATTAATTTTGGATCCGACCCCAGTTTAAAACAATTGTGACATCACTAGAAACTTGAACTGGGTAATGAATGACATCATAATCTAAAAACGAGGTCACCTGACAAAACAAAGGAGCTTAAAAATAATAGTACGAGACTGTCCCAATATGACCGAAAGGAAACCTAGCAACTAGGGCACCATTTTCTAATTTAAATAGAGATTTTCTAATTTAAACAGAGATGCGCATAAGAACCCTAGTTTATAAAAACCCTTGACTCAAATAATTATGGCACAAACTTAACCCTAATCGAAACCAACAAGCCGATACTAAGAAGAATCGGTAGGCAAACAAACGAATCAAATAACACCATCAAAATAATGTAGTAGGTGATTGACACCCCCAAAAATCCTAGGGCACCACGGTACGGGCACGAAGAAAATGTGAAAATGACCGTGGCAAAATAAACAAACAAGAAAATGACGAAGAGGGTATGTGCAGGATCATCATGGAAAAAATAGGCCCTTAAGTGGCAATAAAATTCCAAAAATCAAAGTTAGGGAACTTGACATAAAAATTTGAATAAGTTATCTATATTATTTCAAAAATATGTAAGAATAGAATATAAAGAAAAATGAATGTAGTTTCTAAACTACTAAGGTTATTTTTTTAAAAATAAAATCTATTTGGTGAAAATTTGAAATTCCAATGCAGTAGTACTTAAATTTCAGGGAAAAATAAGAAGTAGTTGTCTGTCTGACCACCCTAACAAAAATAAAATGAGAATATTTTTTTTATAAGATTTTAGATATAAGTAGGGGACTCATGTCCCGATGTGATGCATACTTTTTTGTAATTTGTTTCCAAGTAAATAATTAATTATGATTTTTCTATTACAAATTTTAAAAAATATAAAAAACTTGTATGTCTAACCACCTTAACTTGGTCAAAACTTCATGAAATTCATTTTTTTTTTAAAATCCTATAGTATGCAAATCATAGAATGTGATGCATGTTTTGGATTCAAAAAATGTGATACCGTTTGAAAGCTATAGATGTTTTTCAATCAGCCTATCAATCAGGAATTTATTCATAATTCAAATAGAAAATGAATACTAATTATTTATTAATTTCAAAGTAGAGATTAATTTATTTTGTTGGAAAGCTGAGAATCTCCTTTAAAAACCCTTTTCATTTGATCAATTTTGGGTAAAAAAAAGTCATCAGCCACATGGGCCATCATATCACTTAATAATCGCTACTTTTTGGCCCATCATTATCCTCCACATACCCAACAATAAAATAAAAGACAAACCGAAAACAAGAAAAACAAAGTAGAACAAAAGAGAAGATAGGCAAAACAAACAACAAGGATTCGAAAGAAAACAAAGAGCTACGAACCCATGCAAAGAACAAGAGACTAAACAAAACACAATGAACATAAAATGAAAAACAAAAACCCTACCTCCAAACACAATCCCACAAGCTAGTCCTTTATTCGAATCCGCATGAAAATGCCTTACTTTCGATTGAATAGCGTTCTCAAATGCTCCACTGCAGCTCTGGTTTGATTTTACTTGTTAAAAAGTGATAATGACCAGCGAGCTAAACTTTATTTAGGTTAAATTTGAGCCTCATATGTGGGAGGTGCCTGTAATTAATGCCATTAATGTGGTAGGTCGGATGCGGAATCGTGGCGGGACTATTGTGCGACCGAAGTAAAGTTAGACAACAAAAAGAAAGGTGGGACCAGAAACAGAATGGAAACCAATTTGGAAACTTTGTCCAAGTTTTGAGTTTGGTTTCGGATTTGATTCTAGTTCCGACAATAAAGAAGAAAAGGAAAGAAAGAACAAAAAGAGAAATACTAAGATTAAAACAAGAAAACCCATCACGGATCTCAAGTCCAAATAAACAAACCAAAGGTGGAGGCGAAGGTGGGATGGAAACAAGTTCGAGACTATATATAAAGTTTTAGACTTAATATCCATTCTGGCTCTGGTTTTGATAAAACAACGAAGATAAAATGAAAAAATACCAATGAAGAGCCAAGCGGGACCAGAATCAAAATGGAATCCTCAAAATAAGTTTTAAACTAGATTCAATTCCGGTCTTGGTTCCACCAGAATCAAAAGGAAAACAAAGCATTGGAAGAAAGAAAAACTCCAAACTTTGTTGAAAAACAACCAAGGACAGAAAACAAAAAGGGGGACCCATTTTGACCAAGGCAAAAGATGGGGTGGTTATGCAAGGCATAACAGGTGTGACCATGTGGACTTAGGAATATGTTCACATAAGGGTATGAGTTATTACTTGAAAGTCTCGGGTGTTTTGGTGGTTTGCAAGATTAGTTTTCAAATAGAAATTTTCTATAGCTTATTCGCAATTCTTCATTCCTATACCTTCAATGGGTTTCTCCTCTTGCACCAGAATTTTATGATTAGATACTTAATGAAAATGTTGAATGAATATTGTGCATGGTCTATAATGCCTACATATTGGTCCGCATAATGATTTTGGTATCTCCCTAACTATGTGAATTCAAACAGTGAGAGTGTTGATGGCAATGATATTACTTGGGCTAACATGACTTGTTTCATTATGTGTGGTTGATCTCATTCAATTAATTTTCTCTTGAAGAATGTGTTGTGATGCATTTGGACCTTGACATACCATATGATGATCCACAACTAAATTTCTTTTATTTTGGATGTGTTTTGGATCTGACACATATAATATCATTTGTTTCATCCAACGATCATCTTGGAGCCAACTTAATTCATGTTTTGTCTTATTGCAAAGGATATATGGTTCAATGTAGGATCATGGGGGTCCAAACTAGGCCCTTAGAAGTAGTAATAAAATTTAGAAAAATAGACATAGACAACTTGACATAAAAATTTGAATAAGTTATTAACATAATTTGAAAAATATGTAAGAACAAAATTTGTATTAAATTGAATGTAGTTTTTAAGATATTATTCCTTTTTTGGAAAAAAGTAAATCTATTTGGTGAAAATTTGAAATTTCAATGCAGTAGTACTAAATTTTTAGGAAAAAATAAAAAAGCAGGTGCATGTTTGACCAACCTAAGTACAAGAAAAAAATAATATGGTTTTTTTAACTTTTAATATAAGTAGAGGACACATGCTCAGATGTACCACATTTTTTATTAATTTTTTTCCAATTAAATAATTAGTTATGAATTTTTTATTAAATTTTTTTAAAAATATTAAAACTTGTTTGTTTGACCATCATAACTTGGTCAAAAAATTATGAAATTCAATTTTTTTTTTTTATCCTATAGTATGGAAAGCATAGAATGTGTCACATTTTTCAAATTCAAAAAATGTGAAATTATTTAAGAATTATAAATATTGTTGAATTAGCCTATCAATCAACACTTTATTTATAATGTATGTAGATTATCTATTTAATTCTAAATAAGGCATAACTTATATTTTTGGAAAGATGACAAGTTTCTCAATAAACCCTTTTGTTTCATCAAATTTAGATTAAAAAAGGTTGTCAGCCACTTTTTTGTCATATCACCACTTTTTGGACCCCCATAATCTTGCACTCACCCATATCTAGAAAATAAAATTTCCTTACATGAAGGTGATGATTGGCAATGATGTGAGATAGAGCATAATGAAAGAGATGAAGTGTCCAAAATCAATATAAATGGAAAATTATGTGAAAAAATGACTAAAAATTTAGCATGAGTTAGATGCTTCTTCAAAGTAGTTCATAATCAACTTTCTCATTATATTCTTCATGTATCATGCTCTGAGATAGTGAGTCTCATCAGGTCCTTTTGTAACTTTCTCTAACTTTTTATACCTTAATTTTTAATTCCATAGGCAGTGAACCTTAACCACTGTAACTCTTGTTATCAGTGATCTATATATATTATGATTTAATCCTCACCATGTTTTTCCCTTATTGGGTTTTCAACATAAAAATCCTAGTGTCTTCATGTGATGCATGTTTTCTTTTTCGTTCTTTTTAGTTATATGATGTGTTGTTAATCTGCAAATGGAAATGGCTAAGTTTTAAGATATGTTTATTTAGCCCCCCTCTCAGCACATCATTGTGTTCAACAATTGGTATTAGAACTAATTCCCTTGATAATATTAATAGATAAGGTTGATCCTACTCTTGAACACATAGGGTGTGTATTAAAGATCAATGATATGTTTATTCCAAGACCTGATCTTGGATCAATGGAATCTAAAGGTTGGGACATCAATCTAGAAGATTGTAAAGTAGATTTTAAAGGAGAAATCCTATTTTCTCTTGAAGATATAGATGAAGAAAGATTATAAAATATCAAATATGAATGCATGCTAGAAAATTTAAAAGAGATAATTGAAAAATTAAAGGAAAAAGCTAAAGTATCAAAGGAAGAAATTGGAAAACTAAAATCTCAAATAGAAGGTGGAAGTGAATGTGAAAGGAAAGCCAAAGGAGCTAAAGATTTGATTTCAAGTTTAAAAATCAAAATTAAAAGGGGAAAAAGATTGATTCCTACCTAAATACAAAGCTAAATGACAAAAGTGTTGAATGCTTAAAGCTTGAGGAAGTGATTGTACTCCTAAGAAAAGAACTTGAAAAAGCTAAAGAAAAATTTGACAAAATTCAAAAACTTACAAGAGGCTCCAAAATTCTTGATGAGTTATTTAATTCTCAAAACCCTCAAAAGAGAAATCAGGACTAGGTTTTGAATAAGGGAAAAGTCCCTTGATCAATGAATCTACAAATTTGTATGAAAACTTCAAAGAAAAAGGACAATTTGAAACAAGGAAGGAGTAAGAATGCACAAAAATTGATAAGGAAACATCCTTCGAAAATAAAATGGTAAATCATGACAACAAGAAAGAAAGTGGATTCACTCTTGTCTAGAGAAAAAAAAGAACTACAAAAAGCCCGCTCCCAAAGAAACAACTCTCACTAGGATCAATGGCAACTAATATGATTGTAATAGGTTAAGTCATAAGGAAATTGAATGAAAAAGTAAAATGAGTCAATTAATTGTCAATCCATCAACGTACAATTCTATGAATAATCAATCATTTCATTGTTAGTTCTATATTTGCAATAAATTTGGCCACAAGGTTGATGAATGTAGAAGTATAATGATAACGAATAATGCTATGACCTCTCAATCCTTCTATGGCTACTACATATGCAAACATTTTGGTCATAAGGATGTTGATTTCAGATCTAATGTGATAAGAAGAATTTTTTCTCCGCAAACCAACATCATCTACTAAAATTGTAATAAACTAAGCCACATTGCTAGATTCTACAAGGGAAAGAGTGTAAGGTATTATACTCCTAGAATAATCTTGTCATTAATCAACAAAAGGAGATGAATTTTTTTTTCAAAAGAAGGAAGAGATTGAAATGAAGAATGATTCAATACCTTAGCATGGTATAGATGAGTTGAATCTATACCTAAGAATGGTACAAATTATCCCTCTGATAATTAAGAAAAAAGGGCATTGATATAGGAGTTGCAATTGCAAATCCTATCAAACCCCTGAACTGTATGGGATGTTAAAATATTTAGCATAATGGTAAATAGTATTATGGTTTTGGTTGGTCATATTTCTGGTGCAAATACACCTTCTACAAAATATTGTTGAAGCATTATGGATCTCTATGATATCACAAACCACAAAAGCCACTAAATGTCAAATAAATTTATTACAGAGAAACTAGAGTTGGTGTGAAGCATATTTAGTTCTTTTTGGATCAAGTTGATTTCCCTCAAAATATTTCAAGTGAGCACAAGAGGTAAAGAAGTTCTTAGCAAGTTTTGTGCAAACCCTAAAGAAAACTTTCATAGGTATTTCTCTAGTTTTTTCTTTGTTGTAGTAAGATTTATCACGGCTACACCTATTTTCATTGATTTGGTAGAGAAACCAAGGCCAAAAATCAATGAAACATCCATATATATCAACTGTGATCGATAAGGAAGGTGCATTCTCTCATGTTCAAATCTATGTAATCCATTATAAAGACATTTGTATCTAAATTGATTCATAGTTCAATGAATACAACCACTTGAAGATGGAAGATTTTAGATTCAATCATATCCTGGGTGATGCCTTTCAACTTAAGCCATAATATGTGAATCTGGTGTTAAAAGGATTGGATATATCGAAGAGTTTTCTTAACTTTTTCTATGAAAATTTATGGGTTAGATATTCTTAAGCCGAATTTATCAAGATATCTTTTGGCTTGATCAACCTTATCAAATCACAAAAGAATCTATTAGGGTTGTGAATAGTTTGTGCTCCATGTAGGACCTATATCAATACTAAAATCTATCAAGAATGAAGAAGTTATGAGGCTCACCAATGCCAAATTTGATAAAAGGGAACTCACTGTGAATTACATATCTGACTTAGGAGTTTGGTATGCAAAAATGGGGATTGCATAAAATATATACTACATAAATAGAGAAGGATATACTACCACCATTATAATCTATACTACTCATTAGATGATAAATAAAGGAGAATAATATGATATCTATGAACTCTTGCAACAATAGCTATTGGAAAATCTACACAAAACCAAGGAGTCTCACTACAAATTTTGATATACTACTTTGATAATTTACTTAATATTCTATTTGATGAAATAAATGTCTGGTTTTAAGAATATAGTCTAGAAAAATAATATTATTTTTGCACATCAAATAAAGGATCATATGCACATTTTTTCTAACACCACTCAATGCAACACAATATTTTTAGGTTTCTTGGAAACCTTCTAGAGTGAAATGCATAAAAGGGATAGAATACCCTCTCAAGTTATAGAAAAGTACAAGGTAGAGATCACTTTCATGGTTGATAAAAAATAATTGTTACATGGAAATAGTTGAACCAAGGAATTATTGGATTACAAGACTACCCTATGAGCTTCCTGGAGAAAACTAGATTGTATTTGCTAATATTTTGCTTAGAAAACCTAAGGATCCTTCTATTGCGAGGTTTGGAACATATGATGAAATAACCAACAAGAAAACAAAGGAGAGGGTAAAATAAAACACAAAAAATAATGTGGGAAAGATGGTTCCTAAGTTGAAAAATATGTTAGGAACCCTTGAGGGCTCAATGAAAGAATCTCTAGCCACCACAGCTAAGCCAATGCTTAGAAGGACAAGCATATTTTCTTCTACCACTACCATTGCTTGCAAACCTGCTCAAAGAAAAATAGTTACTATTAATGTTTCGATAAAAAACTAAGACTGTTAAAAGAAATAAGCCAAAAACTAAATAGAAAGAATCAAGGGAAAAATTTACTCCACTAAATGTGGATGATGGTGAAGAAAATGAAGAATAACAATTGAAATTCTATGTATTGAAGAAGAGGAAAAAGAGCACTAAACAAGAAGAAGAAGAAGAAGAAGAGATATTCATGGAAAAATAATGAAGTCTCCTCCAGAAACATCTAAACATGAACCTCTGCAACTTGGGTCTACTATCAATGCAATTATAGAACATGATTCACTAATAGAGGTCACTTCACTTTATGATGAAATGGCCTCTGTTGACAAGGCCACAATTGAGAAAGCTATAATTATGTATGTGAGCATATTCAATATGGCTCTAAATGAAATCATTGATCAACTTCTAGAAATCCTATCAGATGTGATAAATAACAAAAGGAATGAAGTTGCTGTAGAAAAAGCAAGGATGAGGCAAAATGCATTAGAAAAGGTAGTTTATCCATATCTCATGAAGAAAGGATCAAATTGTCTCAATATCAAGCACAAGAATTTAGAATTAAACAAAGAATAAATTTCCTTATGGGGGATGATAAAGAATAAATGAAAAGGACGGAGAATAAAATAGAAGAAAAGATAGAATTTTGTTTGGAAGGATTAAATAATGATAAAATCATTAGTGATCAAGCTCCTCTAGATACTTTTGATATACATTATGTATCTAAATCATATTTTAAGGATAATATGACTAAAGATGATGTGGAAATTAAAAATATCAAATTGAATGAGGAGACTGCTCCTTCAAAGAATACAAGTGCACAAGGTATAGAGGATTTGAGTAAAATGTGTGTCTCACCTTTGAAGAACACTAAATCTGACAATGAACATAATGTGTCTCCCCTAGAGAAAGTTGATAAAGTGAATAGAATAATTTTTTTGATAGAAAGAAGGAAAAGATGTTTCCAATGTACACAACGTACAAGAAGTCACCAATATGGAGATAGAAAAAGAAGAAGGGAAGGAAGAGAAAAAACAAAATATTGAGAAGAAAAAGAGAAGAAAATCATGAGAATGTCAAGGATACAAAAGTAAAAGCAAATGAGAAGAAATATGCTTGTATGGATAAAGGTTAGGGTTCTTAATCTATAGACTCTTTCAAAGATCTTCTAGGGATGTCGATGCAATTTCAACCTATGGTGATAGCTCAAATTCTAAAAATTCCAACACATAAGGGACAAGTTGAATTAGAAAACACCTCTGCTCTCCATAAGCTACAACTTGGTGGTGCTTTACATGCCTCCACAAGAAAATAATTACTACAAGAACATGCAAATATGAGTGAATTAGTTGATGAGGTAGTCAAGACAATTTAGGAAGGTCTACCAAAAGTAAACATTGATGTCTCCCTACCTCCAAAATAAAAGATAAATCTCTTTTAATGGTTTCCTTCAAGGATAACTCCTCTCACTTACAAAAAAAGGAAGAACAAGAGGCCTTGAGAAAGATAAAAGACAAGATAATGGGTGAATTTTTAGATTAGTGTGCTAATGCACATAATAAATTGTAGGAAAATATAGAAATGCTTAAGCAGTATGTGTGAATAAAGAAACAAATCTTTATCAATTTTGTTTGAAATGGAAAAATTCCACAAAAGATATCAAAACCCAGATTGACTCTATTGAGTCACATATTAAATAGTTGGTCGAAACATGTGATCTATGGATTAACACAGGTTAACCACACTTGATCCATGAGGATACAAAGTACAATTTAGCCACTAAACCTTAGTCCCAATAAAATCATCTAATGTAAATTAAAATGGAGGACATTAACCTAATCAATTTAAACTATGAAAGCTTTTAGAAACCCCTATTTTAATCCATTATAACTTATTCTATTGGGGAATTGGTGTCATGTTGATGTGGAACAATGACCCTTTCCCAATCTTGTGATCAATGAGCTTGTATCAATCGATTCTATTGAAGAGAATCAATGAAACCATTGTGATATATGGATGAAAACATGATTTATTCTAAATTGAACATTATGCAAGAGTTAATCTACCATGATTTTATGCTAAAATTGATCTAAATATGCAATTTCTAAGCTAATATAAGCTAATTCTAAGCTAAAAGATTCAAACCCTAATTTATAAACAAGCTAAGATGGATGTATGGAAGCCATTAATTGAAGCTTAAAGCTGTTATGCAACTAAAAATGAACTAAAATATGCTAAATGTGAGTAAAGTATGAGTGTGAGTGTGAGTGATTTCAACAACATAAGTTTTCTTTGAAAGATGGCTCCATTTGTCTCCAAATAGTGACCTATTTATAGGAAAGAAAATGAAAAATGGAGGGTTGAGATCAAAAATATTAATCAATGGTCAAGGATGGAGGAAATAGGAGTTATGGATCATGGATTCTCATCAACGGGTGAGAATCCAAGATGAGATTTAATCAAGGGTTCTCATTCCTTTTAAAAAAGCACACTTTTGACTTGTATAAGAGATCAAAATTTAACTTGCAAAAGAAGTTAAAAGGTAACTTGCACATGAAGCTAAGTGAGAACATTCCCTTTCTTAAATGATTGGAGGAGAAAGAATATTCTTTGGAATATTCAGGGGTGAGGAAATAGATTTTTTTCTAATTAAAATAGTTTAATTATGTAAAAGGGGAGGGAATATTCCATGAGAATATTCCCTTGCAAGTTGGAGGAATTAGATTAATTAGATAATTGCTAAACAAGGTTTAATCACGCAATTAGGGGAATTAGAAGAATAAAGTGATATTGATTAAATTAAATGATTTAATGAATGGGTAAAAGGTGAAATGCCATTTAATTAAATAACTTGGAGTTATTTAATTAAATAAGAAGACTTAGGGAATTAAATTAAATACTTTGATTTATTTAATTTAATGAGATGAAATGTTAGGGTGAAAAGGGGTGAATTAACCCATTTTGATGAATTAGGTTAATAGATGCAAAATGAGATAATTAATTAAATATCCAAGCTAATTTAATTAATTAAGCAAAAAAAGGATATCAATTAATTAAATATCCAAGCTAATTTAATTTTGATATCAAACGACGACACAACCCCATTTTTTAATAGAGTCATGTGTGTCAATACTGATTTTCTATTGAGTGTAGTGATGCACATCACCAAATTGGTGATGCACCCCCTTAAAGTAATATAGTGACGCACCCCCTTAAATTAATATAGTGACGCACCCCAAAATCAATGATGCTATTGATTTCAATGACACTATTGATGTTTTGGATGCAAAGTCTTAAAGTTTGATCAGTTTCTTGACTTTTTAAGTAGATTGAAGCCATGTGTGTGATAAGTGCAGGAGGATTTGCCACTGCTAATGTCCTGAGAGTAAAAATATGAGATTTTGTCTACAAGTAGAGAAATTAATGATTTGGAGGTGGAGCAACTTGGGAGACTAGGGCTAGGCTTCATCATTTTTATGCCCAAGATCAGGACCCATCTTTCCTTGATGACAACATTCGTCAAGAGATGGCATAGCAAGACATCCTCATTCCAGTTTCCCACTCAAGAGGTGACCATCACACTTGAGGATGTGTGGTGCATTCTACGTTTTCCCATTCATGGAGAGTGGGTCATTTATGACCCCAATGCTGGCAGAGATGCATGTGTCTCCCTTTTACATAGATGGTATGTTATTCTTAATAGCTCCTAGATTGATCTGGATTTCTATCGCAGCTAGGTTGAGACCTTCAGATTATTCGTTGGCGCTCTGATTTTGGTGTTGTTTCCCCAAATCGACGAGGTAGAGGTTTCATTCCTGGATGGGGTCTAGCTTGGGAGGGCATGATCAAGAGAGATATTATGTATGATTGGGGTTCAGTCCTCCTTGCCTCCTTGTATCATGATATGCATGAGGCCATCTACAAAGATGGTAGGAGCATCGGTGCAAGAGTTACCCTACTACACATATGGGCATATGAGTATATTGTAGTTCTAAGGCCCATAGTTGTCCTTGTCGATATACATGAGGATGAGCCCGTAGTCTATAGGTACAAGGTACCAATGAACTTATAGCATACAGGGCCCATAGGTTTGGCATACTAGTGTCATGTCATTGATGACATGATAGTGTTTAGATGGAGGTCGTGGCTCCAACACCAATGATGGTATGATGGCCAACAATAGTTGGATTTTGCATGATAGACTCAGTATATCTAGGGCCAAGAGCACACTATTGTTGAGTGGCATCTTCCAAAGTGAGTGGATCTTTAGTTTGGGGAGACCCAAGATGTATCGACAGATGATTATAATACTATATTTTCTAGGGCACAAAGAGAGGCATAGTGGGGAGCTATCATTGATCCCATGGTGGCAATTAATGATTTCTGAGCACTTGTCCCATAGATGTGGGGTTATGATTAGGGTGTCTCATATGCAAGGACAACTCTAGGCTATAATTCTTGGTTTAGGCCACCCACATGCCTCACAAATCCAATGTGAGCATACCCAAGTAGGGGCAAAGGCAGAGGCAAAGGCTGAGGATGGGACAAAGGCTAAGATGGTGGTCAAGGCCGAGGATAGGACTAGGTGCTAGGTGATGGGTACCAACAATAGCTGGATCAGGAGCACCATGATGGATAACATGATGTGTAGTAAGTCAACTAGATTCTAGGTGCACCATCGCCTTCTCCACCTATACTGCTAGATCCATGAGATGGGAAGATTGTTTCCCTTATAGTAGAGAGAACACACCTACAACCAGAGAGAGATCATCTATGAAAATAGTTGTAGGCTATGATAGCTTTGAGAGACCAGGAGGTCTAGTTGTGACAACAGTTGGATATGTAGCTAGCCTAGGAGATTGGATTGAGACAAAAGTTGGAGGCAATGACAGCTACCACAATAGAAACCTAGGGATGAATGATATCAACTCAATTAGAGGTAGTCTCAAAGGCTACATATTATAGGATGCACTATCAACAAGATGTTCCCATAGAGATTTTATAGCCAGACTTTTCGTAGAGGAGTGGGGCACCACCTAGAGCTGAGGATCAACCGTCAATTATGGGTGAGTCAAGCAACCATCAGGGCTAGCCCGATTGTACACCCTATTTTGATTGTTTCCCAATTTTGTACACAAATATTTATTCATGGGATCCTTTTTTATAGCCTCATGGATATTGTAATTTTGATTGATATACATACACTGACTCAGATATTTGTACCATGACAGTCACCATTTTTTGATATATATATGAGATGATTCAAATTCATGTTGTGATGGGACCTTCATTTCATGATTATGAATGTATGGACATATATGATGTTGAGATGATGTGATATTCTTATATATGCTATCATGTATGGATGCACTTTATTTAAATGTATTCTTATGTGATATGCAATGGTATATGGATGCAATTTTATATTCCTTTTTAGTATGTTTTTCATGAGGATATGATATGATATGCAAATAGTATGGATGCATTTATTTTTATGTATTTTCTTAAACAATTTTATGATGATGAGATGTATGCCTATGGATGGATAATATAGATGTTCATTCTTATGATATGAGATGTATGCAATAATTTAAGATGTTGATAATAACAAATCTATATTATCCATCACCACCTAAATGATAATGCAGGATGTATTTTTTATGATATGATATGATTATGTTGTGATGTATCCATGTTGATGATTTGTAGATGCAGGATGGATGCATTCATAATGTTTTTGTTGACTGTCATGATACCAAGTTAGCACAAAGAGAAGATAGAAGAAACAAGATGAATGACCATTGATTTTGGTGATTGCCTCAAAAGATCCAACAAGTCTATGATCCATCGAGACTTTATTAAAGATGGTGATGATGAATGAATGATGATGATGAATGCATGATGATGAGTAGCTCAAATTTTGGGATTGGGATTTTCTATCATTCCTCATCATTTGATATAACACATAGACACAATGCATCAAGGTATTGATAACCAAGATCGCATTGTATCAAGTCTAATGGAATTTTCCTTGACAAACAAATAAGATAGTTCTTGTTCACACCTTGGCATATGGAAACCTTGTTAGAATGTAAGTTATAATCTTAGAATGCATTGGACCAAAGCATATGCAATATTCAATAACATAAGCCAAGCAACCTACCTACACACAATCAAACAAGTATGTGCTAAGATTATTTTACAAGATTATCCAAAAGCACAAAAAAAAAATATAATGATTGATGCCCCATTCCTTTCTCTCTAAATAATTTTGGTAGACATCATCGAGAGGTCCTCGAAATGGGTCACTAAGATAAATCACAAGAAAATAAAAAAGACAAACAATCAGTGTTATCTATATCTCTTGCCAGATTAATTTAGCTAAGGAGATATCTGATACTGATGTCCATTGTAGGAAGGATACATCCTAGGACATGTTTATCAAAGGGTTGTTTGATGTTAGGATGATGATGATATTTATGATAATTTGTTGATACAAACTTCACTGATGCATTTACCTATGACCTAGACTTTAGATTTTGATACTTAGGTTCTCACTTCACAACTTTCTATACTTGCTTTCTATGTGTTTTACCAAAGGTTGAATGTGATGATTGATTTATTATGGGTGAAGGTTTATTGCGGGTGAAAGTGAGATGGGATGGGTGGTTTTGGATTTTTTGGAATATTTCAATGTTTTTGATATTTTAAAAAAAAATTGAGGTTTTTTTTTGTCTTTTTCAAAATTTTATGAATGTTTATTTTTTCAATTATTTGAGGCTTTTTAGGGTATTTTTAGAATGTTTTCAAATGTTTTCAAATGTTTTTGTGCTTTTAGATATTTGAATGTTTTTGGAGTTTTGGAATATTTTAATTTTTAAGGGATTTTCTAAGTTTTGACCAAGAACCTAACCTAAAAGACCTACCCTAGGGGCCTCAGGGGCTCATCAAAGATAAGCCTTGCCTAATTTATACACACAGAGACCACGTAGCTCAACTGACTTGACTTATTGAAAGAGATATTAACAGGTGAAAGGAATGTCAATTTATTATGATGGAATCCTAAAGGACCAACCTAAGGTGTCTCGGGGGCACATCAATGATGTCCTTGCCTATGTTCAAGCTCATAGACGACGTAGTTTGACAAGGGACAATTTTGGGATTTTTGATGTGTTTTGGATGTTTTGTATTTTTTGATTTTGCAAGTGTTTTTGGATTTTCTAATGAATTTTTTATGAATTTTGGGATTTTCGATGAGATTTTCGATAAACTTAAGATATACAAGAACATGATATGATTCATAATGAATTACCCCCAGTGTGATATGATAGACTACCTTGATATAGGCAAGACAAACTAGCCTTCAGAATATGCCTAGTACGAAAAGGGTTACGATACTTCACAACATCAAGTTATGATAAGGATCCGGATGGATGATTGAATAAATAGGATAAATGATGAGGTGATGGATGGAGGGTGAGGCCAAGAATGATAGGATAAAGATCCAAAGAATTGATGGAGGTTCTTTATTTATGCAGGGTACCTATTTTCTAGGTTTTCACCAAGGTATTTTCCCAAAGCGCCACTGAAGTGGTTTTCACTAGAGGATGATTTTTTTCTTTACTTTTTCAATCCTTTTTCTTATTTTTTTGGATTTTGATCATTTTTTGATTTTTTTGTATTTTCAAATTTACACCCTTCAAGATTATGCATAATTTTTTTTAAGATGCAAGCTATTAGTTGGCTCCTGCAAGGGTTCACCTTCAGGTGTTGATAGATAATATGCCCCTAATCCATAGCTTTCTATGATGACAAAGGGATCCAACTAGTTAGGCTCAAACTTTCCTTTACTATCTTGATCTAGTAGATTCTTTTGATTATGCTTTAGGACAAGATCCCCTACCTTGAAGGACTGGCATTTGATCTTCTTGTCATAGCTCCATTTCAGTCAGTTTTGATATAATTTCAAGTGATTGAGGGCATCAAGATGATGCTCGTCCAATAATTCTAGCTCATTCAACTGAGAGACTCTATATTCTTCATCAGTGATCAGGTTCTATAGTGAAACTCATAGTGATGGGAGCTCAACCTCAATAGGAAAAATGGCTTTTGATCCATAGACCAAAGAGAAAGGGGTTGCACCTGTGGGTGTGTGGATATTGTTTCAATAGGCCCAAAGAGTAGGATTTAACTATAGATGTCAGTCATGCCCAGCTTCATCAACCATTTTCTTGAGAGCTTTAAGGATGGTCTTTTTTGTAGACTCAGCCTGATCATTTCCCTGAGGATAATACAGGGTAGAGAATCGGTGTTGGATGTTGAATCTTTGACATAACTCTTTCACATACTAATTTTTGAAGGGTGTTCAATTATTGGAGATAAGAGTTTGTGAAACACCGTAATGGTAGATTAGGTAATTCAAGATAAAATTGGAAATTTACTTCCTTGTTATGTAGGTCATAGGAATGGCTTCAACCCATTTGGTAAAGTACTTTGTGGCTCTTATGATAAACATGTGGCCATTTGATGAGGTTGGAGTGATTTTTCTTATGAGGTCAAGTCCCCATTGTCAAAAAGGCCAAGGTGTGACCATCACTTGTAATTCTTGAGCTGGAGTATGAATCAGATCATCATATTGTTGACACTGGACATATTTTTGTACATACTGATGAGGTTCTCTTTCCATAGTTGGCCAATAGTACCCCATCCTCAATAGTTTCTTAGCTAAATTCATACCGCTAGAATGGGAGCCACATATTCCATTGTGTACTTCTGTTAAAGTAGTTAAGGCTTCCTTTTGGTTGAGAAATCATAGTAATGTTCCTTCGATGCTTCAACAGTAAAGGGTATCACCTAGGATCATGAATTGGGATGCCTTTTGACAAAGTTCTTTTTAAGATTGGAGGTTATATTAGATTGGAGGGTTCCTTTGCTAAGGTAGATAAATATGTCATGATACCATGGGGATCCAGGACCAACAATGATACACGTGAATTCAGATTCAGGTATTTTGAAAGTCGATATGAGAATTTTTTCTACCAAGAATTCACATTGAAGGAAATTGTTTGACATGTCTAAAAATGATCTAATTGTCACCATAGCATTTTTTGCTCAGTTGTTCATATGAGGAATATTCTTAAAATTTATTTCTATGAAAAGGTATTTGAGATTCTCTACTATCTTCTTGTAAGGAGTAATCTTTTCATCCTTAGTTTGGTAGTCATCATTGACTTGGTTGATAACCAACTGTGACTCTCCATAGACTTTCGCCTCTTGTATCTACCACTAAACTGCTATCCTTAGACCTATTATTAGAGCTTCGTACTCAAAAATGTTGTTAGTACAAGGTAATGATAGCTTGTATGACTTTTGGATGAAATCACCTTGAGGGGTGATAAAAATAATACCAACTCCTGCTCCATGTTGGGTGAATGATCCATCAAATTACATCTTCCATTGATCTATTAGATTGATAAGGAATAATAATTTATCAAGGAATTCAGATATAAAGGGGTTATCTACATAGATCGATGCCTCTTCCAGTTCATCTATGATTACTTATCCTTTTATTTCCTTGCACTCCACATACTCTATCAAAAATTAAGTTAAGGTCATCACCCATTTTTCCATTCGGCCCATGAGAGTTTCTTTAGATAACAGGTATTTCAATGGGTCAATCTTTGCAATAAGTTTTATTTCATGTGACATGTATTTTTTGAACTTATATGAAGCAAAAACTACTGGTAGGCATGCTTTATCAATGGATTAATAGTTCATTTCATAGCCTACCAAGGTTCTATTGATATAATAGATACCTCTTTCCTTTCTGTTTTCATCATGTTGTGCTAGAAGAGCTCCTAGTGTTGTTGATGTTGCTGAGATATATAAGATCAATGGTTTATGTACTATCAAAGGAATTAATACTGGGGGTTTCAATAGATAGTCCTTGATCTACTAGAAGGTTGTATCACATTTATCATCCCACTTGTAAGTCATTCCTTTATGGAGCAGATGTGAAAAAGGGTATATTTTATCTGATAGTTGTGTTATGAACCTTCTGATGGACTACAATATTCCTTATAACCCTCTCATATGCTTCAGTATTTGTGGTGGTTCCATGTCTAAGATGGATTTTACATTTTTTGGATCTAATTTGTATCCCTCTTTGTGAGATGATAAATCGAAGAAGTTTTCCTGATGTAACCCAAAGACTCACTTTTTGGATTCACTTATTTTCTTTGAGTTATCCAAAATATCATCCACATAATCTTTGACTATTTTTTGGATCATGTCATGAAATATGAGGGTCATTTCTCTCTGATAGGTGGGTCCTACATTATTTAACCTGAATGGCATTACATTCCAGCAATAGGTTCCCCATGGACAAGTGAATGCAGTTTTGTGTTGATCCTCCTTGGTAATCATGATTTGATTGTATCCTAAAAAACCATCAATGAGTGACAACATTTCATTCCCAACTGTTAATTCCATGATGAGGTCAATGTTTGGAAGAGAGAAATCATCCTTTGGGCATGCCTTGTTTAAGTCTCTAAAATCAGTGCATATTCTGATGCCCCCAGTGGGTTTGGAGACTGGTACTAGGTTTGAAACCCACTCAAGATAATCTATTGGTTAGATGAATCCAACATCAAGAATATTTTGTAACTCAAGTTTTACCAAGAGTGCTATCTAAGGGTACATTTTCCTTAAATTTTTCTTTATTGGCTTGGCTTCAATATATATTCCTAAGTGATGCACAACTACTTTTGGATCGATCCTTGCAATATCTGTGTATGACCATGCAAAGTTAGCTCTTTTCTCTTTCAAGAACACTGCTAGGTTCTTATGTTCTTCATCCAACAAGGATTCAGCATAGAAGGTGATCTTAGGTGCTTCATTTATTCCCACATTGATTGGAGTGTCATTTTTTGCTAGAACTGTTGACTTTTCAGGATATTTTTCACTAAGGGGGATATTGAATCCCTCATCCTTGGGCACCTCAAAGAGGTTTTCACCATTATATATGTCCTTTCTTTTTATTTTTTTAAGATCAGAGAGTGCCACAATGTGGTTTTCACTCAAATATTTGCATGTTAGTTTCATTTCATCAATTTTGTGATTGAAGGATTCAATCATCTCCCCATAGTATACCCCTATGTTCAGATCTATGTGGAAAATTTCCTTGTGATCTTCCCATGGTAGGTTTTCACGGAGTCCCATGAATTCTAAGATCGCCTCATCATTTTTGAATAAATCTAGAATTGTTGGTCCTAGTTGGTCCATGTCAATGAGTTGGGGGTATACTAGGCATATTTCAGTTGGCTGATTGCTTGGATCAAAGGATGTAATAGATATCATGAAGAGGGAGTTATTCTTAAATAGGTCAGAAACATCAAGGGGGATGTCATATAAGGTTGTATCATGTGATGTAGGTAACCAAGAGGAAACCTCAAATTGTTTAGCGGAAGTACCTTTTCCAATAAGGGTGACCTTGCTAGTAGTACAACCTAGGCCAAGATTCTTCAATCATTTCTCAAGAATGATAGGTTCTAGCAAGCCATTTTCATTCTATCCTAGTTTCTCATTCTTGTTATAACCCCATACCTTCATTAGCTACAAGCCTTTTTTTTCATCTTCCATAGGAAGAGCGGGGACATGTCGTTCATCTTGATAGAGGATTTTAGAGACATCCTCCTCGTAGATATCTTCTTGATTTAGATCTCCCCACTTGGTGAAGGTAGAATCTACCAAATTGATTGTTTCAAGCTCTTTGGTGCTAGATTTGGGTTTCGTATGGGACTGAGGAGAAAGACGTAGCTCTCTTAAGACAAAGGTATCCTTTAGTAGCGTATAGTTCCACAACCATCATCCTGGATTATTGCTTTGATGTCAAGAATTTTCTACACAATGGGTGTTTTCATTTTTGAGGTAGATGCCAAAGATGACAGATCAAAAAATGAGGTAGGTGTGGGTGTAGGCCCTTCATCATTTTTAGGAACTTGGGGTGTCTTATAAAAATTGGCCTCAAGATTATTACAGTAGTAGAAGGGCTCAGGATCTCCATGGATGGTAATTTCTTGAATTTCAAAGGGAAAATTTACACATTGATGGTAGGTCGAGGCTAAAAATTTTAGGGCATGGATCCATGGTCAGCTAAGCATTATATTGTATGGGAGATCAATGTCTAACACTTGGAATTTAGTTTCTGCAATGATAAGTCCCACATGAATGGGCAGTGCAATGATGCCTTGGGATACCTTCTCTTGGTTATCATATGCTCTGATGGTGGTACTCTTTTCTTTCTCAATAGTATCTTCTGAGTAGCCCAAGTTTTTGATCAGCTTAAGGGCACAAATATTCAGACCAACACCTCCATCCACTAAGACTATTTTAACCTTGTTCTTATGAATAAAGACCCTGAAGTGTAAATCACGATTATGAGATGGTTGTGATGGTAGGTCTTGTTCTGAGAAGGTGAGAAGGTGATTGGTAATATGTCCTACCATAGCTTGAAATTGATCAGTGTCAATATCCTCAAGGACAAATGACTCTAATAAAGATTTCTCTAATATCTCCCTATGTGTGGTGGATAGCCTCAATAGTTCTAAGATTGATATTTGTGTGGGGATCTTCTTAAGTTGATCCAGGAGATTGTACTTGTTGATATTTCATGTTATCCAAGTAGGTTATGCCCTAGACTGAGTTGGGACTCCTTGTATGGTGACCTTTCCATGTTGTGTGGTGACTCTACACTCCACACTAGGTCCTTTGATGGTGACGACAATGATGACACTATAACAAGAAGCGACGATATTGGAATAGATATGTTGCATGTTAGTGTAATCCTTAACTTTTCTATTGTTATTCCCTTTGTTATGATCTGGCATAAGGTTCTTCTATATCTTTAGATCCTAATTTCCAGTTGGAACTGCAACAAATATGGTGTTATTTTCTATGAGTTCTTGGATGATATTCTTGAGTCTCATGCAATTTTCCATTTTGTGCCCTTTGATTTTGTGAAAGTCATAGAGATCATTCTCGTTGTAACAGGATGGTTTCTCTTGCGGTTCTTGGTAGTTTTCAAAGTTAGTAAGTGTTATTAAGTTTGAATCTACAAAAAAATTCATGATGGTTTTGATAGGTTTAGATAATTGTGTGAACTTGCATTTAGGATGGTTGTTCTTGTTGGTAGTTCTCCTTTGTTGTATCTCGGTATTATTGATCTAATTTTTATGTGGAGGTGTTGTTTGCTTCACAATTAGTTGAATGTTAGCAACTTGATTGTTGTTTGGTCTAGGAGAAATTAGGATCACCTTAGCATCTACCACACCATCATTTGTCACATTTTTTTTAGCCCAGAAACAAGGCTTGTCATTTGAACTAGTTGATGGGCGGTTGTAAGTTTGAGTATTTCCCTGAGAGATTAGAGCTCGTTCGATATTAAGAGCTCTAGGGACAAGATCGGCATAGGATGTGATGCACTACATTTTCAATTGGAAAGATATATCAAGGTCCAGATTTTCTATGATGATTCCCACTTGTTGTTCATCGGTAAGGGTCCACTTGCTCTTACTAGATTTTTCTCTCCATCATTGCAAGAAATTGGAAAAAGATTCTCCTTTGGTTATTTGAGAGTGTACCACTCTTCTATGTTAGGTTTTCGATGGCAGATATCTAAAAGCTAAATGCATATTTTATCAAATAAACCAAAAATAAAACACAGAGAAAATAACATAGAGAATTTAACATGGTTCACCCAATGTGGGCTACATCCACCAAACCGCAGCCATCCAATGATTTCATTAACTAGTGTAAAACCCTATTACAATATTTCAAATAATCGCATGTTTCTTATAATGATGTAACTCTATCCCAAACCCTTTATAAATTAGGGTTATACAAAATCGGGGTTTTTTCCCTTTTTGTGATTTTTCCCTTTTTTGGTAAGGATACATGAAGAGTGTACAGTATAGAATGATCAGTCACTACATACCAACAATCTCCCACTTGAAGACTGATCAGGATCCACACCTAAAAAATCTCCCACTTGGAGACTAAACCTGGACGACACCACTACACTTACAGCTCCCACTGGAAATAAGCACCTTGGACCCAGCTGCTTTCTTATACTTTAATCCAACCTTGAAGGCCAACTGAAGCTGAAGAGGAGCTCAGCTTCTCCCTTATCACTACCTTAGTAAACATATACACTAGATTTACATCTGTATGTATCTTTTCTAGCTTTACCTGTCCATTCTCCAACACTAACTGAATGAAATGATACCTCAACTATATGTGTTTGGTTTTAGAGTGCAAGGAAGAATTCTTTGCAAGATGTATAGCACTCTGGCTATCTGTGAACAAGTAATTTTCAGCCTGTTTTTTTCCCAACTCTTCCATGAAAAATTGCATCCATATCATCTCCTTTGTTGCCTCTGTGGTGGATAAAGCAACCACCTTTTGCAACTGAGATATCCAACTTACTGCTGTCCCACCAACGATAAATACATAACCTGTGGTACTCTGCCTGGTATCGATATCCCCTACCAAATCTAAGTCAACATAGCCTTTTAAATCTGTATTAGAGCCCTCAAAACATAAATGTTTATCCGATGTACTTCTCAAATACCTGAGAATCCATTTCATTGCATTCCAATGCTCAATTCCTAGATTACACATATACCTGCTAACAACTCCTACAACATGTGCAATATCTGGTCTCGTGCATACCATGACATACATTAAACTACCTACAACTCAATCATATGGTACCTTGGACATTTTTCCTTCCTCCTCTTGTGTCTTTGGACACATATCCTTAGTCAATTTGACATGACTGGGCAAAGGTGTGTTGACAACTTTTGTATTCTCCATATTAAATCTCTACGACACCTTTTTAACATAATCAGCCTGAGATATAAACAATTTCCTATTTTTCCTATCTCTTGTAATCTTCATACCAAGGATTTGTTTTGCTACCCCCAAATCCTTCATAGCAAATGAATTTGCTAACTGTTGTTTTAACTCCTTTATGTGATCCATGTTAGACCCCGCTACAAGCATATCATCAACATATAAACATAAAATAATGTAGCTATCTTCACCTACCATCTTAAAATAAACACAATGGTCTGAATTACACCTGTTGTAACCTTGCTCAGCCATAAAACTATCAAATTTAAGATACCATTGTTGAGGTGCTTGCTTCAAGCCATATAAGCTTTTCTTCAATCTGCACACTAGTTTCTCCTTACCTTTGACCTCAAATCCTTGTGGTTGTTCCATATAAATTTCCTCTTCCAAATCACCATGGAGAAAGGTAGTTTTAACATCAAGTTGTTCTAAATGCAAATCTTCAACAACCACAATACTTAACATAGTATGAATAGAGGTCATTTTAACAACTAGAGAATGATAGAATGATCAGTCGCCACATACCAACATTCTAGAAAAATGTCCATGTCAAGGCTGAGGGAGAAGTGATTGATGAATTTATCAATGATTTATTGAAAAAATTTGATACCCAGAGGTAGATGAGAAAACCAATCCATGGTAGGATGTGTTAAACTTTGAGGGAAGAGGTGCATCAAATAATAATCATTTTAGGCTACCTCCATACACATGACATTGAATTTTTTGACATGGTCCACAAGACTTCCTCCCCCTTTGTATTTATTGAATTTGGATATTTCAAATTTGGAAGGGAATGGTACCATTGTGATGTTTCGATCAAATGGATAGGAACATATTTTGTGTATGGGTCTTCTTTTTCTTGCCCATTCGAAGATACTGCATTTCTTGGGAGAGCGCCTTGAATAGTGATGCTAGATCATCTTGTGGGTTTGGTGGAGGAACATATGGTGTGATGATGGATGAGTTGTATGTGGGATAATGATATGATGGTGTGTTGTATGGGGTGTATGGTGGTGTGGGATTGTGTGAAGGTGATTGCGGTGTTGATGTGTATGTTCCCGATGCATTTGTATTGATGATATTTTGTTGAGGATTATAGTAGGAACTTTGTTGTTATTGTTGTTGTTGCTATTGGATATACTACTGAGCTAGTAAGGCTTTTTTTTTGTTTTTGAGCTTGTTGTTGCTTCTAGGACATTAGGGCTTGTTGTTGTTGTGCTGCTAAGGCTGATTGATGTTGTTGTTGAGCCACTAGGGCTGCTTGTTGTTGTGTTGCTAAGGCTACTTGATGGGCTTAATGTTGTTGTTGTTTTAAGGTTTCTTGATGTTGTTGCTGCTATTTTTGGGCTGCTTGATGTTGTTGTTGTTGGATGGCTTGTTGATAAGCTTGTTGTAGAACTAGGGCATGCCCTTGAGTTGTGGGATCAGTTTTTTGTTGGGATGTTGGTGATGCATTATGAATTTTGATGTTTTGAGTGGATAGCAGATTGGTTATGATAGGTTAGGCACTCCCTTGGTTTAATATTCCTTGTAAGATGGTGGATTGAGATCGAGGAATGCAAGTTTGAGGTCCCATTTATATTTTCATGGTGAATGGGATCATGGGAAAAGATGTGGATGGTTCCATTATATTTTGCAATGGTAATGACATATTAGGACCTTGAGTCCATTGATTGAAAAGGTTTCCTTGTCCCATGTCTTGAGGATTTCCTTGTGCTAGAGATGTAGACAAGGTATTACCTAGGTTGATGGGATTTATGACAAAGGGATTATTTTGAGATGAGTTGATGATGGATGGGATGGATGTGTTTTGTGACACTAATGGTAGAGATGAACCCATTGTGGGTTTGGATAAAGATGTCCCTATTTGCATTAAGGGTTGAATTTGTAGGATGGTATTGGTATGTCGTTGTTGGTAGACATGAGACATTTGTCCTATACTTCCTTGTGTGATGTTGGGGACACTTGTGGTACTCATGGATGTGGATGAAGAGGGGTGTCCTTGATAGGTAGAGGTTATTGTCGAGTAGTGAAGTTCAAGTGGTTTTAATGGCTATTTGGGATCTTCGAGAATAGGAGGCGCACCAAAGGTATGTGTCCAAGTGGTTGTTTGAGATGGGGGATTGGTATTGAGGGTACCCATAAGTGTGCTACTTTCAAACTGAAAAGTATGACCAAATTATTTAGCAAGACTAGCTGTAATACTAGGAGTGGATGTTGGATCTAGCCCTTGTGATGGAGTTTTTAAGCCTTGTGTAAAATTTTATCCTACAAAAGATGAAGAAATTGGAGCTATGTTTTTGAAGGCTTAATGTTCCATGATTTCTTCCCTAGTAAGCTCAAAGGGATTGTTCATGATGTCATCAATCTCATATAGTCCAGATGGAGATGATGGTTGTTGTGATGGGGTAACCTAACTTCTCAAATCAAATTCTAGAGGATTTGGATCACTTGAGGTAAATGTGACTTTAGTTTTCTCCATGATTCTCTTGTGTTGTGATCGTGTATTTACCATAAATGTTTTGTCACCTTTAAGAGAGTTGTGTTGAGATTTGTAATGTTTGAACTCTCTTATTGACTCAAATCTAGGTAAAATGGATTCTCTAAGTCTTCTTGGAGCAATGAGGATAATGGGGGATGAAAAGGGGGGTGATATGGAGAGTGATATTTGCAAACATTTTGGGACAACACTTTTGACTTGATTTTTATGTTTTGATGTTAGGATAAAAGATGTTGATAAACTTAGGAATCTTTAGGGTAGTCTCATGACCTTCAAGATAAAATAGTTCAAGTGTGATAACTAACTTAACTAAGTGCATGGAAAAGGATAAATTTCACATAAAAAATAGCTAAGTTATGTTTTGGGTTTGATAGATGTTGAAGTTAAAAAGTGTTGGTGTATTCAAAAGTTTTGCAAAGTTTGGTGAAGTGAAGGATGAAAATTTGATGAACGGGTGAATGAAATGTTTGACCCAACATTGACTTAGAATGAACCTTTATTTTCCAAGACCCAAGTATCGAGAATGATGCTAGACCTCTAAAGTTTGCAAAAGACTAGTGGTTTCCTAAGTGAGAGGGTAGATGTAAATCTAGTTGGTTCCTTATAGATCAAATATAATATTTTCTTAACAATAGCTTATGATTGCCTATGTCTATAATGGCAGGATGCAGATCTTCCCCTATGGATTTTGATTGTGTGAATAGATCATTCAAAGAAGTTCCAGACCATAAAAAGGACCAATGTTTTAGATAGGTTAATTATCATGAAAAAGAATTCGATTTTGACCCATAAAGAATGCATACATGTCAGGACGTCTTCTTAGTGTATGTTCATAAAAGTTCACCAACAATTTGTTTCTATTTTGGTATAATGCTGAAATGCGATTTTTGATTTCCTTTTAACTTCGATGGTTTAGTTTGAATTGATGACTTTTAGACCTTCTCTTGGGGATTTTGATTTTGTGTGAGATCGTTTAGTGAATTCTAACTCAAAGGAAGAAAAGAGGATATTTATTGCCATGTGGGAGGTGGTAATATAGGCCTTCATGCCAAAATATCGACTCTTTGTTCTTCTTTATGTAAGATGGTTGCAGTAATTCTCCACTAATTAGATGTTTCCTTGGTTTCAAAAGTGAATCTTCTCAAACTTCTAATGCTATTTTTTTGTTCTCCCTCAATAAATTCAAAGTTTTGTTGAATAATAGCACTCATAAGGTTGGGTTGTTGAACGGGAGTGACTGGTCTCCAAATGGTCATTTGGGGTTCAATTGTCAATTTATCTTGCTTAAGTAAATTTATTTTACCACAAACACTCATCTTGATTATGTTTTCAAACTAAAATGTTTATGTCCAAAACATCATAACTTTAACAATGTCCATTTTGTGAGAATCATGAGGTTGAAGCCATAATTGCCTATGTTTTCTTTAGAAAAATGGATTGAGATATAAGTCAAGATATTTAGAAATGCTTAGGACAAGTAGTAATATCAAGGCTAATTCAAGAGGTATCCATATTTAAGCCAAAGTGTTTGAAATTTTGAGGAAGATAGTGAATATTTATTTTTGTAATTTTTTGGAACCAAGCAATGTATTCAACTAACTCACAATAATTTACAATCATAGGTTTGAAATGGCCATACTTATTGATTCCCCAATCGGATTTCTCCAAATACTAAGACATTAAAAATAGTTAGAGATTTGGTGACACTGGCTCCCCTCCATAGCACACACTTCTCGGGGCCACCAAATCTAAAAATCCTAAATATCCTAAGATCCTAAGGAATTTCTTGTTTCAACAATGAATAGTAAAAATGTGAGGCATCTTCAGAACGACCGTTCTTGCACCAACAAGTATTAAGGATTTTGGATTTTATAGAATGGTTCATAATAAGAGCTTCCGGTATAGGGAATACTATGATAAAATCCCTCAAGAGGTCTCCCAAGCCTTAGAACAAGGGATTTTTGTATCATAAAGATACTAGGGGAGAGCTATCACGTACCACTTCCTTTTGATCATAATTTTCATTGCAACCACACATTTATATAGTGGTTTAGAAGAGCTTGGATTTAGCCCATTAACACTTGGGTCATTCCCTCCTTTCAAAGCGGGGAGGCATGCCCTTCTAAAGATAAACAATAGAAAGGAAGCACATTTTTAGTTTGATCATCCAAGTTTGCATGAAAGGAGGAGACAAAACACACCACACCTTTTCCCTACACTCACAAGGGGTTCATTTTTAATCTGATATGAAAGATGTAGGTGATTTTGCAAAGTGTTAAGGAATGTTTTTGTTTCTCAAGATCATCGAGTGGTGTGAGAGAATTGCATACGCATCCAATACAAATTTTGTAAATCAAAACACAACAAACACTCATAAATTTTAACACCTCAAAGTAGTGATGATTTTTTTTTAAGAACCAAATGAAATATTAAGTTGTGTTCAATTTTAAACCCAAAAGACAATGATGAGATGAGGGTTCAATTTTAGTCCCATTTGAGTGTTTGTTTTAAACCCAAATGAATTTTAGTGAGGTCCTAGAGGATAAAGTAAAAAGAATAAGATATTGGGTTATAATTGCCCCAAAGCGTCAAATGCTTGTTACAATCATAATATCTTAAGATGAGAATTCTCCTTCACTTCGACTCTGATTGTCTGACCTACAAAATCTAGTTAGCCTAAAAACTAGAGCGAAAAGGTCAGAGACATGTTAAAAGTTAGATAAAGCAAAGAAAAATAAAAAAACATTTCAAAAAACTATTTCAGTCCTGTTTACCAATAAATAGCAATGCTGAAATCAATTACATTGCTGAAGTTTGTCAATAGCATCGCCATACAACAAGTCCTTCATTGTATTAAACATTAAATTGTGGTTCTCTCCAGCAAACACAAATGTCAATTATGTTTCCAGATCAATTGTTTCGCTATAAGTAAATCCATTCTATGTGAAAAAATATCAAAAGCACCGCTAAACTTAAATGCAGTGAAAAAATTAAATATGAATTTTAATTTGAATTATGCATCACCAAAATTAAATTATGTATGTGTCATTGTATATAAACGCATCATCAATTGTGTCATTTGATAATCAAATACATTGTTGCACCTGAAAAATAATGAAAATGAATTTTTCATAAGAAAATCATCAAATTAGTTAGTTTAGCCCTCCTTCTAGTGCAAAAATGTGACATGTGGATTAGAATGGGTTAACCACACTTGATCCATGAGGATACGAAGTGAAATTTAGCCACTAAATCTTAGTCCCAATAAAATAATCTAATGTAAATTCAAATGGAAGCCATTAACCTAATCAAGTTAAACTATGAAAGCTTTTGGAAACCCCTACTTTAATCCATTAAAACTTATTCTATTGGGGAATTGGTATCGTGTTGATGTGGATCAATGACCCTTTCCCAATCCCATGATCAATGAGCTTCTCTCAATCGATTCTATTGAAGATAATTGATGAAACCATTGTGATATATCGATGAAAACATGATTGATGCTAAATTGAACATGATGCAAGAGTTAATCTACCATGATTTTATGTTAAAATTGATCTAAATATGCAATTGCTAAGCTAATCTAAGCTAATTCTAAGCTAATCAAGTTAAACTATGAAATCTTTTCGAAACCCCTACTTTAATCCATCATAACTTATTCTATTGAGGAATTGGTATCGTGTTGATGTGGAATAATGACCGTTTCCCAATCCCATGATCAACGAGCTTGTCTCAATCAATTCTATTGAAGAGAATCGATGAAACCACTATGATATATCGATAAAAACTTGATTTATGCTAAATTGAACATGATGCAAGAGTTAATCTACCATGATTTTATGCTAAAATTGATCTAAATATGCAATTGCTAACCTAATCTAAGCTAATTCTAAGCTAAAATATTCAAACCCTAATTTATAAATAAGCTAAGATGGATGCATGGAAGACATTAATTGAATCTTCAAGCTATTATGCAACCAAAAATGAAATTAAAATATGATAAAAGTAAGTAAAGTATGAGTGTGAGTGTAAGTGATTTCAACAACATAAGTTTTCTTTGAAAGATGGATCCATTTGTCTCCAAATAGTGACCTATTTATAGGAAAAAAAATGAAAAATAGAGGGTTGAGATCAAAAATTTTAATCAATGGTCAAGGATGGAGAAAATAGGAGGCATGGATCATGGATTCTCATCAACGGGTGAGAATGCAAGATGAGATTTAATCAAGGGTTCTCATTCCTTCTAAAAATGCACACGTTTGACCTATACAAGAGGTTAAAAGTTAACTTTCACAAGAAGTTACAAGGTAACTTGCACATGAAACTAAGTGAGAATATTCCCTTTCTTAAATGATTGGAGGAGAAACAATATTCTTTGGAATATTTAGGGGTAAGGAAATTGGTTTTTTGTCTAATTAAAACAAAGTTTAATTATGCAATTTAGGGGAGGGAATATTCCCTTGCAAGTGGGAGGAATTGGATTAATTAGATAATGGCTAATTAAACAAGGTTTAATCACACAATTAGGGGAATTAGAAGAATTAAGTGATATTCATTAAATTAGATGATTTAATGAATGGGAAAAAATTGAAATGACATTTAATTAAATAACTTAGAGTTATTTAATTAAATAAGAAGACTTAGGGAATTAAATTAAATACTTTGATTTATTTAATTTAATGAGATGAAATATTGGCGTGAAAAGGGGTGAATTAACCTGATTTGATGAATTAGGTTAATAGATGCAAAATAAGATAATTAATTAAATAGCTAGGCTAATTTAATTAATTAAGAAAAAAGAGTATGTGTTTCAAGAGGAAATGATGTTAGTATACCTGATTTGAGTGTATGATATCATTCAAGACATTTTTCAGTGTCTACATTTGGGCACAAATTGAAAATGTTCATGTATAGTTGCTATTACTTCTAGATCAAAGAGAATAGTTTAAGAAACAATTATGTCTTCTAAGAGAGGCTATCAATGTATGGCTTCCATCATTGTCTGAATTGATAATCAAAGTAGTAGAAGTGGGTCAGAAAATGAAAACTCAAAGTAAAATAAATGAGGCTAAGGAATTGTGCATATATTTTGAATGTCAAAATCAGATTCTCACCTAAGAAAAAATAGATTAGACAACAACTTTGGAGAAACTAAAGAAATAAAACAAGAATATTCTACCTTCCAAAGAAGTTGCAAAAGGGTAAATCAGATCATTTCACTTTGTGTAGTTTTGCAAATACTTGTTATATATATATACTTTCACTTTTGGGGCATCTCCATCTTAGGGGGAGTATGAAGTATGGGGGGTCTCATATCTTTGGGATGTTGTAAATAGAAGATATCATGTCTATTTCCCTTGATTTCAAATATGGAGAGGAAAATATGGGTGTTTCTATTAGTGGCAAAGGGGTGGATTGTTGGAAATAGGTGTTGTCATTGATATCAACCTATTATGGGCTATCATTGATGTCAAATGTGTATGATAAAATTCTTATATATTTTAGAGGTAGTGAAAGTGTAGAGATATATCTAGCAATACAATTAGATATATGAATGGTGATCAGACTAGTTTCTATGAGTGATGCAGTGGTTGGTACATTTATTCCAATATGTTTTGTACATGTCTATGATAATATTATTCCTAATTGGTGTACCACACATTAATATAAGTTAAAGAAGATTAGAAAAGGTATTAACAGTGTATTCACTATAACATAGTCATGACATTTTTTTTGCATCCCCTCGTAAAGTAAGTCATTGTATTATGGTTCAAGAGGTTATTTTATATGTTGTGAAGGTATTTTACCCAAGAAATTAAGTCTTTACACCTTCACAAAAAGAGATAGAGCTACCAATGTTTTGATCTATGCAATATAATGTTAAAATGTTGTTGGAATACTCTGCATTCCTCTGGTGAGATAGGTGTGACCATGCAGACTTAGGAATATTTTCACATAGTGGTATGAGTTATTCCTTTCAATTCTCATGTGTTTTGGTGTTCCATAAGATCAGTTTTCATAAAACAATTTTCTACAACTTGTCCGGAATGCTTTGTTCTTGTACCTTCACTGGGTTTTTCCTCTTGCACTAGCATTTTATGATCAAATACTTAAGGAAAATGTTGAATGAATATTGTGCATGGTATACAACACCTAGATCCTTGTGTGCATAGTGATTTTGGAATTTTACCAACTATATGAAGTCAAACAGTGAGAGTGTTAATGGTATTGATACTATTTGGGCCGACATGACTTGTTTCATTCTCTATAGTTGATCTTGTTCAATTTTTTTTTTCTTGAAGAATGTGTTGTGATGCATTTGGGCCTTGACATAGTGTATGATTATTTTCAACTAAATATCTTTGATTTTGGATGTGTTTTGGAGCCTACCCATATAATATCAACGTTTCATCCAATGTTCACCGAGGAGCCAACTTAATTGGTGTTTTATGCTATTTTGGAGGATATATATAGAAGATCATATTTCTTTGTGACTATGACGATTAACAATGATATGAGATATAGGAGAATTAAAGAGATGAAGTGACCAAAATTAGTATGAAGGGAATTTTTTGTGAAATAGTGACTACAACTTCAACATGAGTTAGATGCTTATTCAAATTAGTTCATAATCCATTTTCTCATTATATTCTTTAGGTATCCTACTCTAAGACAGTGAGTTTCATCAGGTCCTTTTGTATCTTTCTATAAAACTACACAGTTTAATCTTGATAGCAATATCATAATTTGACACGTTGTGGAAAATACCTCCTACTTTATCAATTGTAATTATTATTAGCATTGAGATACATATATTATGAGTTAATCCTCATCATGTATTTTCCCTCATTGGGTTTTGCACATAAAAAATCTTGGTGTCCTCATGTGATCCTTGTCTTATTCTCTGTCCTTTTTAGTTATGTGATGTGTTGTTAATCTACAAATGAAAATGGATAAGTTTTAGTATATATTTTGATTCACCCACCCCCCTCTTAGCACATAATTGTGTTCAACACCAAGCACATGAATATGAATTTTATCTATGTAAATGATCTAACAAAAAAATATGAATTTTACCTATAAAAATGATCTAACAAAATTATTTCAATTGCTGAACATTTTCTTGATCTTATATACCTACATTTAGGAAAATTGTATTGGGAGGCATCCATTTAAGAATTTTCTAGACAAGGATTTGTTCTCCTTAAATACTCAACTGTTTGGGTAGGTTGATTCAAGCATGATGACGAAAGATCGAAGAACTATATAACCATACAATATAGTGGGTTGCGATGCTAATGTAATGATGATGTAACACATTCTTCCTTTGTACATGATTTTAAGTTTACTCCAAGATACACATTTAATTCTTATATAATTAAAATGAGCGAGAGTTATTCATTAATCATTATTTAGTTGGTTCATAGCTACTAGTGAAAGAGGAAAAAATTTGATGGAATTTAATAAATGAAAATTTAAAATTTTAGAGTTAATATCCATATATTTTTGAGATTCCTAAACAAGATCATAACAACAAAAACCTTGTGCTTCCATAAAAATAAAACTTTCACACAATGATCAACCTAATTCACATTAGAGTTACTTTGAATTTACAATGTGAACTTGCATATATAGGCAAGGAAGATGCAATCCACCTATCATGTGGTAGAAATGAGTATACAAGTGTCTTATAGGTTTCAACCTAAGGATCACTTGGAATGTGCAAACCAACAACCTATTTGACCAAGCCGTCAACCTTGATGCCAATAGTTGACTGACCTTTGATGTGAGATGTAAATTATTCCTAATAGAGTCCTCAAAATGGTGAAGCATTTTAATGGATATTATGATTTGGGACATGTTCAAATAAACTAAGGACCCTAATGTGCTTGGTTATAGTCCTTTGATGTAAAATAGGTACATAGGCAATCAACCATCAAATAGATCTAAGAAAGAAAATTCAAGGTGTGAGTAAGAAAATATTTTTGTTATGAATTCCCTAGAAGACATGTGTGCAAAGTATCATATCATCAAAACATGATGAAGCACAGGAGCTCTATGAAAGTGAAAAGGACATTACTTACACTATAACCATGTAAGAGCAGAATTTGATGATGTAGGTCAAAGCATAAAGATATCAAATGACTATAAATCAATATTGATAGGAGTATCTCCATATGAAATTTATCAAACATAAAATAATATATGGTAGAGTATGAGGGTTTAATATATAAGGATATATGGAGGACATAAAACATGAACAATAGTTTATAGTTATGATAGTTCATATTGATGAAGAACAATCCATTTAAAATGAAAGAAGGTACCAGTATGCAACAAATACAAGCGTAAATCTGCTAATTATGACAATCGTCATGAAATATGAAAGGACAGTGCTTATATGTCTAGAAAAGTGTTGAGAATTCAGTAAAAAATGAACATAAGGTATGTCTTTTCCATTCATGAGTTGAGGAAAAAAACACAGTTTTGGCATCAAAGGAAGATGCAAACATAGAAAATAGATGAATACAATGTCCTTGACAACATATACAATAGCCATATCATAAAAGGGTAGTGTTTTGTGATGATGAATAGTCGAAATGAGTTCTAAGTTTCAAAAAGACAAAGTCTTTTCAACCTCATGCAAGTAAAGGGAATAAAACTAAAAAGAACAAAAAGTGAAAAATGTATCATCAATTATGGAATGTATGTTTCATGAGGTAGAAAAAAATAGCATCCAACACTCTAAAGAGAATGTATTAATGCATAAGGTTTCTGATCATAATGAACCATTAAAAAAGGAGTCATATTGCTAGCCGCCATTTGTATCTTCTACATTAGTTCATCTAATTTTTCGTGCTAAACTAAGTCTCTTGGCATTGTACCTAATAGACAAGGATCACCACTAGGGTGCTTTGTTTCATCATTTCTTCTAAGGAATGTAAAAGATGAAAAACCATCATTGGTTAGATGTACAAATGGAGAAGAAGGTGGTGTTTCACTTGAGTTGTTGTGGGATAAAATCACAACACTATTTAATCTTGCTAGGTTGTTTGAACAACTACATTATATTGAAGAAGAAAATAATTTATACATCTTGCAGCCATGGCTTAGATTCAAAATTAGGTCCAATTGAGCCTAGATTTGATTGTGGATGCACTTAAGGTGGATAAAACACAACAAATGTTTTATGTATTCCTAGAAAAATGGAATTGCAAAATGAAGATTACCTTAAAGCAAGAGAAATAATTAAAGTTGCACAAAGTGAATCAAATGAAAGGAATTCTTATTTTGAAATTTCACTTGGGAATTGGAATTATTTTTCTACTCTTCACAATGAAAAGAGGGATCCAAAGAATGAGGCAACACATTTTGATCGGGCTATAGAACTATATTGTAAAGCGTTGGTGCAAAGATCAGGAAATGTTTTTGCTGCAAATGGCCAACCATCGTACTGGCTGATAGGAATCAATTTAATATTGCAAAGGAATGTTTTGTGCAGGTATAGGAGGTTGTTGGGGGAAATATCTCTATTTAAAATGCTCGATGTGTAGATATTGCATGTGTTTACTTTCCATATTGATGGTTTGAGCTTGCAGTGAGGATGTATCAAAATTGATTGATGAAATTATGTTCTGGAAAATACTCAAATTCTATCATATTTAGCTCGAGCACGTTATGAAGCAGAATGGGGGTGGGATTGTAAAGGAACATTATTGATAGCAGAGAATTTTTCACCTTCGAGTTACATTTTATGCTTTGGTGTTGGCTTGCAATGCATAAGTTTTCAACTTCAAACACTTCAAATGTAAAATCATATTATTGATGAGGTTCGCCAAGTAGTGTCAAAATCAATGAATGCACTCTACGTGCTCATCCAAACAATCCCTTATAAAAGACCACGTACTAATGGAAAATATAAAGGAATTGAGGTTAACAGTTTGCATCAAGTGACATAGATGAATCTACACTGAACCCCGCTAGCCCACGGAGGACTCACTAAGATAAAACTTCATCTAGTGGGGGCGTAAGGATGAGGTTGCTTTCCTTCTAGCCGATGGGAGTTCATGCTTCCTTGAGAGGAAAGAAGAATTGGATCTGGAAGGCTCCAAGTGGCGAAGGTGGGCCCGTGAAAAATGTTAAAGGAAATGTTTAAAGATTGTTTTAATAGTGAGAGAGGAAATAAGGTAAAGGGAGGTAAAATGTAAATTACACAATGTAAAAGATGAAGTGCCTGATGAATATTTTAAAGTCTCCACCATATAAAAACAAAAAATTTAAATGTGAGATGAAAAAATTAAAAAGTGCATGGGTAAATGATTTTAGAGCCCGATAAACTGAAAAGAGGCCTTCACAATGTAAAGAAAAAAAAATTCTTTACTGGGAAATGAAAGGTAAATGCACAGGTGAAATAAATTTTTAGTTGCACGAAGGGATTTCATGGTAGAAGTAAATATTTTTAGTTGCAAGGGAAACCAAAATGAAAAAGAGGGAAAACAAAGTGCAGATAGATTTTTCTTCAAACAAAAGGAATTTATCGATTAGGGGCCCAAGTGATGCGAGATCTCTATTTTTGATCTCCATTTAGAGTTTCTACTTTTCCCTTAAATGTTTTTTTCTGCTTCATTTGTTGGGGGGGGTTGGTTGTTTTGTAATTGATCATAGAGAGCACTATAATGAAAATACAAAGAATTTTAGAGTTAAATCTTATGTTCAAGTCTACTAACCATGTGTAATTTTGATAGCAATACTCACAATGTAATATAGAATGGTGCAAATTAAAGGCCATTTTCTCTCCTATGTACTTGTTTCACAAACTATGAATAATATAATCAAGGATTGTCTTATTTGTCTCCATTGATTTCCAGTGGATGTGTAGTTTTGTTCTTGTTTGTTAATTCAAATAATTAATGTAAATTTTTGAGTGAAGCTACAGGTTTATGTCAAATTGAGTGCTAAGATATTATTAAGAAGTTGTGGTTGAGAATATAATGTTGAAATACTGTAATGCACTATCTTCAAAGCTTAATTGATGTCATGTATGAAATTTTTATTAAGTTTTGTAGGTATTGGAATTGACTATATTCCAAGGATAGGGCACTCATCTAAGTGAAGTATTCATGTTGCATTTAGCTAGTTATTTCTATAGCGAATCACAAATTAAAATAAAATTTACTTATATGTTTCAGTGTAATTATGTGTTGATTTTAATGAATTATATCTCTCATGATTGAATTGGATATTGCCATGAAGGTCAGCCAAATCTTTAGGGTATTATGTCCATTTAACATTTGAAGGAGAATTATCTATCACACATTGTTTTGATGCTTTGGTAGACAAGTATCTATAAATACACTGTCGATGTTGGTTATTTTTTTTGGAAAAAAACTTAATCTAACCACTCACCTATGAATATGCTAGAATTCAATAGTTAGCGAGGGTAAGGATTGGCCAACACATAAGTAAGGGTTTAGAGTCCCTCACTTATTCACTTTGGGCTCTATGAAACCTAGGAGGGTGATCCCTAGCAATGTTTTCAAAATAATACTCCTATGCCATTTATATCAATAACAATGCAATATACATAGATGATTCTCATATAGAAGCTCAATTAGTAACTATATCTAAGAATTTGGCTGCTTCTCAAACATAACTCACTCTTAGAGCATGAGAATGGTAAAACCTTATAACTTGTAACCCTTTTTTATAGAATTTGATTTAATGAATGGGTAATGGCTGATATAATCAACACAATACAACATAACTACTTAACTTAGTCTAGTGCCTCATCCTTGAAACTAAGTTAATATCAATACCTACATAACATGACAGTAATTTCCACACCTGACAATAAATGAAGCTCTGAAATACAACATTATAGTGTTTCAACATTGTGTTTTAACCCTTACTTCTTACTAGAATCCTAGAATTCAGTTGAATACAAATTAACAACCATATTCAAGCATCTACTTTAATTCTTTGAATTAATAAACAAGAATAGAGCCACACATCCATTTGAAATTGATAGAGACAAATAAGATAACCTTGATTATATTATTCATAGTTTGTAAAACAAGTACAGAGGAGAGAAAAAATGGTGTTGAACTTGCACTATTACTATCCTATATTGCCAGTATTACCATTAAGATTAAATATGCGTATTGAAAGACCTGAACCTAAGACATATCACTAGACTATTTAGTAACCCTTTCAATCCTTGTGTGACCAAATCTTGGAATAACTCACTACCCAACCTTCCTTTATTTCAGGCCATGGAATCCCATTTATAAAGATATGGGACCAACAAGAAACTGGCCAAAATTAAATTACATTTGCATTTGAGGGAAAATTTCATCTTAATTTCATAAATTCCCATAATGGTTACACTTAATCATTTCAGGTCAAGGGGAAGTAAAAAAAAAAAACTTCATGTAGTTTGTTGAAGAAGAGGAGCCATCCTTCTAAAAGGAATTGTTCATTGATGTAGCATCACAAAAATCCCACATCCATGTAGACCAAAGAAGATTATTCACAAGTACTAGAGTAAAAAACTCACACACTTCTTGGAAAAGGAATATTTATCATTGAGGATATCGAGTCCAACACTTCTCCATAACACCAGCCAAAAATATTTCCACATTAGCACTGAAGACAAAAAATGACACACATGCTGAAGAGGACAATCCTAATGCAATGGAAATGGTGTCATAAAAAAAAAAACTAGGCTGATGTGCTACTTTGATTTGTTAGCATCATAGTATGCTTGCCCCCTTTGTGTTCACTTTGAAACTAGAGGAGAAACTACTCCTCCCTCGTCAGAGTCTTCAAACGACACCATAGAAAGAAGGTAATGTCCGTACTCTGGGTTAGTGTCACCTCCACCATCTGAAGGGCTATCAGAAACCTCAATGGGAGAATTGTGCCTCCCCAAGAAGGCTTTACGATACTTGTTTATTTTCTTTTCTTTCTTCGCAGGCTCAATTGATTCCTTCCCCTTAAACTTAACCAATTCTTAAGAAATGTTCTTGCTCCTCAGGTGGTAACTACTCCTAACACCACCCTTCTTGGATTTCTTGCATGATTTCTTCTCCTTTGGTGTTTTAGGTGCTCTTGGTATCTCAATTTCATTTTCTGGGAACTAAAATAAATTAAGTCTCCTAGACCTTCACACTAGTTTGATAGACTCATTTGGCTTACTCATTTTACAATGAATAGAAGGAGACTCTTAATTTGTAGAAAAAACCCTCACATGATTAATCTTAAAAATACTCTCGATGAATAGACAACTCAAGCCTCCACAATTCCTATTAATTCATAAATAAAATGTAGACTAAAAACCCTCACTACCTCAGGATTCAAAAACCCACAAACTGATATAGTTGTAATTGAAACAAGAAGGTATGAGTACCTACTTACCCAGGGAAAAGCTCATCACGATACCTCTGCAACCCTTTAAAAAATAAATTCTTCACCAACCTTCTCATGAAATTAAGCTCAATTTTAAGCTTTTGATGGCAAAATTGAGAAGAAAAATATGACTAGTGGTCCTCATTATATTGAGCAATGTAAGTGTGCCAAACATTAATACTCAAGGAAAGCTTGTGCAAGCAAGATGATGATCAACCACCTAATTTTTGAACCTCATTCATCAATCACACATTGGGATAAATGAATGGAAAATTAATCAGGGTAATTAATTATGACAAATTTAATTGCATGCACTCAAAAAAGCCCAAGTGGATAAACATACACTCTGCCTGCATATTTAATCATATGCTTAGCATTAAAAGGCCTATCGTGTAATGTTTACCCGCTCGCCCATGGGAATTAATCCACTTGTAACTCATCGCCACAAGACAATGAGGAATGATTATGATTTAATCTCAATTAATCAGACTGTACCCTATCTTACTTTAATTTCACCTTCCCACATGTACCAACATCTGATAGAATTGACAGTCACAATCAAATGCTTTTCCCAAATATCAAACACATGCTTGGAGAAATCAATTCTAAAATGGCACAATTTTAGTCATGTCATCTCAGCCAAATTTTAGCAATACTTCATCACTACTAAAACCCATCTGAGCCCATGAGATATTACATGTGGTATTCAAGGGCTCATCCATTGATAACTTGGCAACAAGGGTGGTACCTACATAGGATAGCGAGGAGCGGTCAATATTGACCCACGTCACCCACTATCAACCATTGATCCCACCTTTGTAGCAATAGTTGTCGTCATCCAAGCCAAGCAGGCACATATGAAAGGAAACAACTGTCAATCCACATGCTAGCCCATGACATTTTAAAAATACCAAATAGAATCAGATGGGGTGGCGAGGAGCAGTTGAGATAAAACCACGTCACCCAAAACCACCATAGAGTTCACATTGATACTACTCACAAACCATTCAAAGGAACCTAGGCCCACCAGTTATAGACAACATGTGGCTTGTGCCCTCTATCCCATGTGATTAAAATAATGGATAATGAAATAGAGCGGGTGCACGAGGAATTGCCCAAATGAAGACACGTCTCATGATATTGGTCATAGATTCTCCTGAAAGCTCCACTTGTCGACCCTTTGAAATCATTGTACCCACCACCGGATATGACATGTGGAAACTTCTTGCTAGCCTATTTGAATATTTAAATGAGAAATTAAACAAAATGGGTATGTGGGGAGCAGTCGATATTTTTTCACGATGATCGAACGATCATCACACAACCAAAAATCTGCACATACTACAAATGTTAGCTTTTAAAAGAGGGCCATCACAAGGTAAATGATGGTTAGGGACATGAATAAATGGATTAAGTCCCAAGGTAAATATTATAACCTGATCATAGACTTAGGTAAATTATCTTGAAGGACATCGAGCCCGCAAAAATAATGGCAACCTTTTAAAACGACTATGGGAACTGTCTAGTATCACAAGGACTTAGGGGCCAATAAAAGAATGAACCTGATGGCACAAGTCACAACTTAGACAACTAGGAACCTATATGAGAAGGTCAATAACAAAATAGAATGCCAGCCACAACCTACAGACTTAAAGATTAAATTGGAAGGGTTTTAGCAACACAAACCCAAAGCACTTGTGAGGAACAAAAACCCTAAACCCAAAAACAAGGGTCTAAGCCAAATATGGCAAGAATTACAATGGAACCAAATAAAATTTGAGGGGTTCCATCAGTGGCTCATGTTGGGGACATCTATTTCTTAGGAATCGAGCGAGATTCTAGAATTGTAGGTTGAAGTAGACTAGGCACAAAGAACAAAATAGGGACCTACCTAGACTAGGCAAGAAGACCATACCAAAACAACCAACATATGTAAAGTATTTACATAGGCTACAAAAATTGAAAAAAGAGATCTAATCTCCATATTTCTTGAAGGCTCATTTGAAATGCAATATTTCACTCTATATTATGCAATTTTACCACAATTCAACTTTATTTGGTAGCCCTAGGCCCCCAACCTCAAGGTTGATATTTGCCCCTACTAAAAACTTTTCTTTCCACTGTTTGTACCATGCCAAGGCTGAGAGAATTATCATGAATTACCCACTCATTGATCATACTATAGATACTAAAATTAACCATTATGGGCATATGTTTGGATTTATTATTATCATTGTCATTCATATCCAATTAAGAACTATAATTGAGCATTGACTGGAACACATGATCAGTGTAGCATTTTTATTTGAATCAGCTTACAACCATATTCCACCAAATTCCCACCCAAATGGACAAGAAAAGTGAAGCATTCATAATCCATATGATCACTATCATCATATAAGCTGACATTAAATTCATTTTACTCTTTAAATTAAAAACCCTTATACATATTCCTTTCAAGAGTCCCATCTAGGGGCTCATATTTTGACCATTCGAAATTATATTGCAATTTCATTTCTAGTATTCCAAGGTCATAATTAGTTGATATATGCCCCACACCAAACACACATCAATTTTGTTTAATGAACAAGAAATTTTCATATATAGGCTTTAGTTCAAATTGGTGCCCATCTTCATTAGACCAGTATAAACTAGTTATGTTTCCAAATGCTCCACTTCCTTGCGAAACTGATTTAACAGATTCCATAGCATTATTTCTTTCATTTTGGTTGTGGATTCCCCCACAAATAGCATTATCCAAACCATCCCAAGCACCAAAGAATATCTCCATTTCATGTTCATTAATATGGTTCGGTTTATCCTTTGTATCAACAACCATCTCAAAGAAGGATGTCTCTAAGATGGGCTAAATATTTCAAGAATGATATGGTCAATAAAAAGTTTTCCAAATGCTTCCTCCACTAATTAATTCACTAGCCCTAGTATGAAAATTTTGTTACCATATGAATGTTTCTCATTAGCAACCATACTTGTCTCTTCACCTATTTCCTTCTTGATACAATCCCTATCAAATATAGCCTTTTCCATCTCCCCTAAGACACTCACATATTCTATTTTTATTTTATAGGGACAATCATAGATAACTGAGGCTTGATCCTATTGGTCAGTAACACAACTATCATCATTATTGGCATTATGCTTAGGCTCAATACACTGAACATAGATAGTCTTATCTTTGAATTCATCATCAACCATACTATTAGCATTTTCTAGTTCTAGTATAACCAAATTACATTCAAAGAATTCTTCACATGTATTTTATTCACTCACTGGTAAGGAAACAACCTCATGAGTATTGATGTTTTTGCACCTTTCAAGTCCAAAGAATGCCTCTAGATTGTTTTCACCAACAAATTCATATTCCTCATAAGAATAATTAGAGCTCCCATTTTTACTACCTGGGTTAATAATTTCTAAAGGTACATCAGGAATACTTGAAAATCTACCAATGTATTCACCTAAACCACTAGACAAATTTTCATCCTCTGAAGTATCCCTATCCCTTACTTGGATAGGTCTTTGATCCTTATCCACAGGGTGACTACCAATGTCCTTCTAAGATCTCAATTTTTTTTATGTAGTCATACTTGGCCTCCTCAGCAATTATGATCCAACTAATTATTTCATCAATATCTTGAGGCTTCAATTCCTTGGGTAAGGCACCAAGCCCTGGCTCATAAATTTCACAAAATAAGTCAATGCATATTGGATCTTTTGGTCTTAACTTTTGATGAATTTATAACAAGAAATCCAAGAACCTTGCTAACAATTCATATGATGGTTCTCCCCCATGTCTTTTCATGCTAGATAGTTTTTTAACAAAGAACATCTGATCAACATTGCTTAAAATTTGTAGACATTCATCATACATTTATCTATGATTATTATGTTGCAATGGTAAAATATTTTCAAAAGCATCATCACCTTGATCTCCTCTTTCATTCTTCTAAATTTCATTTATATGATGTGCTTTAGGACAACAAACACTTCCATCCATATATCCCTTTTCCATTGAATATCTCATATTATTTTTAATATCCATTGTCATTTTATATGCATGTTGCAATGTTAAGGGCTCCTTATCTCTTAGAAGATAGCCCATCTTACTAGCAAAGGCACCCAGATACACAATTAAACATTCTGCATCACTGGGTCTCATATTTTCAGGAATATTTCTTAACACCTTCATAAATCTGAGGTTGAAGGTTGGAATCAACTCCTCTTCATCCTTTTGGATTTCCCTAAAAGTTTTCCTTACTGTATTGGGATTAATCCTTTCACTGAATTTCTTTATGAGTGCTACCATTAACTCAATCCATGAAGGGATATAACATACTAGCAAATATGAAAACTCCTTCAAATGGTGAGATTTTGATTATGAGCTTTGCCCTTTGAAATTCGGCAAACATTCCCTAACTTCATTTGGAATGCGGTTTGGGAAACCTTGAATACCATTGAAATTAATGGATTCCCACACAGAAGCTTCTTTTATGACATGCCAAGGACTGCACACTCTTCATGTTTTCATCATGCATCCCACATGAATGTACAAGTGAATGATACATTGTCTTACACCCCCTTACAAACTTTAAAAATCAACCATACAACTGATCATTGCCCTATTTCTTTATTTTTAAAATATTACAATGCACAATATCAAATACATATTTATTTGAAATTCTTTCTAATGGGAAGACTTCAAGAACAAGCATACTTCTTCATTACAACACATAAACTTCAAATTATAGCTCAAAAGTATGAAAATATTACCATGATCATTCCCTTTATTAGTGCTTAATTCACTTAATAGGGAATCAAAATTCTTTCAAACTATCAAATATAATTTTCATATTAAGTTTATGCTTTATGAAAATCCAAATAGGGGAAATACCTGGATATGTTGTAACCGCCTTGAAAAATGCTCCCGACTGGAAATTTTTGCAAATCTGAAGCCTTCATCACTATTTCATCAGGTTCTTTTGATAGAGTCACCACCTCTCTTCATAGAGGACTAAACTTCAAACAATATGAATCTCTTTTAAAGATGAAATTACTTCTAGGTCTTCTCCAATAGCATATTCACACAAAGATTTATTGTCTTGTCTCAACAACTTTTTGTTATACCCTTTTTGAACTGTAGAACTTGGGGGATAAAATACTCAGAAAAAAAATTGAATCTTCATTATTTGCAATCTTGAGTTACTGATAATAATCCAATATTTTAGTGAATTTTTGATAAGACAATTTGCAACCAAATTTTTGAGTGCTTCCCTTGTGAAGTCACCATTTTTGTCAGTTACCTTTTTGGGAACCAAACTTAATATTACCACTCACCTATGAATATGCTAGAATTCAATAGTTAGTGAGGGTAAGGATTGGCCAAAACATAAGGGTTTGGAGACCCTCACTTCTTCACTTTGGACTCTATGAAACCCAAGAGGGTGATTCCTAGAAATGTTTTCAGAATAATACTCCTATGCCATTTGTATCAATAACATTACAATATACAAAGATGATTCTCATATAGAAGCTCAATTAGTAACTATATCTAAGAAGGCGGCTGATTCTCAAACATAACTCACTCTTAGAGCATGAGAATGGTAAAACCTCATAACTTTGTAACCCTTTTTTATAGCACTTGATTTAATGAATGGGTAATGGATGACTTAATCAACACAATACAACATAACTACTTAACTTAGTTTAGTGCCTCATCCTTGGAACTAAGTTAATATCAATACCTACATAACATGACAATAATTTCCACACATGACAATAAATGAAGCTCTGAAATACAACATTACAGTGTTTCAACATTTTTTTTTAACCCTTACTTCTTACTAGAATCCTAGAATTCAGTTGAATACAAATTTATAGCCATATTCAAGCATCTACTTTAATTATCTAAATTAATAAACAAGAATAAAGCCACACATCCATCTGAAATTGATAGAGACAAATAAGATAACCTTTATTATATTATTCATAATTTGTAAAACCAGTACATAGGAGAGCAAAATGGTGTTGAACTTGTGCTATTACTATCCTATACTGCCAATATTACCATTAATATTACATGTGTATAGACAGACCTAAACCTAAGACATATTACTAGACTATTCAATAACCCTTTCAATCCCTATGTGACCAAATCTTGAAATAACTCACTACCCAACCGCTCTTTATTTTAGGTCCTGGAATCCCATTTATAAAGACATGGGAGCAACAAGAAACAAACCAAAATACAATTACATTTTCATTTGAGGGAAAATTTCAACCTAATTTGAAAAATTCCCATAATGGTTACACTTAATAATTTGAGGTCAAGGGGAAGCAAAAGATAGAAAACTTAATGCAGTTGGTTGAAGAAGACAAGCCAACCTTCCAAAAGGCATCGATCATTGATGTAGCATCACAAAAAGACCACGTCCACATAGAAAATAGAAGATTCTCCATAAGTACTAGAGGAAAAATCCCACACATTTCCTAGAAAAGGAATATTTGTCGTTGAGGATACGAAGTCCAACACTTCTCCATCACACCAGCCTAAAAGATTTTCACATCAGCACTGAAGACAAAAAATGACACACATGCTAAAGAGGATGATCCTAATGCAATGGCAATGGTGTCATAAACAAAAAAAGTGGGTTGAGATGCTACTTCGATTCCTCAGCATCAAAGTATGCTCGCCCCCTTCCTATTCATGCTAAAACATAAGGAGCAACCACTCCTCCCTCATCAGAGTCTTCAAAGAATGCCATAGAAAGAAGGTAATGGTCGTACTCTGGGTCTGTATCACCTCCACCATTTGAAGGGTTATCAAAAACCTCAATGGGAGAATTGTGCCTCCCCAGGAAGGCGTTATGGTACTTGTTTCTTTTCTTTGCTTTCTTCACAATATCAACTAATTCCTTTCCCTTAAACTTGGCCAATTCTTTGGAAATGATCCTACTCCTTAGGTGGTAACTACTCCCGACACCACCCTTCTTGGATTTCTTGTGTGCTTTCTTCTCCTTTGGTGTTTTTGGAGCTCCCAATATCTCAATTTCATTTTTAGGAGCATTTTTTGGGGACTCAAATAGATTAAGTATCCTAGACCTTTAGACTAGTTTGATAGACTCATTTAGCTTACTCATTTTACAATGAAAAAAATCAGAAAAAGGAGACTATTAATTTGGAAAAAAATCTGTCATAGGCTTACTCTTAAAAAGAATCTTGATGAACAGACAACTCAAGCCTCCAAAGTTCCCATTAATTCAAAAATAAAATTTACACTAAAAACCCTCACCACCCCAAGATTCAAAAACTGAGAAACTAATATAGCCATAATTGAAACAAGAAGGTATGAGTACCTACTTACCCAGGGAAAAGATTGTCATGATACCTCTGCAACCCTTTACCAAAAAAATACTTCACCAACCTTCTCATAGACTTAAGCTCAATTTTTATCTTTTGATTACAAACTTGTGAAGATAAATATGGCTATTGGTCCTCATTATATTGAGGAATGTAAGTGTGCAAACCATTAATACTCAAGGAAAGCTTCTGCAAGCAAGGTGGCGATCAACCACCTAATTTTTGTACCTCAGCCATTGATCACACATTGAGATAAATCAATGGATAATTAATTAGGGTAATTAATTATGACAAAGCTAATTGCATGCGCTCAAAAAATCCCAAGTGGATAAACATCCACTTTATTTGCATATTCAATCATATACATAGAATTAAAAGGCATGTTGTGTCATGTTTGCATGCTTGCCCATGGGAATTAATCAGCTTGCAACTCATCACAACAAGACAGCAGGGAACAATCATGATTTAATCTTAGGAAATTGACTCGTACCCTATCTTACTTCAATTTGACCTTCCTACATGTACCAACATCTGATAGAATTGATGGTCACAATCAAAAGCTTTTCCCAAGTCTCAAACACATGCCTAGAGAAATTAGTTCTAAAATGCCACCATTTTATTCCTCATGTCATCTTGGTCAAATTTTATCAATACTTCATCCCTACTAAAATCCATCTGAGCCCTTGAGATATTCCATGTGGCATTCGCCCGCTCGCCCATTGATAACTTGGAAAAAATGGTGGGACCCACACATCATAGCAGGGAGTGGTTAGGATTGTACCACATCACCCGCTATTGATTTTTGATACTAGCTCCATAGTAATAGTCATCATCATCCAATTCAAGCGGGCCCATCTAAAAGGCAACAGGTGTCAATCTGCCTACTAGCTCATGAAATTTTAAAAATACCAAATAAAATTAGATGAGGTGGAGAGGAGAAGTTGAGATGAAACCATGTCACCCAATGACCACCATAGATTTCACATTGATACTACTCACAAACCATTCAAAGGAATCTTGGGCCTACCAGTTATAGACAACATGTGGCTTGTGCCCACTAGCTCGTGTGATTAAAATAATGGATAATGAAACAGAGCGGGGACACGAGGAACAACCCAGATGAAGACACATCTCAATATATTGGTCGTTGATTCTCCTCAAAGGTCCACCTATTGACCCTTTGAAAGCACTAGACCCACCACCAGATATGACATGTGGCAACCTCTAGCCAACCCGTGTGAATATTTAAACAAGAAATTAAATAGAACGAGCACATAAGGAACGGTCGAGATTTGTTCACAATGATCAAACAGTCATCACACAACCAAAAATCTACACATGCCGCAAACGTTAGCTTTTAAAAGAAGGACATCACTAGGAAGATGACGATCGAGGACATGAATACATGGATTAAGTCCCAAGGTGAATATTATAACCTGATCATAGACTTAGGAAAATTATCTTGAAGGACATTGACCTCGCATAAATAATGACAACCTTTTAAAAGGACTATAGAAACTGTCTGGTATCACAAGGAGTTAGGGGCCGATAAAAGAATGAAATTGATGTCAAAATTCACAACATAGACAATCAAGAACCTATACTAGAAGGTCAATAAAAAAAAATAACACTAAAAAAGAGCCCTAGACTTAAATATTAAATTGGAAGGATTTTAGCAACACAAACCCAGAGCACTGGTGAGGAACAAAAACCCTAAGCCCAAAAGCAAGAGTCTAAGCCAGATATTGTAAGACTTAAAATGGAACCAAATAAAATTTGGGGGGTTCTATCAATGGCTCCTATTGGGAACATCTATTTCTTAAGGAATAGAGCAAGATTCCAAAATCACAGGTTGAAGCAGACAGACACAAAGAACAAAACCAGGACCTGCCTGCACCAGACAAGAAGACTAGACCAAAACAACCAACATATGTACAACATTTACACGGGCTAAAAAAATTGAAACAAGAGATCCAATATCCATCTTCCTTGAAGCCTCATCTAAAATGCAATATTTCACTCTGCATTATGCAATTTTACCAAATTTCAACTTTATTTGGTGGTCCAAGGCCCTCAAACTTAGGGTTGATACTTGCCCCTGTCAAAAACCTTGTTTTCCACTATCTGTACCATGTCAAGGCTAAGATAATTCCCATGAATTACCCACTCGCTGATCATACTGCAGATATTGAAATCAACCATTATGGACATATGTCTGGATTTATTACTATCATTTTCATTCATATCCAACTGAGAACTACAATTGAGCATTGACTGGAACACATGAATAGTGTAGCATTTTATCTGACTCAACTTACAATCATATTCCACCAAATTCCCATCCAAATGGATAGGAAATATGAAGCAATCATTATCCATCTAATCACTATCATCATATAAGGTGAAATAAAATTCATTTTATTCTTTAAATTGAAACCCCTTATACATATTCCTTTCAGGAGTCCCATCTAGGGGCTCATATCTTGACCCTTTGAAATTATATTGCAATTTCATTTCTAGTATTCTAGGCTCATAATCATCTGATTTATGCTCCATACCAAACACACATTCATTTTATGTAATGAACAATAAATATTCATATATAGGCTTCTATTCAAATTGGTGTCCATATTCATTAGAGCGGTATGAACTAGTTATGCTGCCAAATTGTCCACCTCCTTGGGAAACTAATTTATTAGATTTCGTAGAATTCTTGCTTCCATTTTTGTCATGGATTTCCCCACAAATAGAATTATCCAAACCATCCCAAGCATCAAAGAATATATCCATTTTAGGTTCATTAATATGGTTCAGTTTACCCTTTGTATCAACAACCATCTCAAAGTAGGATGTCTCTTAAGATGGGCTAAATGTTTTAGGAATGATAAGGTCAATAAAAGGGTGCCCAAATTCTTCCTCAACTGATGAATCCACTGGCCCTAGTATGAAAAGTGTGTTACCAACTGAATGTTGCTCATTAGCAACAATACTTGTCTCTTCACCTATTTCCTTTTTGATACAATCCCTGCTAAATACAACCATGTTGATCTTCCCTATGACACTCACATATATTTTTTTTTTATAGGAACAATCATAGATAATTGGGGCTTGATCTTGTTGGTCAATAACACACCTCTCATCATTCTTGGCATTATGCTTAGGCTTAGGGTACTGAAAACACACAGTCTTATCTTTGAATTCATCATCAACCATACTATTAGCATTTTCTAGTTCTAGTATAACTAAATTACATTCCAATAATTATGGACATTTATTTTGTTCATTAATTGGTAAGGAAGCAACCCCATGAGTATTGATTTTGTTGCACCTTTTAGGTCTGAAGAATTCCTCTAGATTATTTTCACCAACAGATTCATATTCCCCGTAAGAATAATCAGAACTCTCATTTTTACTACTTGGGTTATTAATTTCTAAAGGTACATCAACAATACTTGCAAATATACCAACGTCTTCACCTATATCACTAGACAGATGTTGATCCTTTGAAATATCCCTATCCATTACTAGGATAGTTCTTTGATCCTTATCCACTTGCAACTCATCGCCAGAAGACAGTGGGGAACAATCATGATTTAATCTCACAAAATCAGCTTGTACCTTGTCTTACTTCAATTTCAATTTCTCGCATATAACAACATCTGATAGAATTGATGGTCACAATCAAAATATTTTCCCAAATCTTGACCATGTGCTTGGAGAAATTAGTTATAAAATGGTGTCATTTTAATCCTCATGTCATGTCAACCAAATTTTAGCAATACTTCATCACTACTAAAATCCATCTGATCCCTTGAGATATTCCATGTGGCAGTTGCTCGCTCGCCTGTTGATAACTTGGTAGCAAGGTTGGGACCAACACGAGATAGCAGGGAGTGGTCAGGATTGACCCACATCACCCACTATCGATCATCGATCCCATATTTGTAGTAACAGTCATCATCATCCAAACCAAGCAGGCTCATCTAAAATGAAACAGGTGTCAATCTGCCTGCTAGCCCATGACATTTTTAAAAAACCAAATAAAATTGGACAGGGTGGTGGGGAGCAGTTAAGATTAAACCATGTCACCCAACGACCACTATATATCACATTGATAGTGCTCACAAACCATTCAAAGGAACCTGGGCCCACCAACTATAGACAACATGTGACTTGTACATGCTAGCCCAGGTGATCAAAATAATAGATAATGAAACAAAGCAGACACACAAGGAACGACCCAAATGAAGACACATCTCATGATATTATTCATTGATTCTCCTTAAAGCTCTTCCTATCGACCCTTTGAAAGCATTGGACCTACCATCAGATATGACATGTGGAAACCGCTCGCCAGCTCGTGTGAATATTTAAATGAGAAATTAAATAAAATGGGTGCATGGGGAGTGGTTGAGATTTGTTCACGATGATCGAATGGTCATCACACAACAAAAAATATGCACATGCCACAAATGTTAGATTTTAAAAGAGGGTCATCACTAGGTAGACGATGGTCAGGGACATGAATACATGGATTAAGTCCCAAGGTGAATATTATAACTAGATCATAGAATTAGGAAAATTATCTTGAAGGACATCAACCCTGTAGAAATAATGACAACATTTTAAAATGACTACAAGAACTATCCAATATCACAAGGACTTAGGGGTCGGTAAAAGAATGAACCCGATGGCACAAGTCACAACTTAGACAGCCTGGATCCTATACCGAAAGGTCAATAAAAAAATAGAATGCTAGCTAGGATCCCTAGACTTAAAGATCAATTTGGAAGGGTTTTAACAACACAAACCCAAAGCACTAGTGAGGAACAAAAAAACTAAGCCCAAAAATAAGGGTCTAAGCCAAATATTGCAAGACTTAAAATGAAACCAAAGAAAATTTTTGGGCTTCCATTAGTCAGGATCACCCTCTCGAGTTTCATAAAGCCTGAAGTGTAGGGGAGAAAGGATTTTAATCCAATTTCTCATTTGTTGGCCAAATCTCTCCTTGAATCTAACCATTAGGCCTAGCCCCCCTTTAGGGTTCAATTTGATTGTAGATTTGGGAACCAATAGATTGGAAACTCTACTAGGGAAAGCTCCATTATTATCTATTTGAAAAGAGTCAATCAGTTTGTTGATCTATAGTTTTGGGTTAGAAGATCCATGGACCTTCATACTTGAAGGAGATTACTGCAACATTTCTGGTGTAATATTGAAGTTTGGTGCTCTGCTAGTGGAGATAACTCAGAAATACTTAGATCTTGGGAGAATATTTTTACTGCTTGAAGATATTTTCCTCTTTCAAAGAGGTGGGGAATCTACATAATTTTCTACATCATCAGAAGAGTTGGTTGCAGCAGTTCTCATGTATTTTTATATTGCAACATTTTTGTATGAAGGTATTCAACAAAGGTTTTAGTTAATATAGTACCTTATCTAGTACTCTGAGGTATTAGTAGAAATGGAAATGAGAAAATAGGATATTGAGAAGAAACTAGTTGTAGAGGTAATAAACTCTTATTTTCAAAAATGTATGCTTGTCCTAGTTCTCCCTCTACAAGTTGTAATGTCATGCCTAAAACATAGTCGTGTCCTTAAAGAAAGATGTTCACTAGTGAAATATATAACCCTATGGATTTTAGTAAGATCCAAGGTTATCCACATTATATCCCAAGAAGAATTAATGAATATTTTCCTAAGTTTAGAGGAGATTTCGATGTGTCAGCATCACAACATTTATAGGATTTCATTGATTTGATGGAATACTGCCAAATACAAGAAGAGGATGTTATGAAGGTTTTTGTAAGAACTTTAGAAGGTACTACTGAATATATTGGTTTTCTAATTTTCCAATGCATTCCATATGTCCATGGAAAGAGCTTAAGATATCGTTCATAGATCAATTTGATGAAGTGAATGATGAATTCTCATCCAACAAGATATTTATACACACTCAAGAAGACTTTGAAGAAGAATATCACCCTGTAGTTGAACAAGATTTACCTATTGATGTATTGTATGATATAAGGATATTTGAGGGTGAATATTTCTTTGATTTTCATGATAGGTTCATGAAAGGTTTTTTTGCTATACTAGTATTACATAGACCTAATGAATTAGTATGTAGTGATATTATTTTTGAAGGACTTGAGCTAGGTCTAAGTACCATTCCAGCTAATTGGAAGCCCCCCAATCTTAAGTGTTTATATCAATGGATTTTAGTGATTGAAGAAATGATAAAGAAATATGGAAATAATATCCTGACTAGCTTATGCGATGGTACCTTTTCCAGAATAAATCAAATAGATCCGAATAGTATAGCAGAAGACAGTGATAACGCATCATCTAGTGATAAGGATTTTGTTTTTGAACAACCCATGGAGAAAATGTATGTAGAAGAAGATTGCATCCATAATGGTAAAGGTGCAATACATGATGAGGTAAATAAAATATGTGAAATCACCCCTATTTTATTTGAAAATATGGAAGTAGAGATCCAATTTTATGTATCATAAAAAGGCTGCAATGATGAGGATGATACAAAAACTATTTTCTCATCGATGGACTATGAAAGTGCAGTAGAAGTTTGTGCTGATTTTGAATTTTCAAGTATTCATAGTAATGACATTAGTGTTGCAGATGTAAACATGCAACCAACTGTAAAGTGTTCTTATCTTGATCATCATGATGATTGTAATTCTGCTTGCAGCCTTAGTGACTCTGAATCTTCTTAGGAGGAGGAAGCAAAAAATTTTTTTTTGAGTGGAAAGTGTTTCAACAAAGAAAATGGTGACAATATTTTTGAAGCCTCATTATTGCATGATAGTGGATATGAACTAAATATCTTATTTTAAGAAGGAATGTGTAATCAGCAGTGCTATGGTACACTTGGTCTCACCTCTTTCTGTAAGTGTTGAGTGTGGAATTGATGCAAGCATTCATGATGAGATAAAGGAGTTTTTTGATCTAGGGAATACTCTTGAAAGTGGTGGTGTATCAAATGCAAATGACAAAGTGTGCAATGAATTTTAGTTGGAGAGATCATCCAAAAGAAACTATAATGAAGAAACAAATGATTGTTTTTAGTTTGATAATGAAGGATATGACCTTGCTAATTATTTCAGCAGGGTGATCCCACAATACTAGTGTACAATTTTTCGGCAAACTAGACACTGAACTGATTTTTGTTAACTAAATCTTCACTTTTGGGCTCCTATAGCGGCTAAACCATGAGGAATTTGAAGATGACACAAACTAGTGATTTGTGACGTTTTGTCTATAGGTTCTAAATATATATTTTTAAAAGTTTTTGAATTAGGTTGCACTTATTTTTTCATCTCCTTCAAAAACTAGCTTTTTCTAATAAACAACATTTTTGAGTGACACTCACCGTATACAACATATTTTTTTTTGTATGAAGGATAAAATTCTAATTTTTTCAAATTTAGATTTGTAACTATGATATCTAGCACTTTCATTTGGTTTCATAGTGTTCTATCAAATATTTTTTCCTTCCTCAAGTTTCGAAGTCAAACCAATTACAATTCAAACATAGGCAGACTGTATACAACATAACGTTTTTTGTATGTATCAAAATTCAAAAAAAAAATTAATGGATCAAGGACATCAATACCTAGCCTGAACATATTTTTCAATTTTTTTTTTGATAATCTACTATTTTTCCACATGTGCAGAACATAGAGCTTGATTTTTGGTGAAAAACCTATGTTTAATAAAACTAAAAAAAAAAAATACATAATAAAACCAAAAAATATTAAAATTATATTCGTTGGATAGCTCATTCTAAGGACTACCATCTTCCAGTTGGGTCTATGAAATCTTCTCCATTTTCATCCTCAACGTGAGCTTCGAAGGGAAAAAATCTAGAGTTTTTTGTGAGGGAGGGTGAGAAGGTGGGAAAAGGGGGGTTCTCTCAAACCTTGGTGTGCTCGAACAAGGGTTTCAGTGAACCCCCCTTCCACAATTGAAAATGTGGGTTCCCACATTCAAAGGGGTTCGCTCGAATTGTGAGTTCATTTGAACCCCACAAAATGATTTTTTTTGAGAGGGGGCATTTTTTGGAAGTTTTCCTTCCTCATTCGAATTGTAAACCACTTTTGTGGGTTCACCCAGTAGTGTGGACAAAGAAAAGGGTATGCATGCAAGAGATTTATTGAATGAATCAGTTTAGGTAGCTAATTATACAGAGCATGTATATTTTGGTGATGTAAGTGGTAAACATGGAAGTCCTTTCTTGTTCGGCTCTTCACCTTCTTCCATTCCTTTTTCTGATTTTGAAGTTATTACTAAATGTTTGCATGAAGATATCACAAACATAGTTGTACATGAAATTGAATGTGAGAAGACAGATACCAATACAACTAATGGTAGTTTTTGTGATCATGTGAGTTTTCACTTGAAGAATGTGATTGTGTCAATCACATGGATGCATATGAGAACCTTTTTTTTGGATCTACAACTCATAGTTTTCCTTGTGAGCAATATGCTTCAGATTGTCATGTTGATGAAACAAGAGGTAATGTTAAGTGTGATACTCCTTGCAATAATGAATTTTTGTTTTGAACACTCACTACAAGGGATTTATTGCAAACAAAGATTATGAGTCATATGAACCTACAATTGAATAATTTTTATGTGATAACATGATGAGTTCTGGCAATCTTATTTATGAACCTGAAGTGGGAAACATTATCTGGGATGTTGATGCCCTTTCTGAATTCTATGATTTGAATGTGGACAATGGACTTGTGGATGATGATAAGTCATGTTTTCAGAACCTTGAGACACATGATAATGTGATTGGGTTGCATTGTTGGGATGATGATAAACTCGCTTATGATGAAATTCATTTTAAGGAGTCACAGATGTGTGAGCATTCTTTTCTTAATACACCAAATGATTGCACACTATTTCTGAGGCATGATATCTTTCCTAAGACTAACCATTATGAGGGGGTTAGTAAATGTGATAAGACAGTGTCTTCATATAGTCTTGATCACTATCCTCATATTTTATCATTTGTCATAGAATCAAAAAATGGAATGAGTGGAAGTGATGCGGCCTATGTTATTTTGTTTCCATGTGACAATACAGCTAACCATGGAGCAATTTCTATTTGGTTCAAAGGTAGCCTGACACATTTTTTTGCAAGAAATAGGTTACTCATGTTATTGTGGTATGACAAAGGCAAGTATGGGTTGAGGGAGATCAACTCCTTTAACGGATTGGTGTTTTACAAGGGTAAGAACTGACTTCCCTTTTTCATTTGGTGGTCTAAGGCCACCAAGTGAGGTTAAAATTTTTAAAATAAAAGCACTTTGTCACCCAATGGGTCTGCCACTCGGTCTTCTCTTCTAGAAGATTATGAGATCTCACTTTGTTCACTAAGGAACAAACACCCCCCAAAAGAGCCATTGATGGAGCTCTCAAAATTGTGAAGCATTTTAATGGATATTATGCTTTGGGATAGGTTCAAATAAACTAAAGACTCTATTGTGCTTGGTTCTAGACCTCTAATGCAAAAGAGGTACATGGGTAATCAACCATAAAATATATCTAAGTAAGAAAATTCAAGGTATTAGTCAAAAAAGAAAAATAATGAGTGCCTTGATAGACATGTGTGCAAAGTGGCATATCATCAAAACATGACCAAGAGCAAGAGCTCTATGAAAGTGAAAAGGACATTACTTACACTATAACCATGTAAGGGTAGAATTAGATGACATAGGTCCAAGAATAAAGAGAACAAATAACTATAAACCAATATTGATAGGAGTATCTCCTTATCAAATTCATCAAACATCAAAGAATCTATGGTAGAGTATGATAATTTAATAGATCGGGATATATGGAGCACAAAAAATATGAACAACAGTTTCAAGTTACGATTGTTCATATTTATGAAGAAAAAAACATTTGAAATGAAAGAAGGTACCAATATGTAGCAAATGCAAGGGTAAATCTGCTAATGATGGCAGCCATCATGAAATATGAAAGAAAAGTGCTTATATGGCTGGAAAAGTGTTGAGAATTCAGTAAAAAATGAACATAAGGTATGTCTTTTTTATTCATGAGTTGAGGAAAACAACACGGTTTTGGCATCAAAGGAAGATGAAAACATAGAAAATAGATGAATATAGTGTCCTTGACAACATATAGAGTAGTCATATCATAAAGGGGCAGTGTTTTGTGATGATGGATAGTCAAAATGAGTTCTAACTTTCAAAAAGACAGAGTCTTTTCAACCTCATGCAAGCAAAGGGAATAAAACTAAAAAAGAACAAAAAGTGAAAAATGTATCATCAAATATGAAATGTATGCTTGAAGAGGTAGTAGAAAATAGCATCCAATAGTCTAAAGAGCATGGATTAATGAAAAAGGTTTTTTATCATAATGAAAATGTAAAAACGGAATCATCTTGTTGGCCTCTATTTGTATCTTCTACATCAATTCATCTAATTTTTCATGCTAAACTAAGTCTCTTGGCACTATACCTAATAGACAAGGATCACCACTAGAGTACTATGTTTTGTCATTATCTGTAAGGAATGTAAAATCTGAAAAGCTATCATTGGTTAGATGCACAAATGCAGAAGAAGGTGGTGTTTCACTTGAGTTGTGGGATAAAGTCACAACATTATTTAATCTTGCTAGGTTGTTTGAACAACTACATGATACTCAATGAAGAAAATAATTTATACATCTTGCAGCCATGACTCATGTTTGGAATGAGATCCAACTAAGCCTAGATTTGATTAGGGATGCACTTAAGGTGAATAAAACACATCAAATTCTTTATGTATGACTAGCAATATGGAACTACAAACTAATGATTGGCTTAAAACAAGTGAAATAATTAAAGCTGGACAAAATGAATTAGATGGGAGGATCTCTTATGTTGAAATTTCACTTGTGAATGGGAATTATTTTTCTGATCTTTGCAATGAGAAGAAGGATCCAAAGAATGAGACAACACATTTTGGGTGGGCTAGAGAACTGTATTATAAAGTGTTGGCGCAAAGATCAAGAAATTGTTTTGTTGCAAATGGGAAGCCATCATACTGGTTGATAGGAGTCAATTTTATATTTTAAAGGAATGTTGTACATAGGTATAGGAGGTTGTTTTAGGAAACATCTTTGTTTAAAATGCTTGATGTTTAGATCCTACACATGGTTACTTTGCATATTGATGGTTTGAGCTTGCAGTGATGGTGTATCAAATTTTTTTGATGAAATTCTATTTTGGAAAACACACAAATTTTGTCACATTCAGCTCAAGCACATTATGAAGCAAAATGGGGGTGGGATTGTAAAGGAAAATTATTGATAGTAGAGAATTTTGTGCCTTCTAGTTACAGGTGATTTTTTGTTGCCTTGGAATGCAGAAGTTTTCAACTTCAAACACTTCAAATGCAAAATTGTATTACTAATGAGGTTCACCAAGAAGTGTCTAAATCAATGAATGCACTCTATGTGTTCACCAAACCATTGCATGTGGAAGACTGCATACTCATGGAAAACACAGAGGAATCTACGTTAACAGTTTGCAATAGGTGATTTGGATGAATCTACACCATCCCCCGCTAGCCCACTGGGGACTCACTAAGATAAAACTTCATCTAGCGAGGGTTCTTTCCCATCAACCCATGGGATTTCATGTTTCCATGGGAGGAAAGAAGCAAGAGAGCGGGGAGGCTCCAAGTGGCGAAGGTGGGCCAATGAAAAATGTTAAAGGCAATGTTTCAATATTGTTTTAACAGTGAGAGATGAAATAAGGTAAAGGGCGGTAAAATGTAAATTAAAAAAAGTAAAAGGTGAAGTGCTCGATGAATATTTTAAAGTCTCCACCATGTAAAAACAAAAACTTTAAATGTGAGATGAAATAATTAAAAAGTACATGGGTATGATTTTATAGCCTCATAAAATGAAAAGAGGCCTTCATACTGTAAAGAAAAATACTTTCTTTGCTGTGATATGAAAGGTAAATGCATGGGTGAAACAAATTTTCAGCTGTGTGAAGGGCTTTCATGGTAGAAGAAAATATTTTAAGTTGTAGGGGCAAATAAAATGAAGAAGCAGGAAAACAAATTGTAGATGGGTTTTTCTTCAAAGAAAAGGAAGTTATTGATCAGGGGCTTGAGTGATGCCAGATGTTTGTTTTTGATCTCCATTTAGGGTTTTTGCTTATCCCTTAAATGTTGTTTTCTGCTTCATTTGTTCGTGGTTGGTTTTTTTGTAAATCATCATAGAGATCATTGTAATGAGAATACATATCATTTTAGAGTTAAGTCTTAGGTTCAAGTCTGCTAGCACAAATGTAATTTTGATAGAAATATTGGAAATGTAATACAAAATGGTGCAAATTCAAGGCCATCTTCTCTCCTGTGTACTTGTTTCATGAACTATGAATAATATAATCAAGGATTGTCCTAGTTGTCTCCATTTATTTCTAGTGGATGTGTAGTTTTTTTCTTTCTTGTTAATTCGAAGAATTAATGTAAATTCTTCAGTAAAGCTACATGTTTATGTCAAATTGAGTGCTAGGATATTAGTAAGAAGTTGTGGTTGAGAATATAATGTTGAAATAATGTAATGTAGTATCTTCAAAGCTTAATTAATGTCATGTATGAAATTGTTATAAGGTTGTGTAGGTATTGGAATTGACTATGTTCCAAGGATGAGGCACTGATCTAAGTGAAGTATCCATGTTGTATTTAGCTGGTTAATTCAATAACAAATCACAAATTAAAATCAAATTTACTTATCTATTTAATTTTAATTTTGTGTGGAGTTTAATGAATTATATCTCTCATGTCTAAACTAGATATTTCCTTGAAGGTCAACCAAATCTTTAGGGTATTATGTCCATTTATCATTTGAAGGAGAATTATGTGTTTAACAATGTTCTGATGCTTCTGCACACAAGTATCTATAAAGACAATGTCGAGATCACCCTCCCACGTTTCATAGAGCCCTAGTGTAGGGGAGAAAGGTTTTCAATCCAATTTATCATTCATTAGCCAAATCTCTCCTTGAATCTGACCATTAGGCCAGACACCCCTTTAGGATTCAAGTTGATTGCATATTTTGGAACCAACACTTCCAACCCCTAAAAGGTAGCACATAAGGTTTACCAAATAACTTGGTAACCTCTAGAAGTCAAAAGGTTGCACATTCACTTAGATAACATGTTGTCTAACCTCATCAACCTCAGTACACTTAAGATAGTGAATACATAAATTATTCACTCTAACACATGTCAACTTCTCCCATACGATTATTAAAGATGTAAAATAATTACTTTAAGAATTTTTCATTATATATAATAGATGTTAGATTTTATTATATAAAATATCTGCTATATAGAAAACAAAAGTCATGTAATGGCTAGTACTTACCTTTATAGTATTTTAGTTATAGTTTTGTAGGTTTGAAAAATGTAAATTTTATTAATGTGAATAAAAATAATGTAAGTTTTGTTAATTAGTTATTTGCATGACCTAACCCTAACCTTAACTCACACCCTAACCTTAACCCTATTGCCAACCCTTATCTTAACCCTGACCCAAACCCTAACAATAAATTCTAAACCATTATCCTAACACTAAACCTATATCTAACCCTAACCATAATCGTAACACTAACCATAACTATAAACATAACTTTAAACTATAAATTGTTAACCATAATTTTAACAATAAAATTGTCTTAACCCTAATCATAAACTATAATCCTAACTCTAACCCTAACCACATCCCTAACTATAACTAGAAACCCTAACCCTAATCCCATCTCTAATTTGAACCATAATTTTAAATCTAAACCTAACCCTAAACCCTAAACCCTAATCTAAGTCTAATCCTAACCTTGTTTCTTATAATCCTAACCCTAACTCTAAAACTAACCCTAACATTTACAAAAACAATAAACTCTAAACTATAATCTTAACCCTAACCCAAACCATAATATAAAATATAAATATTTAAAAGTTGAATGTATAAATATTAAAATCTTCTAAAAAATGTGTCTATTAGTTTAATTTATTTATTGAAATGTTCATATCTTTAATATAAATTAATGTTGTGTATTTTGATAAAAAAAAAAATATACTTAATAATAACAAATCAAAAAAATTATGGAGAGCGGGAAGAGCAGTGGGAGTGGGGGTTTGAATTCTTCAGGGGGATAGGGAGCTGGAGAGTCTAATCCAAATGATGATGATGTGGATGGTAGGTTGTTGGTTTTGGGCTACTTTATCATTGGCAGGCGATTGGGTTCTCCTTATTGTTGGGTTGTGGTTGGTTGCATGGATGTGTTGCTAGTTTGCTTCTCTACATTATGTTGGTTACTTCTGTTGCTATTGGGTTGTGGGAAATCCTTGTTGGTGTGTGCTTTGGGTCCCTTGAAGGGGTTTTTTCAATGGAGGTTTTGCCACAATAGTGTCTCACTTTTGGGACGTGCTGATTTATTTCTAAAATAACCTTTTTTAGAAAAAACTAATGATTTAAGCCTTGAGAAGTTCCATATAAATGGTTTTAATTAAAGAGGGATAGATAATACCCCCTTAGATAAAACCCCCTTGGATAGAATCCCTCTAGTATTAAATCATACCCACAATGGAATCTCCTTCGTACCGATCAAAATGCTTGAAAATAAACACTTTTTTCTTTTCATTTTGAGGGATTAAATAACGCCATTTAGAAATTATATTTTGCAAGATTTTATCTCTCAAAATGAGCTTTCCAACAAGTATAATTTTGATATGTTTTCATTTTATCATGTATTTAATTTTTAATTTTTACTAGACATAGGTTTTTCTTTGAACATCAAGCTATTCATTTTGCAAAGGTGGAAAAATAGTAAACCATTATAAAAAAAATTCAAAAAATACCTTTTCCCTAGGTATTGATGTCCTTGTTTCACAAAAAAAAGAAATATTTTAATATATACACAAGAAGTTAGGTTGTATGAAACACACGTATGTCCAAATTATAGTTACAATGACTTTAGAAATTAATTAAAAATAAAATATGTAGCAAAAAATTAAGAAAAAATATCCTTTCCCTAGATATTGATGTTGGGAATCTATATTTCAAAATTTAGAATTTTATCCTTTGGAGAGAAAAAATTATGTTGTACGACACAAACATTACTTTCTAAAAATGTGGTTTTTTGTTTAAAACTAGTTATTAAAGGAGATGTTGAAAGATTCGTGATTTATTTCAAAAAAAAAAAAAAATTTAGAATCTACACAAAAACTACCACAAATCACTAGTTTGCATCATCTTCAAATTCTTAACAGTTTAGTTGCTATAGGTCTTAGAAGATGAAGATTAAGTTAAAAATATTGATGTAAATGTCCATCTTGGGGAAAAAGTGAGACACGGTATTGTGATTTCACCCTGGTCTATCTTTAGCTCTGACCGACATGTTGGGGAAGATGTTGTGCTTCTTGCTCTAGCCTTCTCCATGACTCTTCTCTACATTGAACTTCCCCTTGCCCTCCCAGGCTCTCTTTGTTACTCGATGTGGATGGCTGGCTATTGGGTTTCGACTGCTTTGTCATTGGTAGGCTATTGTATTTTCTATGTTGTTGGATTATGATTGGTTGATTGGGTGGGGCTACTATTTGGCTTCCACACATTTTGTTGGTTGCTTGTACTACTTTTGAGTTGTAGTTTTTCCTTGTTGGTGGGTGTTTTTGGTCCCTTGTGGTGTTTTGTCAATAGAATGGTATTTCTTTAGCTCTTATTGACATGTTGGTGCAGATGGTGTGCTCCTTTTTTTGACCTTTTCACTAATTTTTCTCTGCATTTCCCCCTTTCCCCCCTGGGCTCTCTCTATTGCATGGCATATATGGTAGGTTGTGGGGTTTTGACTACTTTTTTGTTATTTCTAGATGTTGGGTTCTCTATGGTGCTAGGTTGCAACTAGTTTCATTGGTGTTGTTGGTTTACTTCCTCATATTTTTTTAGTTCCATGGGCTTCTTTTGGGCTGCGAGAAAGCCTTGTTCGTGTGTGCTTTAGGTCCCTTACGGGGGTTTTGCTAGTGGAATGGTCTATTTTTAGCTCTGATCAACATGTTGGGGCAAATGGTGTGCTTCTTGTTCTAGCCTTTTCCCTGACTCCTCTTTGCATTGTTTCCCCTTTCCCTCCTGGGCTATCTCTACAACACTTTGTGGATGGCAAGCTATTATGTTTCGACTACTTTTCCAATGACAGGTTGTTGGGTTCTCTATGTTGTTGGGTTGAGTTTGGATGCATGGATGGTGATGGTGGTTGGCTCCCTCACATTTTGTTGGCTAGTTTCTATTCATTTGGGCTTCGAGCAAGACTATTTTCTTTTTTATGCTTGCGTTGTTCCATTTTTTTATCTTGAAGACCCAAGTGTGTTGGTTTCTATTTTTTTTTGGTTGGGTTGCTCTCTTTTTATATTTACTATTTTCTCATGTTGCCAAAGGATGTTGTGTTTTCCCTTTTTACTAGTGGGCCTTTTTTTTGCTAGATTCTACAACTAGGGTCTTCTTTGGAGGTGGATACTAATCCTATTGATGGGGAGGCCTTTTCTATTGAGGTGGATCTAAGTGTTGTGGATTTGGTGGAGAAATTTCCTCTCTCTTATAGGTTTCTATTGTGGTGGAACCTTTGTGGGATGTATGGTTTTTTCTTTGCTGGAAAGGGTTCCCCTTTCATCCTCTCCTATAGAGGGGAGATCACTTCTTTAGAGATGGAGTTTGAGATGGATAATTGAGTGAATTGGTTTTTTAAGAGGGTTGTTCCTACCCTATGCCCTTCAGTGCCATCTTTCTGCATAGTTGTGCTTGGGAGTTGGATTGTGCTGAAAGTGTTGAAAAGGTTCCCTTTTCTCTTTGCTTCTTATGTTCTACTGTGAACCAGATCTATTTATATGGGTGTTATACACCAATTTGTTGGCTATCTATCTTGGTTCAGTGCTTGTTATTATGTGTTATTGGTGTGTTGTGACCTAGTTGTTGCAGGTCATGTTGTTGCCTAGTTTTCTCAAGTAGGGTTTTTGATTTCTTTGGGTTCTAGATCCCTGTTAAAACCTGGTTGTATTGGGTTCTAGGTTCCCTCCAAAACCTTGTCTTATGTTACAAGTTTGGGTAGTCTTGCTTATCATTTGAAGGACTGGTGTTGTTTCATTGTTGATTGGTCAATGCCTTTTAGTTTGGTGGCATGATTTTCCATGTTTGGGTTTTGGGTCCCTTCAAAACCTACTTGTAAATGGTTTTGGGTCCATAAAAAAACCTTATTTTCCTATATAATCAAAATAAATCAAAAAAATAATGTCAAAAATATAATAATATAATATATTATTAGAATTTAATATAATCAATTAAAATATATATCAAATCTAATATATTAAATCTTATTTAATTTTATATTAAATTATTATAATATAATATATTATTATTAATGTTATAGGAAAAAATACTTAATATATTTATGTTATTAATATTAATATTTTTGTATTTACAATAATATTTTTATAATAAAATATTGTTATTATTTTATTATTAATAATAATATTATAATATTATAATTACTAAAATACTATTATTCTTTTATTATTATGCCACTCTATTCCAATCTCTAGGAATATGACAAAAGAAAATATATTCCAATGAGCACAATAGATTCAAAATATGTTTAACCACTATGACCAATTGCCAGTTATCTCCATCCAATCTTTACCCATTCAACATATCCACCGCAATCTATGAATAAAAAATAATCGTTTTTCCATCTGAGAGAACACCCTAATTCTAGCACATAAAGAATAGCAAATACCTCCATAAGGTTATTAGTGTATTTCCCTATATAAATAGAGAAGAAAAACACAACACCTCCACCACTATCTTTGTCAATACCACCAATCACATGTTCCTATAATATTATTATTTGTATAGTTTTATTATAATATTTTTAATATTATAATTATTATATTATAATTAAATTAAATTTATGGGTAAGTGCACCAAGATGGTTCCCAAAAAGGGGACTTAAGTGGACAACTTTTTTCTGAAATCAGGAAATATTGACCTTGGACGTGAAATTGAGGATAGTTACACTCAAAATTTTAAGATGGAACAAAAACAAGGATCGAAGTGCTCCGAGTCTACTTTCTAAACTACTAATTTATTTTTAAAATGGTTGATATTAAGGGGTTGAAATGAGGGACATACACAAATTGGTGTTGTTTTTGTCAGAAAAACATAACATAGCAACTCTTGTATGACCCTTGTACGATGAACTTTTTTTTTTGTATTTTGAAAATCGCAATGGTCAGAAGTTAGCTAATAGTATGTAGTTGATGCATGATTTTTCTGATAAGTTTTTAATGAATATTTGATTTTTACTAATTTTCAAAGTAGACATTACCTGAAAAACAAAATTTTGGTCGTGCTACCCCTACAAATTTTGGAAACTAATTGAATTATTTATTATTATTACTTTTAAATTTGTAAAATGGAGTCTAGTTTATAAAAATGTAATTTATTTGAAAATTTGATGAACGGTTAATTTATAGCGAAAAAAATACCAAACACTGTTTTTTGGGAAAAAAAAAGACATAAAAATAAAATAAATTATGGATGAAAGGCTTAAAATTTTCAGAAAGTGAAAAAAATTACATCGTTGGATAGCTAAGAGAGAACCCAACATTACCCATGTGTTTGATTTTTTTGATATTGAACCACGTACAATCTTGACGGTGAGCACGAACTTGATTATGTGAAATATGGTAGATTTTTTAAAAACACATCTCTGGTCATTGGGAATACCTTCCAAACCTTTGGGTTGGTATTCCAAGGAAAATACGAAGCCTAAGGCTCAGAAATTCCCAAAGAAAGATATAATGCGAGCGTGCTATAATGCGCTCACGTTATATTTCAGTTTTGACATTGTTTTTGCTTCTGCGGGAAACATGTCAACTAAGACATAATGCAAGCGCATTATAACGCACTCACGTTATGTCCTCCTTTATGTTAAATGCCAATATATTTAATGTATGTTGATATATTTTTATGTTTGTATGTACACATGTATGCTTGTATGTATGTACATATGCCTATATGTATCAATGCATATATATTGTATGTATGTATGTAAGATTGTATCTACACATGTATGTATGCTTGTATGGATGTAGGATTATATGTACATATGTATTATGCTTGTATGTATGTATTTACGTATGTATTTAAAGGGAGGGAGAATTTAGAGAGAGAGAGAGAGTCTGGAGAGATGGAGAGGGGGTGGAAGTGAGAGTCTAAGAGAGAGGGAGTGGGAGAGAAAGGCTTGGAGTGAAAGGGACTTAGCTAGGTAGGGTGGGAGGGATAGAGGGAGGGAGGGAGAGAGTGAGGGGGGTGGGAGAGAGAGAATTGAGAGAGAGAGGGAGAGAGAGGGGGGGGAGAGGGAGAGATGGAGATAAAAAGAGAGTTATGTAGGTAGGGTACCAAAGGGAGAGACTTGAGAGTGTGAGGGGGGTGAGAGGGAGAGACTTGAGAGATAGGTAGTGAGAGGGAGTGTGAAAGAGAGGGAGTGTGAGTGAGATACCTGAGAGAGGGAGAGGGTGTGGGAGGGAGTGACCTGATAGAGGTAGAGAAAGAGGGGGGTGGATTGAGAGGGACTTATCTAGGTAGGGTGGAAGGGATAGATAGAGAGAGGGGAGAGAGACAAAGAGAGTTACCTAGGTAGGTTGCCAGAGGGAGAGACCTAAGAGATAGGGGGTGGGAGGGAGAGACATGAGAGAGAGGGAGAGAGAGGGAGTGGGAGAGAGTGGGATAGAGTGGGAGGGAAATAGAGAGAGATGGATAGAGGGATCAAGAGAGGGTGGTAGGGATTGATTGAGCAAGAGGCATGTAGAAAGAGGGAGACAATAGATAGAGACAATTAGAGAGGGTATGAGGGAGGGAGCGAGGGAGGGAGAGGTGATAAGTATAGATAGAGAGAAAGTGATAGGGGTTGAGGGTATAGGGTTGAGATATTAGGGTGGAGGACCTATAGGTTTGATGGTTTCTAGGATATTAGGGTTTAAGGTTTGAGGGTTGATGGTAGAGGGTATTTGGTTGAGGGTATAGGGTAGAAGGTTGAAGGGTTTAGGGTTGAAGGGTTTAGGGTTAAGGGTTTAGGGTTAAGGGTTTACTTGGTTGAGGGTAGAGGGTTTAGGGTATAGGTTTTATGGTATATGGTTGAAGGATTAGGCTCAGGTTCCAATGTAAGGGGTAGAGGGTATAGGGGTAGAGGGTTTAGGGTTTAAGGATTGAGGTTTGAGGGATTAAGGGTTGAGGGTTGAGAATTGAGGGTTGAGGGTTTAATGTATAGGGTAGAGGATAGAGGGTAGATGGTTTAAGGGTTTAGGGTTTAAGGGTTGAGGGTTGAAGATTGAGGGTTTAAAGTTAAGGGTTGAGGGTTGAGGGTATAGGGTATAGGGTCGAGGGATTAGGGTTGAGGGTCCAATATATAGGGTAGAGGTTATAAGGGTTGAGAGATTAAGGTTTGAGGGTTTAGGGATTAGCATAGAGATTTTTCTTGGATTTAACAGTGTAAGGGTTGATGGATTAGGTTTTAGGGTAGAGAGTATTGGGTTGAGGGTAGAGGGTAGAGGGTTTTAGAATTTAGGGTTTAAGGGTTGAGGGTTGAGGGTTAAGGGTTTAGGGTTGAGTGTTTAAGGGTTTAAGGGTTGATGGTTTAAGGGTCAAGAGGGTTGAGGGATTCAAGTAGAGAGTTTACTAAGTGGGTTTAAGGGTTGGGGGAATAGGGTTGAGGGTAGAAGGTAGAGGATTGATGGTAAAGGGTAGAGGGTTTATAGGTTAGGGTTTAAGGGTATAGGGTTTAGGGTTGAGGGATTAATAGGTTATAGAGTAGAGGGTATAGGGGTTGAGAGATTAAGGTTTAATGGTTGAGGATTAAAGGTTTAGGGTTGAGGGTAGAGGGTTTAGGGTATAGGTTTGAGGGTATATGGTTGAAGGATTAGGTTTAGGGTCCAATGTAAGGGGTAGAGGGTATAGGGGTAGATGGTTGGGTTTAAGGATTGAGGGTTTAAGGTTAAAGAGGGTTAAGGGATTAGGGTAGAGAGTTTACTAAGTGGGTTTAAGGGTTGGGGGATTAGGGTTGAGAGTAGAGGTTAGAGGAGTGACAGTAGAGGGTAGAGGGTTTACAGGTTAGGGTTTAAGGTTTTAGGGGTTAGGTTTGAGGGATTAAGAGGTTATAGAGTAGAGGGTATAGGGGTTGAGGGATTAGGGTTTAAAGGTTGAAGGTTGAGGGTTGAGGGATTAAGAGGGTATATGGGTTGAGGGATTAGGGTTTAGGGTAGAGGGTAGAGGGTTGAGGGTAGTGGGTTTTAGAGTTTAGGGTTTAGGGGTTTAAGGGTTGAGGCTAAACCTCTACCCTCTATCTCTCTCTCAGTCTGTCTCTCCCTCCCACTATCTCTTTCTCCCACTCTCCCCTCACACTCTTTCCCACTCTCTATTTCTCCCACTCTCCCCTTCTCCCACTCTCCCACTCTCTCCCACTCTCTCTTTCTCCCACTCTCCCCCTCTCTCCCTCCCTCTCTCCCTCCCTCTCTATCTCCATCTCTCCCGCTCTCTC
>CM021105.1:238780180-239029898 GCA_007115665.2 Sequoiadendron giganteum | reverse complement strand
CTCTCTCCCTCCCTCACTCTCCCTCCCTCCATCCCTCTTTCTCCCTCTTTCTCTCCCACTCTCTCTTTTTCTCCAACTCTTCATCTCTCCCTCCCCCTCCCTCTTTCTCTCCCACTATCTCTTTCTAACCCTCTCCCTCTCCCTTCCTCCCACTCCCTCCCTCCCTCCCTTCCTCCTCCTTTTCTCATTTCCCATCTCTCCTCTCCCTTTTCTCTCCCACTCTTTCCTCTCCCAACACTCCTCCATCTCCCTCCTCCCTATCTCTCCCACTCTCTTTCTCTCCTCCCTCCCTGCCTCTCCCTCCCTCCCTCTCTCTCCCACTCTCTCTTTCTCTCCCGCTCTCTCTCTCTCACACACACACACACACACTTACCTCTATCTCCTCTACTATAAGGGTGCAGGGTAGAGATATAGAATTAGGATAGAGGGTATAGACAAAGAGTGAGAAAATAAATAAATTATGAAAACCATATTTCATATAACGCATGCACATTTTAAAGAAGTAGAGATGCTACCATTTTAGGAAGAAATAACGCGAGGGTGTTTTGTATTCCACCAAAAACGGTAAAAAAACCTAATATACCCATGATGTCAAGGCCCATAGTCTGCATATTCTCCTGGTTCTATGCGTGCTCCAACAAAAAGTAGCTTTTTGATGATGTTGTGAAGTGTGCAAGCATGTTTTTCACATTCCATAACCTTTTCCATGATCTTTCTACCACCTTTGCATGAAATAGAAGAGTTTTCACATTGAAAGACATATAATATCAATTGAAGTTTGAATTCCATTGAAAAATAATCAAAAATTGAAGTTTGGAGGGGAACAAGCTTTTGAACAAGTCAAATTTTTGTGGAGTTTGAAGAAAGAAGAAGCTAAGCCTACATAATTGGGTTGAAATGCTCCATTTGAAAGTCTGATTTTTAGGTATGTGAAGTCTTTACACATTTTCTTTCATTCTATTATGGCTTGCTTTCAATTTTGTTTGTCATTATAACCTTACGTTGTCAATGCACATTTTAAATTACATAATTATATACACTTGCCAATTACCATTTTAAACTTGATGCAGAGAATCTAACATGATCCAAAAATCATCAAGGGTACTTCTGACCCTAACTTAAATTGAAGAAGATCAGCGAACAAAACTAATCATCTTTTCATCAAAATCCTTCAATTTCACTTGATTTCATATTTCCAAAAAACATTATAACTTGGTTTCAACTCTTTTTCAGACTCAAAAAATAGATTAACCATCATAAAATTTATTGTAACATAGCATAAAGCTTATTAGAAACTCAAAACCATTCAGTTCGTTCATAACATCAACACATCAACCAATGATTATGTCATTCAAAAGTTGTCTTAAATCTTCCATAATGGAACCATTGTTTACAAACACAAACTGTAATTATTAAAGCACAATCAAACCATTATTTTCTTAATAAATATTTGTTTGAGTTAGTACAAAAAAAATGAAACCTTTCAAAAGTCTTCCCTTACACACAAACTTAGTTCCTTTGTTGACTGTCCACATTACTAGTAGCCAAGCAGATCTACAAACTGTCACATGTATCTCCCAAACCATGCACACACTTCAAACTGTGATACTCATTTTGGACACCCATTTCCCTCATAAAAAACATATTACAAGATGGATATTAGGACCAGAGAAAATTCTTGTAAACTAGTTGTTTCAGTCTGAGAATAAGCCTAACTAAGCCTTAGTGCAAACAGGGGTTATTGGTTTTGCTACCCCCAACACCAAAAAATCATAACCAATACATAAAATACCTTTCATTTGACCTTCCAAGCTTATAAGTCCATTAGAAGTTCATTTCCAAACACATTTCCGTAAACCCTAAGCTCTAACCTTCACAATTCCTTGTTTTACCAGTCTGAACACAGTTTTATAGTCAAGAATTTTTTTTTCTTCATACCTTAGTCCTCACCATATGATTGGTAACCTTTGAAATATGAAATTACATGCCACAAGGATTTTTTACACCAAAATTGAGAACTTTCATTGAGTAGAATGGGAGAAACACAATTTCTCAAGTTCACTCTTTACCCTAACAGAGGGTTTGACAGTTTTGGAGAAAAATTGCAACATCTGACTCAAAAATTAAGAAGAATGCATGAAAAATTTTTATGTGGGAGTTTATTGAGTGTGACAACACTTAAAAACATCCAACCAAGCATTCCTTCCTGTACAAATTCATACAAGAGCCTCAAAAAGTGAAATTCTAAAGAAAATATAGGAAAATAATGTGTTTATTCATTCAAAATCATATATTCAATCCCCACAACTTTCCAAGCATACATGAGGCCTTATAAATGCATTAAATTCATGTATTATCAACTTCCAAGTGCCTCCAAGCAAAAATAATCCCATATGACTTTTCACCTTCCCTATTTCACAGTTTTTGTAACTTTTCAAAATTTTGTATTTGTGCAACTTTTGTAAATAGTGACAACTTTACAAAATACAGATAGGACTTAAACATTAAACCTCATAATCATTCCCATACATGTAAAATTTCTTTAATGACCCTCTTACAACATGGAGATACCCAAAATTGAATCAAATTTCAAAATGGAAGCATAAATTGTCAAGGTGCTCCTGCACCACAAACTTATCAAACACTCACAATGCCATTACACTCATTATGATTGTAACTTACATGACATTTATCTTATTTCCCTTCAAAATAAACTCCCCCAATGTATCTAACTATTTTTTTAACTTCTTAACTAACTTATCTCTTCACAACTTTGCCAAAAAATACAATTTTTTGCAAATGTCCATGCTTCCATTTTGAGCCTATCTTGCAATCATGGAATGCCACGTTACCACTTTTCTTTAAGGCATTATGGATTGAAAAAATCATGTCACAGTTTTCTATGCTAGGTTAACTTTTGTAAAGGGTGATTGTAATTATTATTTAAATGAAGCCTTGAATGACATATATTTTTCAATTAACTTGAATGGATACATTTTTTAGGAACTAATATTCATCTCATTACCATGGTACAGATAAAATTATCTACCATGCCAAAGAAAAAGACAAAGAGGAAACTAAAAGATGAAGAGAATGAAAGCTTCAAAGAAAAGGAGAGAGTTCGAGTGGTGGCATATCGTGAAAATAAGAAATTGGAAACGATTGATGAAAACAAGCCAATTGAAGAGGAACCTCAACCATCAAAAAAAGAACGAGAATTGGCAACACAAAAGGAATGAATGTGAAAGCATCGTCATAAGACAGATTCAGATACTGTAGTTGGAGACACACCCTCTACGACAAGTGAATATGAAGGGACACCATTCAGCACAAGTGAATATGGAGGGACATCATCTAGCAGAAGTGGATATGAACGAACACCATCTACTGCAAGTGAATATGGAGGGACACCATCAACCTCAAGTGAATATTGTTGGACACCATCCAACACATCTCAAGTTGAGAGTACATCATCACTCGAATTTGATGAAGAAGGTATGCCATCATCCCCATGTGAACCTCAAGGTATGTCTTATTCTCCACCGTCGATCGAAGGTATGCAATATATTCCACCTCAATTAAATATTGATGAAATTCCTAATGTTGAGATGTATGTACCTAGGAGAAAACCACCTAGAATTTTTCGTAGAAAGCAAAAGTATTTTATTAATATTGATGATGAGATTTTGTAGCACATGGAAGGTAAGATTTCAACACGCACTTGTAGAAGATATGTTGATAAGATTTGGGAATGATTCTTTGAAAGGATAAATGAGACTGCAAGATGTCAACTATTTGTTGAAATGATGCGGGGTGTGAAGTATAGGAACATCATGAAGACTCTTGGGTTGAGAACATTGAATGCATCGATTGAAGACACTAGTATGAAGAATCTAATGCATGCTTATGAGAGTGTGGGTAAGACCTCACGCTCAAAGGATAGTAATGTCACCTGGCATATCATTACATCGACTTTGGTAAGCTGTTAAACAAAGAGAGCTTGTATCATTAAAAAGATGAGTGAACAGGCGGGAATTAGTAGAAAAAATTTATCAAGAGCCATTCAAAGGTGGCAAAGAATTGAGGGAAATGATTCAAATGAATTATGGGTGTTCTTGGGGAGACTATCATGAAAAGATAAAGAAGTTATCGAAGCCTTGAGAACACTAATTGAAGAGTATTGGAAGAATAACACAAGGTCATATCTAAATCAAAGGGATGTGGTAAGAAGGAGAATTAGTAGTCGGAATCATGAGCCACATCCAAAGCATTTTTTGGATATGACTCAAACCCAATTTTTCTAAAAATTTGAAAGTGATTCTCCTCAAATTAGTATTTCTCAAAGATTTTTTGAAATGCTTAAACCTTTTTATGTCAAGATAAATCACACATGCACTACTTGTTGTTGTAGACTACATATTGAATTTTCTAACCATTATGATGTTTATTGTTCTATATGTGTAGATTTGCATACTAATGATATTTTGCAAGATTGTTGCATAGAAGCCCCACCAATATCTTCAAGACAGTTCTTATCAAAAAATTATGTGAAATAGAGGATGGCCAGATATTCTACAGGACAACATGCTTGGATGGTTCATGCAAGCATTGCGGTGGCCTCTAGCGTATGCGAGTATGTCAACATATGGAAAGCACAGATGAGGTGGGACAAAAACTAGTAGAGTTTGGGAAGTATAAAATAGTGGCATTTGCTACAAAAGATGGGTCTCAAGATTTAGAACCCAAAATTCCATTTAAAATTCTAAGGGTTTCTCTCATTTAAACCTCATACTTTCCATTAAAACCTAAGTGATTTTATTCATTTATGTCTATTTTCACTATCTTTCTATGAAAATTAATTTTTCCCCCATCCAAAATGCTAAAACATTTGTGCCGCTACCTTAAACCCTTTGAAATTTCTATCTTTCCATTTCATACCACTTTACTGCAAAAAGTTGTCCAACAATTTGCGGTTGTACGATGGAGGGTAAGCCCGATGGTCATCAAACAACCATTGCTACACCGCGGTCAGTCGACATACATACCACAGTAGCACGGTAAGTAGTCAGTAGCAGTGAGGCAATGAAGGGTGGTGGTTAGAGAACAGTCACCGCCACACCACGTGTGTCAAAACATTGACCATGGTATCATGGTGGGCAATGAGGTAGCGATGAGGCAGCGGTTAGAAGGAGGCTCACCACAGTACTGTAGGGGGTTCAAGCGGGGACCACTGCGACTGCGATAGTAGTGAAGGAAGTGGTAGAATGAAGGCACTGCGGTACTGTTGGTAGTCAAAGCAGAGACCGCGGTGGCATGGTGGACAACAAAGATTACTATTAGAGGTGGCTACCGTGGTACCATGAGGAGGTAATGAGTAGACCATGGTAATGTGGTTAACAGTGAGAGATATTAATAAATGCTAATACCACCATACCATCGATGGCAGAAATGAAGCATGCGATTGAGTGGTAAGGATGCAATAGATGGAGAAGGCCATGGAAAAGTCAAACACCATTGTACCACGGGGAGATGGAAGGTGAACCGTGGTGAGGTGGTAAAAATAGTAAAGGAGTGGATAAAGTGAAATATGAAGGCTGGTAAAATATAAAGGGAAAAATCAAAAGAAAGATTATTGTAAAAAATATTTAATTTGCCGAAAGGCAACTTAATTAAATATTTGTATCTCTGTCATAGAATGTAAATGGTTTTACCAGAAACTGAAGGGTCGTGACCCTTGGTGTGAAATGTATAAATATTTTGTAAAAATCAGTTGAAGGCGGGAGTTAAAGAGCAGTAGTTAGATTTTTCCAGAAAATGGACTAGGGAATGCAAATAATGTACAGACCTTTTTTGAGCAGAATTAATGAAAAAATCATTTTGAATTGGTGAAAGCCATTTTGTGTTCAGTTGTTGAGTTGTAATCATTTATATTTCTTATCCAGTTGTCTCCAACATGAAGTCCTTTGATTATTTAAATCAATATATTAAACATATGTTTGATTTATCAAGGTGCATTTTACCACTTTGTGTGATTTTTATTTGCTGGTGTCTACATGTCAAAATTAAATCCCTTCAAGTAAGTCACAGTGGTTTAGGATTTATTTTGGATTATTGAAGTAGAATTTGATATGGAAACATTCCAGCACTATTTATGCAAGACATAAATAAATGAAATTAGATGCCAGTCATTAGAATTTCATTTTTCAAAGTACCTAACAACTTGAATTAAGATAGAAGGGGAAATACGTATAATTCCTGATAATTTTGACTCTATTTCCCATGTGGATAGAAGGCACTGATCTACCACAACCCAGAGAATTAATTTTATATACAAACAACATTTTTAAAACCTTTCTTTTGTGCAATAGGAGTAGGTATAGTTATAGTGATTTTGTCTATCCACTTCCATTTTCCATTGTGGGTAGATTGTTTCAATAGGAAATACATTTCAAAATCTGCATCATTCATATAGGTACACCCACCTAGGTCTAGCATAACCTAAAGAGTAGAAGGTAAAATTACATCAATTGGCCTTGTACGTTGGCCAAAAGCATTATGAGAGCTTGGAAACCTCTCGTGATTCAAACCTGCATTTTTGAGACCCAACAGTTTGGTGACTCCGCTGGGGAAAAACATCAGAAAATTTGGTTCCAGCCTTTCCATTTACAAAGTCAACAAAGTTTTTCATTTTTTTGGAGATTCCGCTGGGGGAAAACCAAAACAATATCATAATCTTTTTCATTTTCCTACTTTTGGGAAAAGTAGGTGGCGACTCTATTTCAGATTTGATAAATAATGCATGGATATTGTGGAACAACCACATTTTTTCAAGATGTCAAAAGAAGAGAGAAGACAACAGTCAATAAGAGAGTTGGAAGAATTGGAACAACAAAGGTCACACTAGAAACAAAAAAAAATACAAGTGAAACAACGACTGCTGCAATTGAGAGCTGAATGTGTTCCAAATACATCACCGAATAGACCATCATACAAAAAGAATGAAGACACAAATGCCAGGAGATCTTGGACACCACAAATACCATATGCTACAATTGAGGACTTTGGTAATAAAGGTAATGTACTCTATTCACATCAAAAAACTTTTGATGAGTATATTCAAGTTCAAGAGAGAGGTATAGGTCTTGTGGATGCCTTTTTTGACATAAGGAAATATAAGGGAGAATCTGTAAGTTCTTTGTACAATAGGATGGTAGATATTTGTATGCAATTACCTTCCTATTATAGGCCTACAAGACCCACATTTGTTTTACAAATTCTAAGAGCATCAAAGCCTGAATCAATTTATTGGTCAGAGTCATTAAAACAACAAGTCTTTGATGTAGTAAATAAATTTATTGATTCCACGCTTGGGACAAGGTACATGGATACTGGGAATAATAGATCTAATATAGTCATATCATGGATGCTCAAACAATGCAACAAACAAAGGAAGCATGTGCTACTAGGATTTCTAATGACTATTTTTCAGATTTGGAAGATGATAGGGACACACCATCTGGAGAGTACATCAGCAATGTTTCAGAAGCTGCAACTAAAGAAGGTACCATGCCATCCAATAGTGAAGGTATGGAGAGTCTCTCTTGCATAACAGATTGTGATTAAAATTGTGAAGAACTTGTGAATCTACAACAGGATGATTGTTGTAGTCCTTATGAAGATCAATAAGAGGTTGGAGACATGGTAGAAGATATGGAAGTAGAGACCTATTCACTCAGTAGTGAGAAGGTTTCAGATTTGTTAACTCTTGAATACCAGAAGTATGCACATAAAGATGATTATAGAGTTTTTTTTCCAGCCTATATATGCTTTGACAGTGAAAATACTATGTGTAACAATTCATATGACTCCATGTGCATCTCTTAGATTGATGAAGAAATCATTGAAGCTGATCATGAATCCATTTGTGTCCAAGAAGAGGTATGTGACTTGAATAATTTTGGCCTACAAGAGAAAGATACTCCTTTGCATATCATTGATGATAAGTGTCAATGCCAACTTGTGATAAAAAAGAAGTGGAAAGTGGTTTTGATTTGTTTGTTTCCGAAGATGTTGATGAGATAGAATTTTTTTGTTGCCATAAGGAGTATTCAGATTTTCAGGTCCCAGTACAGCTACTAGATCATTTAGTAACATATGATAATGAGCAATCCTATGAATTTTTTGTTGAATGTGAATACACTTTGTATGCTAAAGGTGATAAATATTTTTCTTATGATGATAAGAATGATGAAATACAAAGTGGTGAAATGGGTACAAGTCAAGTTGAACACAATGATTTCCTGAAGGTTTTCAATGACAGTGCATGTAACAGGGCAGGTGGAATGGATAGTTTCAAAAGAAACTTGATGAGCTCACACCAGAATAAAGTCTATGACAGAGGAAAGTGCAAGTTTTTTTATTTGTTGGTGGCCTGGGGCCATCCTTTACGGTTTGATTTTTGAGCCATAGCAGATACTAAGGATTAAGGATTGCCAATGCATGGACAATTCCTAACAAGCCTCTTTACACATTCTTTTCCATGCACATTAGTTTAGGAAAGGTTTGGGTTTGCCAATACATGGACATTCCTAGAAGTTCCCCTTTTGAAAACTTTATTTTCCTTCCATGTCCAGTAGTGTAGGGTTCTCCATTCTCCATTTGCTCCATTTTCATATAATTCATCTATTCATTCCCTCCATCTGCCATTGCCTTCATTTTTCATGTCTTTGCTTGGTCTGCTCTCCCAAAGATATTCTAGATTCTTGTAGTGATTTGCAAAATCACTCATCCCCAATAGGAGCCACTATTAGAACCCAAAATTCCATTTAAAATCCTAAGGGTTTTTCTCACATAATTTCAATTAAAACCTAAGTGATTTTATTCATTTATGTCTATTTTCACTATCTTTCTATGAAAATTCATTTGTGCTGCTACCTTAAACCCTTTGAAATTTCTATCTTTCCATTTCATACCACTTTACCGTGGACAACTATCAAACAATCCATGGTTGTGTGGTGGAGGGTAAGCCTGGCGGTCATCAAACAGCCACCGCTACACTGTGGTCAGTTGACATACATACCATGGTAGTGCAGTAAGCAGTCAACAATGCTGAGGTAGTGAAGGGTGGCGGTCAGAGAATAGTCACCGCCACACCACACACGGTCAAAACATTGAATGTGGTATCACGGTGGGCGGTGAGGTAGCGATGAGGAAGAAATTAGAAGGAGGCTCACCGTGGTGACTTCGGTAGCAGTAAAGGAAGCAGCAGAATGAAGGCACCATGGTACCACTAGCAATCAAAGCGGAGACTATGGTGGCGTGGTGGAAAAAAAAGATAAATGTTAGAGGTGGATACCGCGGTATCGTGAGGAGGTAACAAGCAAACTGCGGTAATGCGGGTAATGGTGAGAGATAGAAATAAATGCTAATACCACCATACTGTCGGTGGCAAAAATGAAGCATGCAATTGAGTGGTAAGGACGTGGTAGATGGAGAAGGCCATGGAAAATTCAAACACCGATGTACCATGGGGAGAGGGAAGGTGAACCATGGTGAGGTGGTAAAAATAGTAAAGGAGCGGATAAAGTGGAATATAAAGGCCGGTAAAATATAAAGGGAAAAATCAAAAGCAAGATTATTGTAAAAAATATTTAATTTGCCGAAAGGCAACTTAATTAAATATTTTTATCTTTGTCATAGAATGTAAATGGTTTTACATGAAACTGAAGGGTCGTGACCCTTGGTATGAAATGTATAAATATTTTTACAAATCAGTTGAAGGCAGAAGTTAGAGAGTAGTAGCTAGATTTTTCCAGAAAATGGACTAGGGAATGCAAATAATGTATAGACCTTTTTTGAAGCAGAATTAATGGACAAATTATTTTGAATTGGTGAAACCCATTCTGTGTTCAGTTGTTGAGTTGTAATAATTTATATTTCTTATCCAATTATCTCCAACTTGAAGTCCTTTGATTATTTAAATCAATATATTAAGCATATGTTTGATTTTTCAAGGTGCATTTAACCACTTTGTGTGATTTTTATTTGTTGGTGTCTACATGTCAGAATTAAATCCCTTCAAGTAAGTCACAGTGATTTAGGATTTCTTTTGGATTATTGAAGTAGAATTTGATAAGGAAACATTCCAGCACTATTTATGCAAGACATAAATAAATGAAATTAGATTCCATTCATTAGAATTTCATTTTTCAAAGTACCCAACAACTTGAATAAAGACAAAAAGGGAAATACATACAATTCCTGATAATATTGACTCCATTGCCTATGTGGATAGAAGGCACTGATCTGCCACAACCTAGAGAATTAATTTTATATACAAACTACATTTTCAAAACCTTTCTTTTGTGTAGTACGAGTAGGTATAGTTATAGTTATTTTTTCTATCCACTTCCATTTGCCATTGTGGGTAGATTGTTTCAACAGTAAATACATTTCAAAATTTGCATCATTCATATAGGTACACCTACCTAGGTCTAGCAGAACCTGAAGAGTAGAAGGTACAATTGCATCAATTGGCCTTATATGTTGGCCAAAAGTGTTGTCAGAGCTTGGTAACCTCTCGTGGTTCAAACTTGCATTTTTTAGGCCAACATCAAGCGAAAAGGTGTGATCTGGTTATTGAGAAGATTCCAGTGTACCAGTTTATGTCCATGTTTTGTGACAATATACTGTATGAGTATGCAATGCATACCCATAGAGCCCGATGGTTGGACACATAATTCAAGCTATGCAAGGACACCTTCCCAGTTGGAAGCATAGTATCAGTGGTTGACTTTGTGGAGAACTACACTCTACAACCACAACATGAGGTGTAGTCATAGTATTACAACTCCACACAAGTTTTGATATTTGTGCACATAGCATTCATTTATGCATCTAATAGTACAGATGACCAAAGGAAGGTATTGAGGTAGTACCACTTTTACATTATTGATGATTGCACACATTCTCCAAAGTTCATGGAAGGTTGCTTCCAAATGTTCTACAGTGGTTTGGATCAGAGGGGCATATAATATGGTCTAATAACTATGTAGTACAATTCAAGAACTCACGCATGTTCTATTGGTTGTGCAAGATGCATGTAATTATAGGTGTTCAACATATGTGGAAATTTTGTGAGGCCAGACATTGAAATGGGTAACATGATGGTGCAGGAGCATGCATGAAAAGAGCATTGGCATAAGAAGAGTTAAAGTATAAAGACAATGCAAAGTTGATAGATGCAAAATCAATCGTTGAGTGGTGTAATTCTTCGATGGGTATAGGTAATGAAGGCACGTCTTTAGTTCATAGATTTTTTTGGTTGATGGATGATACTAACATTGCACCATATGAGGATTGTTATACACTAACATGATCAAGTGAGATACACTCTTTCCTTAGTTCAAATGTGGGTTCATGGAGTATCGATACACGAAAGATGGCAAGATTTTTTTCTTCATGTACAATGCAAGCCTGGAATGATTGTGAGTCAAGGGAGTGGGTTGACATATGGTTGAAAAGTTATCTTAGCCCACTTCGCACGTATCGCCCTCCAATGACATTGGAACTGACATAGATGGAATCATCGATCGAATTTGACCACGTATCAGATCTAGTTCAACCAGGTGATATATATACTTGCTTAGTTGTTGAAATTCCATATCATTATCTTACTTTGTACTGTATTCATAATGTTGACAAATTTCAAGATACTTTCTGCACATATCAATGCAAGGCATGTTTATGCAGTTATTGCAGATGAAGTCAATGAAGTGGGAACAAACTATTACTTGTGTCATTGTGTTGAGGCCAAAAATAAATTGGAGGCTCTAGCTATAGATGGAGAAAACATCAAATACCCTACAGGCTCAATTGTGGTTACTAGAACATGGCTTAGAAGGTACCCACATTCCAGTGTTAAACATTGGCTATTTTAGGACTTTGACACGCATCGTAAGATTCTTCATTAATCAAACCTTGTCATTGCATACAATGTTTGTTTGACCAAATATGGGGGTAGACCTTTGAAGAAGACCTTGTGGAAGGTCTGTGAATTTGACCATGAGGCAATACTTGACACAATAAAGAGTAGAGCAGACCCGAATGGTTCATTGGATTAATTTGTAAGAATATGCACATTGGTTCTTATTAATTTATACTTGTATGCACATTAATTTGTTTGATGCTAATGCTATAATCTTCTTTTACTTTGTGTATTTGTAAGTAACATACTAAATAGTGATTGGTGTCCCCTTGCAAAAAATGCAAATATATGAGCCACCCAAGAGAACGTTAGCCAAAAAAGCAATGCAACATCATTATTTTGATGATCTTGACAAATCTCAATCATGATTTTAAGCCATTAGAAAAGTGTGTGCAAATCTTGGTGAGGGAATTTCAAGTTATTCATTTGATATCTTTATTCATTTGAATTTAACCTTATCATGAGCAGCTATGATTTAGACATTATAAAAGCATCTTAAATTTCAACTTACTCTATTCATGAGAGGTGTTGTGTGCAATAGGTGTGTTGGAATTCCTAGTGAAGATGTATGACTAGCAGTGACTAAGTTGTGAGACCTGCATGCCTATTTGTAAGTGTCTTCCATCTATTTTTATTTCATTTCCATTTTGGATTCTTTTTCTTTTTCTCTTTTACTTTGCGTATTTGTAAGTAAACTACTAAAAATTGATTGATCTCTCATTGCAGAAAATGTTGATTTATGAGCCATCAAAGAGAATCTCAGCCAAAAAATCAACGCAACATCCTTATTTTGATGATCTTGCAAATCTCAATTTTGATTTCAAGCCATTATAAAAGAGCATGTGAAGCTTAGTGAGGGAATCTGAAGTTACTCAAATGAAGTTAATCTCATAATCAACACCTATGATGTAGACATTTAAAGAGAATATTGAATGTATGAGTGACATTGTAAAAGATCTATGAGAATGAATTACCTAAGGCATTATAATGATATTTACTTACATAATGAGATTTACTCAAATATTGTAATTTTGGAGTTCATGTTTGGTGCAGTAGCACCTTGTTCTATAAATGCCTTCAATAGGAAAATTTGCAAAATTTGAATTTTGAAATGTAAACAATGTGAAAAAGGTCATGTAAAGGTCATATGTAATGTATTCAAAGTCTTAAAGAGGTCATTAGGTGATTAGAGAAGTGATATAAAGCATGTAAGGTCGAATTAGGATGTTTTAGGTGTGTGTGTGTGTGTTTATTTGTGTAGGGGAATTCAAGAAACAAAGGAACATACCTTTAAACATTCAAGAACCCCCTTAACTTGTTGAAGAAGCAATTATCATGTATCCAAACCCTCAGATCCACAATTTGTCTCAGGACAAACTTACTCCACCATGCCAAACCAAAACCCTTATTTTATGCTAGTATAAGGAGGGTTTATTGAAAGGAATGATTCCACACCTTACCAAAACATGCCACCACCTCAGACCTTCTTAAAATCACCTGCAAAAACTCAAAAGATAGTCACCCAACCTCTACATGCAATATTTTATCAAACCCTAGGGTGAAACGTCATTTTTCATGCCCTTTTCCATGAAAATCTATAGGGGCAACAACACAAACCCCATAAAAATTATTCCATTTCACTTAGAAATTTTTCGTCTGATCCAATAGGATATTGTTGGGCCCCTCTAGAAAAAATTCTCTCGGTATTGGCTATCTCGGAGTGGTTTTCCCGTGGCGGCGAATTTTCACTTGATGGGAAAAGTGTCAAATTCAAGTTGTGCAAAGTTGCAAAGTGGTGCAACTTTCACTCTGCAACTCATGTGACCAAACTAACTACTCCAATGCATCCAAATAGGTATTTTTACGCTAGGCATGGTCCTCTTTTGCACTGAAACATGCGGAATTGCTCTGAGCTATGTTCCACCAGATCGATCCCTGAAGGGTCCAAAGTGCAAAATGGCTACAAACTTCAGCATGCTATTACTCAGATACCATGATACTTGGAATATTTTTTTTTGATCCTACAAGATCAAATTGGGCCCCACTACAAAAACCTCTCTCAGTTTTTGCTATCTCAGAGTGGTTTTCCCGTGGCGACGGATTTTCACTTGATGGAAAAAACATCAAATGCAAGCAGTGCAAAGTTGCAAAGTGGTGCAAATTTCATTCTGCAACTTGTGTGACCAAGCAAACTATTCCAACACATCTGAATAGATTTTTTTACACTAGACATGGTCCTCTTTCACACCGAAACATGCGGAATCGCTCCGAGCTACATTCCACCAGATTGATCCCTTAAGGGTGCAAAGTGCAAAATGACTGCAAACTTCATCATGCTATTACTCAGATACAATGATCCTTAGAAATTTCTCATTTGATCCTACAGGATTTTGTTGGGCCTCTCTACAAAAACCTCTCTCGATTTTGGCTATCTTGGAGTGGTTTTCCTATGGCGGCAGATTTTCACTTAATGGAAAAAGTGTCAAATTCAAGTTGTGCAAAGATGCAAAGTGGTGCAAATTTTGCTCTGCAACTCGTGTGACCAAGCAGACTGTTCGAACGCATCTAAATAGGTATTTTTATGCTATGCATGGTCCTATTTCACACTGAAACACACGAAATCGCTCTGAGCTATGTTCCACCGGATCAATCCCTTAAGGGTCCAAAGTGCAAAATGGCTGCAAACTTCATCATGCTATTACTCAGATACCATGATGATTAGACACTTCTCATCTAATCCTACAAGATTTTGATGGGCCCCTCTACAAAAATATCTCTCAGTATCAGCTATCTTGGAGTGGTTTTCCCGTGGCGGCGGATTTTCACTTGATGGAAAAAGTGTCAAATTCAAGTTGTGCAAAGTTGCAAAGTGGTGCAACTTTCGCTCTGCAACTCGTGTGACCAAGAGGACTATTCCAACATGTATGAATAGGTATGTTTATGCTAGGCATGTTCCTCTTTCACACCAAAATACATGGAATCACTCTGAGCTATGTTCCACCGGATCGATCCCTTAAGGGTCCAAAGTGCAAAATGGCTACAAACTTCAGCATGCTATTACTTAGATACCCTGATGCTTAGAAACTTCTTGTTTGGTCCTACAAGATTTTGTTGGGCCCCTCTACAAAAACCTTTCTCAGTATTGGCTATCTTAGAGTGGTTTTCCCATGGCGGCAAATTTTCACTTGATGGAAAAAGTGTCAAATTCAAGCTGTGCAAAGTTACAAAGTGGTGCAACTTTCACTCTGCAACTTGTGTGACCAAGATAATTGCTCCAAAACATCTGATTAGGTATGTTTATGTTATTCATGGTCTTGTTTTTGCACTAAAACAGGCAGAATTTCTCTGAGCTACATTCCATCGGATCGATCCCTTAAGGGTCCAAAGCGCAAAATGATTGCAAACTTTAGCATGCTATTACTCGGATACTGTGATGCTTAGAACTTCTCGTCTAATCCTATAGGATTGCATTGGGACCCTCTAAAAAAACCTCTCTCGGTTTCAGCTATCTTGAATTGGTTTTCCCATGGCGACGAATTTTAACTTGATGGGAAAAGCATGAAATGCAAGCAGTGCAAAGTTGCAAAGTGGTACAAATTTTGCTCTGCAACTCGTGTGCATCGGAATAGGTATTTTTATGCTAGGCATGGTCCTCTTTCATACTGAAACACATGGAATTGCTCTGAGCTATGTTCCACCAGATCTATCCCTTAAGGGTCCAAAGTGCAAAATGGCTGCAAACTTCAACATGTTATTATTCGGATACCGTGACACTTAGAAACTTCTCATCTTATCCTACAAGATTGTACTAGATCCATCTACAGAAAAATCTCTCGGTTTTGGCTATCTTGGAGTGGTTTTCCCATGGTGGCGGATTTTCACTTGATGGAAAAAGTGTCAAATTCAAGTTGTGCAAAGGTGCAAAGTGGTGCAACTTTCACTCAGCAACTCATGTGACCAAGCGGATTGTTCCAACATGTCTGAATAGGTATGTTTATGCTAGAAATGGTCCTTTTTTCACTGAAACCACTCCGAGCTACGTTCCACCAGATTGATCCCTTAAGGGTCCAAAGTACAAAATGGCTACAAACTTCAGCATGCTATTACTCGGATACTGTGATGCTTAGAAACTTCTCATTTGATCCTACAAGATCATGCTAGGCCCGTCTATAAAAACCTCTCTTATTTTTGGCTATCTTAGAGTGGTTTTCCTATGGCGAAGGATTTTCACTTGATGGAAAAAGTGTCAAATTCAAGCTATCCAAAATTACAAAGTGGTGCAACTTTCATTTTGCAATTTGTGTGACCAAACTAACTGCTCCAATGCATCCCAATAGGTAGGTTGATGCTAGGCATGGTCCTCTTTTACACCCAAACAAGTGGAATTGATCCGACTTACGTTCAACTGGCTTGATCCCTTATGATGGCATGTAAAACACTGGAAAAGAGAAACATACAGACAACAGTTGAGAATTTCAAGTATTCCACACAAAAAATGTATGATCATTGGTGCAGAGCACCTTGTTCCTCCATTTGATGAAGAAGGTCTAGTTCAATGGTTTTAGTGATTATCTGATGGTGAATAGGTTGGTCGATAGGTTTTTGTGGGTATTTTGAACATGCTTTGTCTTGAATAAGGTCAATTACGACCATTAGGTATGTTTTAGGGTGACTTTTGGTTCTAGTGATAGAAAATGTGAAAATTTCAATCTTGCACTAGAAGTTGTCTTTGTAGCCTTTGAAGGAAAATTTGTGAATTTGTATATGATTGTGAAAGAATAGATTTTTTTCGATGTAATAAGGCTATTTGTACGCCATTTGTGTGGGTTTAAAGGTCATTAGATGTACATTCATTAGGTTGGAGGAGTCTAAAGTTTCAAATTTGTAAGTTGCTTAAAGCAATAAATTTGAAATGCAATGGTTACTTGTTTTGAAAGTTGATTTTTAGTTAGTTGAGGGCATGGATCAGTTAGAGAAGGGTGTAAAACACTATGTAAAGCCTTGAGAGGCTTGAATGGAGTTTGTTGATGAACTTTTGGAGAAGATCTAATAAGAATTATTCACACTATTCTCTATTTTTTAGTTTTTTGATACAAACTTGTTAATCTCGTACTTGGTACGAACTCCAGCTTTTAGATAAAGAACATATTGGAATCTTTTCATGAATCATTTCATGGAATGCCAATTGTAAATGTTTTTTTCTTTTTAGATAAATTTTTTTAGGATTAATCAATTAATATTTAAGACAAATCATGAAGGACAACAATGATCAATGCTAGGGCTAACCAATTAATAATTATACACGTGAATAATTTAGGCATGTACATGTCAATAAGGGAAGCACAAGTACTCAAAAACACGTAAGCCTCAAAAAATATACACACAAATACATAGTATACCCAAATTAATACAAAGTATATGCACAAATACAAGGTATATGCATGAAAACACGTAAGCCACAAAGTATACATTCAAATGCACGTAAGTTGTAAAGTATACACTTGAATACATGTAACTCATAACTATTGAACCATCAATTTAGAATGCAAATATGGATAGGCATCGATAAAATATATTTGTATTAACGAAATAGCCATGTAGGCATACATCAATATATGTCAGTATAAGTATGAAATATATGTACAAAATAGCCATATAGTCTTACGAGAATCCCATATAGGAATACAATGTCAAATATGTCCAATAAAAATATGTACAAAATTGCCATGTAAGCATACAACAAAGGGCTCTAGAATCAAAAGTCATTGCTCTCCATGCCCTAGAAATAAATTTTTTCCCTTTCCTTTTCAATCGGATGGCAATAAATCTATCACTCATTTTTGTTGTGCTCAAGGAGTGCTCCTGCTGCTACTCCTAGTGTTTAGTTCATGGTGAGGTTTTAACTATTACAATAAGAAGTAAAGACATGAATATATAAAAATTAAATTATAAAAAATGATATATTTGACAAAATAATCACTTACCCCCATCTCATTATCTCTCTCCACGGGGAAAATATTCTCACACCCATCCTCAGGCATGCTCAAGCCCTATATAAACCATAAAAATAGAAATTAAACTATGTGAATCAATAATGGTTTGATTTTTCACTAACTAACATCTATAAAAACAAATGTAAATTGAAATTTACTAATTTGCCTCATACCTCTCCTGTTAGCGCCATTGAGTATTGTATAGTAGATGACACACCAATATCCATTTCCCTCGTCACATTCGTAGGTGTTTCGGCTTGCATCATCTAAAAATAAAACAACAAATTATTCAACGTAATCAACGATGTGCATATAAACTACACAAATCTATTAGGTACTTGATTCATTAGTTAAACTCTTTATTCTATTACCTCAGTGTAGGTTTGAGTAAATCCATCGCCACTGGGAAGTGTTCCATCAAAACCTCCAATATTAGTCTGTTCAACATCCAAAATCGCATATTAAATTACCATTCGTAAGACAATGCTATTAACATGCAATAAGTTTATAATTGTTTACTAGTTACGTACCCTAGGGATAGGTGTACTACATAAATAATTTGGTGGGGCGATGGTGTATCTAGTCTCAACACTGTGACCCTGCAATTTTATTAAAATCATAAAACATTTTTATTTAATCTTGCATTTCAAAATCAAAATTTAATAAATTAAATTCAATGAACATGCACTAACTTTTACCTGACTATCAATGACATATGCCTCATGCAAAATGTCAGCTGCCCTCTCCATCTCCATAGCTACAGACAGATCCTACGTAACAATCTCCTGAGTGTCATGGGGTCATATGAAGAAGTAGCCCCGCAAGATTGACACACATATGTTTGACGGCCACCACTCGAAAACTCCCCTAGATGGTGTTGTAGAATAGGGCTAGTATGATGGATGACACTTTGGGTCAAAGGGTTGATCGCCTACAATGTCTCTACATCAACACTTTCCTTTGTGATGGAAGGCATAACAACGTGCTCATGAGTTGGCCTAGTAAGAGCTCGTCTACCTTGCCACGTAGGATCCAGCTATGCACTGGGTCTATCCTAAGCTAACCCCCCACCTCTCCCCTAGAAATCCCTCATATCAAAATAAATTGGGATTTTGTTCAATATGAACTCACTGTATAGTTTCCTAAGGAAATATTGCAGGACCTCGCAATTTTTGCATGGTGGGTAATCGAAGACCATGTACCACCTATCATAAAATTGGTCCCTAATCTGTTGGTGGTGGCACCCATGGATAGGAAACCTCTTCGCATTGAGGGTAAGATTTTGATTTGTGCGTGGGTCGGTGAATAATGAGCACAAATCACCTTTTGTAATTTTTAAATCCTTTACATCTTTGTATGATAGTTTATTTGCATAATAATCCCTAGCCACCTACCTCCTATCTTGCCATCCAGTTATTTGTTTGCTAATTGAATCTATAGTTTTTACCATATCTTTCAATGAATTTGCTAGGGTCATTCTTTCTACAGTTGAACCATTTGAATCACTCAACCTACTGATCAAATCCTTAATTTGTTTTTTGTTCTTTTCAATTTCACTCATTAAATTTTGTTGAGTGCCAGGAAGGGGTTGAGTGATTGGTGGAGGAGGTTCTTATTGTGGTTTATTTTGATCTTGAGGATTTGGTTGGTCTTCCTATTGAGGATCTTGAGGGTTTGCAGGTTGATTTGCATCTCCTAAAAATTCAAACATATATATATATCAAATTCAACCTAAAACTAACTAATTCAAAACAAAAACCACAAAATCCTCACCTCTCACATCTCCTCGTCATTGTGGCACCATCGTTGCGAAGAAATAGAAATTGTTGGTGAAATTTTTTGTTTAATTGCTCCTCCTAGAACGCGAGCGCGTAAGTATGGGGGTTTTGGCCATGGCTACAAGAAAAAAATAGTTGAAATAACAATGATAGCTTTTCACTTTTTGTTTTGCTTTTAAAAAGCAATAATGCAAGCATGTTATAATGCGCTCACGTTATTGCTTTTCAAATTTTTTTTGAAAGGTGTCCACGAAATTACTACCCATTTCCATGCACCCGCCCTTATAATATTATATATATATATATATAATCTTCTTATTATTATATTATAATATTTATAATATTATTATTATGTTATGTTTTATATTTTTGAATGGATATTGTTATTGTAATTTTCTAATATTTTCAAAAAATAATTATTCTACACATTCACTTTAGAAAAAAAATATTTTATTATTTATTATATTGTTAAACAAATATAGCAGCCAATGATATAAAAAGATCTTCAATATAAATTATTAATATATTTAGTAATGAACTATTTTATACAATAAATATTATAATCTAAAATTATATTAAAAACCATTTTTATTAATTTGTAAGTCAATAATATGATAAATTTACAATTGAAATACCAAAACACCTAGAAACATCTGCATACATGATACAATATTTTGTTAAGATTACACTTTATATTTACCTTTCAAAAATTTGTATATGAATTCTTTACAACTAACTACAAAATAATAAAACAATAAAGTTACAACAAACAACCGAAAAAATCACAAAACATAATTTATATATAATTATTGTATAATTCGATGAAAACATTTTAAAGAATCATTAAATACTACATACAAAAATAATAGATTGTTTTTGATAATTTTTTTTAATTTTTTTTAAATGTCTTCTATCCATTGAAAAGAAGCCGGAGAACATAGATACCAAAAAGAAAAAATCTAGAGAAAATAACTTTATGATTTGTAGCAAGTGTTAGGATGACTAGCACAGGGGCATATGCCACTACTTCATGTATTACTCATGCTTTTGAGGTTAGTTACAAAAACCAATGTTCAGCCAAACAAATCATGCTATAACAACATTAATAGTCTAAATGCTACTACCAAAATAATTGCAAATAGGAAAGGAACCCTATACAACTATTGTTCCATCTCCCCTATGCACCCATAATCTCTTGAATGCATCTTTCAGCTACAACGAATCCATTTCCAATATTATTTTTCTAATATATTATTATAATATCATTATCTCATTTTATGTTCATTTTTTGTTTATTTTTATTGTATTGTTATATTATTATATAATTATTTTATTATCTTATCTTATTTTATCTTATCCTCGCAGAATTCTCAACTTGTACTTTGTCTCTTAAAGATAGAAAAAGCATCCATTGTTGAGATTCTATTCCACACCAAAATTTTCAACAAAAAACTTCCATCCTTTGAATTATAATATTTAAAATTTTGTCAGAAGAATAATTAGAAAAGAAAACATGAGTGTTTTTTTTTGTTCTTTGTATTCTATAAAAATGGTTGTAGTTGAAAAATCTATGCGAAATTCTAATTTATAACTAAAAGTTAGCAATTACACTTTGGTGCGCAATTGGTATGCTGAAGATGGTGGAACGTAAATTAGGGAAAATTTGGGTCCATTTTTTGCATACATTTTTGCAATATACATGAGATCAAGTGGTAGTCCGTTTAGAAAATGATGTTGTTTGTGCAACAAAGGTCTCAAATTTCAATAGAAAAGTGACAACTTCAAATCAATTATGCAACCACTTACAAGGATCTATACACAACTAAATCAAACCCTCTAAATTAGAAAGATAATCAAGCTCCATTACCAATAGGCTCATGCTATACTTCAAATAGGGAGAGAGGGAGAGAGATGGAGAGGTAAGGATTTAAAGAGGGAGAGATATAGGGGAAGAGAAAGAGAGAGATAAAGGGGTAAGGAGATAGAGATATAGATGGAAATGAAAATGGAAATGGAGATGGAGATGGAGATGGAGGAGAGGGATATGGAGAGGTTATAGAGATAAATAGAGAGAGAGGATAGAGAGATAGATAGATATGGAAGATGTAATTATATAGAGATGGAGAGAAAGGGGGAGAGAGAGGGAGAGATCGAAAGAAAATGATATAGGGAGTGATGAGGTAGAGATGGAAATATATAGGGGCAGAGAGACATGGAGAGATAATAAGATAGAGATAGAGGGAGTGATGAAAGAATAAATATGGAGAGAGAGATAGAGAGGTAAAGAGATAGATATAGAGATAGAGGTAGAGATAGGGAGGGAGAAAAAAGGAGTGTGTATGTGTATGCATAAGGGAGGGAGAGAGAGAGGATGATAGTTATGTATAAATATATAGAGAGGGAGGGAGAGGAAGGAGAAAAAATAGAGATAGGAGAGAGGAGAAGTATAAAGATATAGAAATGATTGATAGGGAGAGAGGGGGAGAGAGGGATAGATAGAGATAGAAAGAGGGAGAGATAGGGATAGAAAGGAGAGATGGAGAGATAGATACAACTTGGGAAAGATAGAGGGGGTGAGATATAGAGAGTCAAGGACAAAAAAAGAGAGATAAATATATAGAGGGAGATATGGAAGGATATAAAATGAGGGAGAGGGATAAATAGAGACAAAAAGAGGAAGAAAAAGAAAGAGGGGGAGTTGGAGAGAGAAAGATAAAGATATAGGAATTAATATATAGAGAGAGGTAGAGAGGGATATAGAGGGGTATGTGCAGGATCATGATAGGCCAAAAAATGGTGATATGTAAGTGATATGATGGCCCATGTGGCTGATGACTTTTTTTTACCCAAAATTGATGAAATGAAAAGGGTTTTTGAAGGAGATTCTCAAATTTCCACCAATATATAAATTATTCTTTACTTTGAATTTAACAAATAATTATTATTCATTTTCTATTTGAATTAACACTAAAGTCCTTATTGATAGGTTTATTGAAAAACATCTATAACTTTCAAATAGTATCACATTTTTTGAATCTGAAACATATGTCACATTCTATGTTTCACATACTATAGCATTTTAAAAAATGAATTTTATGAAGTTTTGACCAAGTTAATGTGGTTAGACATACAATATTTTATATTTTTAAAAATTTGTAATAAAAAAATCATAATTAATTATTTACTTAGAAAAAAGTTACAAAAAAATATTCATCACATTGGGACATGATTCCTCTACTTTATATCTAAAATATTATAAAAAAATATTATCATTTTATTGTGGTTAGGGTGGTTAGATAGACACCTACTTCTTATTTTTTCCTTGAAATTTAAGTACTACTGCATTGAAATTTCAAATTTTCACCAAATAAATTTTTATTTTTTTTAAATAAACCTAGTAGTTTAGAAACTACATTCAATTTTCTACAGATTATATTCTTACATATTTTTGAAATAATATAGATAACTTATTCAAAGTTTTACATCAAGTTGCCTAACACTGATTTTATGAATTTTCATCGCCACTTAAGGGCCTATTTTTCTCATAATGATCCTTCACATACCCAGAGAGAGTAGGAAAGATGGAGGGAGAGATTAAGTGAATAAGTGAGAGAGGGAGAGATTAAGTGAATAAGTGAGAGAGATAGAGATAATGAGATATAAAGAGTGAGAGAGAGGGAGAGATGGGAAGACAAAGATAAAGGGGGGAAGAGTGAGAGATAAAGGAGGTGATTGGGATAAGTAATAGAGATAGAGAGGGAGAGAGGGAAGATATAGAAAGGGGAAATGGGGATTTTGCGTGTGAGAGAGGGAGAAATATATAGAGATAATTATAGGGAGGGAGAAATAGGGAGTGTGTTTGAGTGAGAGAGATATTGAAATAGAGATAGAGAGGGATATATATAGGGGGAGAAAGAGGGAGAGAAATAGAGAGAGGATAGAGGATAAGTAGAGAGATACAAAGAGAGAGAGTGATAGGGAGAGAGAGGGAGAGATGGAGAGATATATACATTAGGAAATATATAAGGGAAAGAGAGAGAGAGAGAGAGAGATATATGTAGGGAGACGTAAGGAGATAGAGATAGGGGAGAGATAGAAAGGAAGATATAGATAGAGATGGACATGGATATGGAGAGAGGGGCAGAGAGAAATATAGATATAAAGAGGGAGAGAGAAAGAGAGGGAGATCTATAGAAGGATAGAAAGATATAAGTTATATAGAGAGAGAGGTAGAGAGAGGGATATATATAGAGAGAGAGGTACAAATGTGGAGATATATATAGAGAGAGAGATATATAGGAAGAGAAAGAGAGAGATACCTTTATATCTATATCTCTATGTTTCTCATTATCTGTTCATCTCTCCCTTCCTCTCTCTACCCTATTTCTATCTATATTTTTCTTTCCTTCTCTCTACATCTATCTATGTTTCTCTATTTTCCTCTCTGTCTCTTTTCCTCTCCCTATCTCTCTCTCCCTTAATCTCTTTTTTATCCTTATTTATGTCCCCCTTTCTCCCCTTTCCCTCTTTATCTCTCTACCTCTCTCTATATATATTTTTATCTCCTTCTATTTCTCTTTATTTCTCTATCTTTGTATCCCCCTCTCTATGTGATTATATCTATATATTTATCTTCACTTCTCTCTTTTCCTCTTGCTCTTTATTTATATCTCTTCTTATCTCTTTCTATTTTTCCCTCTCTCTTTATTCCTCTATATATCTACCTTTATTTCCATATCTCTATCTCTCTTTTTATCTCTCTACATCTCTTTGTCTCCCTCTCTATATCTTCGTTTCTCTTTACCTCTATCTCTATATCTCTATCTCTATCTTTTTTCTCTCTTCTCTCATTTTGTATCTCCCTCTCCCTCCTATATCCCTCCAATTATATATTTTTTTCTCTCTATATAACTCTCTTTATCTCTCTCTTTGTATATTTGCATCTCTCCTCCTTTGTCTCATTTCTCCCCCCTCTCTTTCTATTATATTCTTTCTATTTTTTCTCTATTTTCCTCTATATCTTATCTCTATCTCCCTCTCTCTTCTCTCTTTCTCTCTATCTATTTTCCTCCTTAAGTGTGCAATGGCTACAGTAAAGAGGTTATAAGCATGAATTATCATATCCTTAATAAAATGATAGGCTACCCTAAGAATAAATCCCTAGGGTCATGTGTTATCCTTGGATTGTTGGAATGAAATGACTAATCAAAAGTTATCTTCTCTCTCTCGCACACACTTTATTACTTTTAATTTAGATTTTAAGTTTGAAATTCATTTTATTATATAAATTCAAATTCAAATAGAATTATTATACAATAATTAAACTTTAATAAGACAAATAATTATAAATTAAATTAATTCTTTTTAAAAAAACAATTATTATTTATAATTTTCTAAAAAGATATAAATAAAAAAATTAAATTTCAAACTCAAATATAAAAATAAAATAAAATAGAATAAACTAAATGAAAATTCAAAATATATCAAAATCAAAATATTAATGTGCAAATGGAAATAGTACTCCCCACCTTTGAGGAATGGAGCACAAGGGTGGGGTTCCTATTTCACACTTGCTACACTCAAGGATGCCTTAGAGATCTTAATCCAATGAAGAACGAAGGAAGAGATCTAACAATAAGTTATCCTAGGGTATGCTTAGAGATTAATGAGGGGTTCACCACCAAGCTATGGATTGGAAAGATAAATGCAATGCAAGATGTAATAATAAACCCTAATATGATGCAATGACTTACAAAATGACCTAGAAATGTATGAAAAACTTACTAACAAGTTGTAGGATGGAATGTTTGCACTTGGAAACTTGAAGGAGGTAGGAATAAGATCTGAAATATTGGAAAATCTAAATTTTTGACCTACTGGGACTCATTCACCAATCTCGGTGAATCAATCCCAGATCTAGGTTTCTACACGAGAACAGGTTTCTAGAAAAAGGGTATTTGAATCTACAAAAATCTTGAAAAGAACCTGTAGTAGGACTCATTTGAAAATTATAGTGAATCAGTCTCATTTCACTTTTTTGGGAATTCAAAGTTCAGATATGCACTTCAACACCTGCTCTTTTCTCCCAAGTTGATTTTCAGATTTGAAACTACTGATGTTGGACCTGTAGGTGACTTTTTGTGAATATGACAACCTTGTGATGACTTGACAACTTCTCTCAACCTTGCAACCTAATCTTCAAAGGATCTTCAAGTCTTCAAAGCACCTAGATTTTCAAGCACACAAAGAGAGAGAGAGAGAGAGAGAGAGAGAGAGAGAGAGAGAGAGAGAGAGAGAGAGAGAGAGAGAGAGAGAGAGAGAGAGAGTTGATTGTTAGAGAATAAGGGTTTGCCTTGGTCAAACCCCTTGTAGGTAATTAAACCAAATGATGAGATAATGAAATGAAGGTATGAAACATGAAACATAGAACATGATTCATGGACAATGATACCTTGAATAATTCCTTGTAAATTATGTCTTGTAAATCTACAACTCAACATGAAATTGCCATGAAGGATGTAGATCTTAATCTTGACACTAGGTGTGAACAATGCTTGATCTTGGATCTTCAATGCTACATCACAACACTAGATCAATAGCATGTTTGGCACTTGATAACCATTGACATGATAATGGATCTTGAATTGCTGCAACAATTGATGAAGAATCTTCCCTTGAATGCCTTAGAATTGATTTGGGATGCTCTTGTGAACAAAAAATCTCTATAATGAATTCTCTCACAAAAGTCTTAGGTTAAAATGAGTGAAATAACCTTGTATTTATACTTAATTATGCAAGAATTCCCAAAATTATAACACTACAAGATGACATCAGATCTAAGAGGATAAAATCCCATCAAGAATTTGAATTAATTTTGATTTTGGGCAACACGGGACTCATTCACCCAAGGTGGTGAATGAGTCCCATTAGGAATAATTTATGGGACCAAATTCAAAAATATTAGAAAGGTGTAAAACGAAGATCAAGACCCAAAAACCTAGGTAGGGTGGTGAATGAGTCACAGATCACTAAATCTAGGCCACACAACCAGAAAACACCTTAATTATGATTGAATGTTGATTTGTGTTAGGATTATCCTCGAAAATATGTATTAAATGAGGCTTTTGGATGTAAGATAAGGCCAATCAAAGCATAAAGAATCCCAATTATTAATGAAAACCCTAGAAAAATGTGAAAGTTTGTTACAACACTTTACAACACTCTAAGTAAGGTAGGCTTAAAGTTAAAAATAGGTTTATTAGGTTTTGTTAATTAATAAAACCTTAGAAAAGTGTGAAAGTGTGTTACAACACTTCACAACACTTTATCAAGGTACCATTTATGTTCATTAGTTCACAAGGACCTGAGACCTAATGTGAATGTGTCAAACACATTACAACACTAAATCAAGGCACCATTAAGCTCAATTTAACAATAATTGTTCCCCAACTAAATGTGAAAATGTACATGACAAAAAAAATTTTCACTACATTTAGCCCCCACTTTAGTGAGATGATGTTCAACTTGCTTCAAACTCACACTAAAGTAGACATTCAAGAGGGTTCCAAGCATACCAATGCAAAAGAAAAAGGAGGTGGCCAAGCCCACAGGATCCAAGGTCCTATGTCAAACCAACATAAGAATGAAAGGACACACATAAGGTGTACGATATGAAGCATCAAGATACATAAACATGCAATATCAATGACATAAGGAAGAAATTAAAACAAAATAAAAAGAGGTGGATCAAGCCTTGATTGTTTCTCCATTGCAATGTGGATTAGATCTAGGCTATTTGTCCTAAAGAAAATGCAAGCTCACTCTAAGGTAAGAAAACTTTAGGTTGTCCATTGGGTGAGGATCCGAAAGAGGTGAGACACATACACACATAGTTTATATGCGCTCACACTCAGACATGAGTGGCTATGGGGAAAGTCATGCCTTGGTTAGGCTTCCCGCTCAAACCATACCAAAATTTATACCTCCTAATAATTTTGATAAGGCATCACGAAAAAATGATTTTCATGAGGCAAGCAAAACTTCGTATGCTTGGAGCTCATGAACAAACAAGATGGCTCAACAAGCATGCAAAGTGTATTACGCAAGGTGGCCATATAACAATTATTGTGAATGCAAAGTAATGTAAGCTATGTTCAAAGGGATTTTTCTTGGTTCGTGTAAGGTCTCTTCTTAGGGAATATTGTGCCTAATGTCTCCAAGAGAGGACAAGTCAAAGAAATGTCACACTCTCAAAGGAAATAAAACCCAATGAAACCACCAAGAAGAGGACACATCGCAAGAAGAAATAAAATCACACAATGAAATATGAATTTTGATGTATGCCCCCACTTTAAAGAGGTTTCTAACACCATTACTGTGAGAAATTTATATAAAGTAGAAGAAGATATGAGCACTTATTTAGAAATCACTATGCTAAGTCATATTTTTCTGAATTGAACTACATCATGAATACGTATGTCACATGTGATCCCACTTAAGGAATGTTTTCCATATCCCAAGCTTGATCTTATATGTACATGAAAGGCGATCAACTAGCCAAAAGAGACAATGACAAGTGACATACAAGGCCAAGGCTATCTACCTCTTGCCCACAGTTAGTGTAGGACAAGGGTGAGCTAAAATAATTATCAGTTGGAGGAAATAAGTGCTTTGACAAAAGGAAGATAACCACAATCCTTAAGATGTTGATTTTTTAATTCAAAGCCTTACATTTGTTAGTAGACTGACCATGAACTCTGTGATATGTGCAAAATTAATTCTTCTAGTAAAAAAAAAATCATGTTCTTGGAGGGAGAGATATCAAATGATCTTGGAGGAGTATTGACAAGATACTCTCGTTATCAAAAGTAGAAGATATTCCTTTATTTGCACAAGATGTCATACATATGCTAAATGATAAGGCTTTAGATGAAAATGGAGATAAGGGTGGTAAACCTAAATCTTTATTTAAAGAGTATGGTATGTTGGTTTGCTTTGTGTGTTCATTGTATCCATGTGTAGGAGGGAAATTGTATCCAATAGAATAACAATATTTCCATTCGGATGAAGGGGGTTTATGCTTCTGGGAAGAATTGGCCTTTTCTTCATGAGAACATAAATCCTTTTTAAAGTTATGCATAGTCTCCTCATGAGGGATGGAGGTTAAATAGCCCCCATCACCATCATGGGGTAATGTTGTACAACTAAGTTGAGAAAATGAAACACAAGGTTTTTTTGGTTTAGATTGTGAGATTTTGCACTCTCCTATAAAGGAAGGTGTAAAGCCCCAATCGTCACTAGAACTTTGAGGGTGAGATTTTGGATTCTTTATTGAAAGGAGGCATAAAATCTAATGAGCCCCAACTATCACTAAAGAGATTTGTTGTGGGTGAATTAGGATTGATATCAACTTGTATAGGTTCAAATTTTGATTTTGGAATGAAAGTATTCAGGGATTTTTGAGTGTTGTGATCATTTTATTTATAGCTCCTTTCATGTGCTTCAATCGTGTATATCTTGTTGTTGTATTCAAATTTCATCACTCAATGAAGAGTAGATGGGACTCCTTTCATAGCATGAATCCATGGTCTCCCTAGGAGAAGTTTGTATGGAAGGGGTCCTGGCATGATATGGATAAGAGTAGGAAACACTACAGGTTTGGCCTCAATAGGTAATTTGATCATTCCTAATGGTTTCCTATTAACATTGTCAAAGCCACAAATATGAACATTATTAAGTTGAATAAGCCTCTTGTCCACACCCATTTTTTTTAGGAGGTCAATGCTACAAACATTAAAAGACCTGCTCCACTATCTATGAGAGTGCGTGTAATTGCAATTTCATTAATGATCACCTTTATCATCAAGGCTTCACTTTTGTTGTGTATCTCGAGTGAGGATAATTCATGTTTAAGGAATTTGATTTCTAATTGTGTGGCTTGCATATGATCAAAGGAGGGTGTTACCTTATTCAATTTCATATAATATTGGATCTCCTCTTACTTTATTTGCAATATTTCTTGAAATAGACACTTGTATGTAGGTGATAGTTGAATATGTTGCCATACAAATATATTAGCGGGTCTTTTTAAGGTCTTCAACACTAGGAAATCTATGTTGAGGAAAAGGTAATGGAGTGGGAGTGATTTTTTGTTGCCTACATGCTTGAGAAACTAAGTTATAACTCGGTTGCTGAAAAACACTATTACCATTAGATTGCATCATATATTTCAAGAAACTTCTTACTTTCTTATGTGATTCGCTAATGGGAGGTAACTTAGGAAGCTCACTAGTTAAAGGAGATCCAATTTGTATCATCATAACCTCAACAATCTTGTCTTTATTTGCATGATCTCTTAGTGAAGAGGATTATAATTTTACTTCATCATCTTCATCTAACAAAGCTTTAATGTTTGAATGACATGTGTCAATGTTCACATTTTCTTGTACCATTATATCCTCCCTAGGAGGAGAGTTTTTAGGAGAACTACAAACTAGATGTTCATGAAATTCAAAGGTTTCTTCTTCTAAAATGACTTCATAATAGGTAGGGGAATGATCAATGGTTGAATTTTGTTTCTTATCAATGATGATGTTTTCTTGTTGAATAATGTTTTCCCTAGGGGAAGAGGGGCATCTAAGAATCTCACGACTTTCATCAATCAAAGTATTTTCTGCACAACTAGGGAAAAAAGTGTGAGTGTCATGAGTGTCCAAGTTTTCACTCCTGTGTCCCATAATGTCTTCCAAAATAAGATAAGTAGGGGAAAAAACATTAAGAGGGTTGTCGTAGATCTTAAAGGTTTTCTTATCTAACACCAACATATCCTCATCATCATCACAAGAAGAGAAGATGTTGGGAGATGAATGTAGGTAAGTTTCAATGCTCTTTTTTTTTCTTATGTTAGCATCATGATTACTTATTGTTATTTCCTCTTATTTAGTAAATTCTTGCATAATAGGAGAGGTAAGAGGAGAGAAAAAACTCAAGTTCTCAAAGCTCTCATTGATTAGTTCTTCTAATGCTACAATATCTTCTTCACAAGTAGGAGAGATATTAGGAGAACAACAAATGTGATTACATTATGATTAACCAAGGTTGCTTTCACTAGACTAAATTCACCCTTAGAAGGGATACTAGGAGAGGGATCAATAACGAAAAAAAAGAGAAGGGAAAGGACCTCATATTCATATGAACTTAGCAAAACTTTCTTACAACACTCAAAAAGATCTGAAAGTAGAACATGAAGTATGGTAACTATAGATTTTTGCAATGAATTCATGATGTAATGATTGTCCTACAAATATGGAATGCTATGTAACAATGTGAAAATGAAATGTTGTAAATGCCAATGCATTGAATGTACCAAATTAAGCTAGATTTAATGAAATGCATGAAATAGAAAGTCAACCCACAAGAACGGATAACTAATGGCATCAAATAGAAGTGAAAAAATAAGGTTTTAAATGTTGTTAAATGCAGTTTTAGATGTGCACTGGGACTGATTCACCCAGAGGGGCGTATGAGTCCCACTGAAGGTTTTTTGCACAATTATTTTAAGTGATTTTTATGATTTTATGTTGTATGATCTATAAAATATATGCAAATGTAGTTTTCAAATGATTTTTGATTATTTAAAATGCATAAATGCAACCTATATGCACTTTCACTAATGAAAAAATTAGGAACCATAGAATGCCAATTAACTAGTGCAAAATCTAATGCAAAGTCAATGCAAGCTAGATCTAGGATGATGATGGAATCCAAATAAAAAAAGAAGGTTCTCAAAAATCAAGTACACCAAAATGTGGAAACATAAATAGTACTCCCCACCTTTGACTAGAATGGAGCACAAGGGTAGGCTTCCTATTTCATGCTTGCTACACTCAAGGACAACTTAGAGATCATAATCCAATGAAGAACAGAGGAAGAGATATGAAAATAACCTGTATCCTAGGGTATGTTTAGAGATTAATGAGGGGTTCACCACTAAGCTAGGGCTTGGAAAGATAATGCAATGAAATATGTAATACTAAACCCTAATATGATGCAATAACTTACAAAATGACCTAGAAATGTATGAAAAATAGAATAACAAGTTGTACGATGGAATGTGTGCACCTGGAAACTTGAAGGAGGTGGGAATAAGATTTGAAATGTTGGAAAAATTAGTTTTTTGACCTACTGGGACTCATTCGCTAATTTGGGTGAATTAGTCCTAGATCTGGTTTTTTGCACAAGAATAGGTTTCTGGAAAAAGGGTATATGAATCTGCAAAAATCTTGAAAAACACATGTAGTGGGACTCATTAACCACTTCTAGAGAATCAGTCTCGTTCCAAATTTTTGGGAATTCAAAGTTCAGATATGCACTTCAACACCTGCTCTTTTCTCCCAAGTTGATTTTCAGATCTGAAACTACAAATTTCATAACTATAGGCGACTTTTTGTGAATGTGACAAGCTTGTAACGACTTGAAAACTTCTCTCAACCTTGCAACCTAATATTTAAAGGATCTTCAATTCTTCAAAGCACCTAGATCTACAATCACACAAAGCGAGGGAGAGAGAGAGAGAGAGAGAGAGAGAGAGAGAGAGAGAGAGAGAGAGAGAGAGAGAGAGAGAGAGTTGATTGTTAGGTAATAGGGGTTTTCCTTGGTCAAACCCCTTATAGGTAATTAAACCAAATGATGAGATAATGAAATGAAGGTATGAAACATGAAACAAAGAACATGATTCATGGAAAATGATACCATGAATAATTCCTTGATTCCTTGTAAATTATGTTTTTTAAATTTGTGACTCAACATGAAATGGCCATGAAGGATGTATATTTTAATCTTGACAATAGGTGTAGAATAATGCTTGATCTTGGATCTTCAATGCTACATCATAACACTAGCTCAATAACATGTTTGATGCTTGATAACCCTTGACATGATGATGGATCTTGGATTTTTACAACAATTGATGAAGAATCTACCCTTGAATGCCTTATAATTGATCTTGAATTCTCTTGTGAATGCTTGAATGCTCTTATGAACACAAATTTTCTATAATGAATTCTCTCAAAAAATTCTTAGGTGAAAATGAGTGAAATAACCTTGTATTTATGCTTGATTATGTAAGAATTCTTGAAATTACAACAATACAAGTCGACATCAGATCTAGGAGGATAAAATCTCGTCAAGAATTTGAATTAATTTTGATTTTGGGTCACACGGGACTCATTCACCCAAGGTGGAAAATGAGTCCCATTAGGCATAATTTTTGGGACCAAATTCAAAAATGTTTAGAAAGGTGTATAACTAGGATTGAGACCCAAAAACCTAGGTGGAACTCATTTGCCCAAGGTGGCGAATGAGTTACAGATCACTAAATCTGGGCCACACAACCTGAAAACACTTGAATTATGATTGGATGTTTATTTGTGTTGGGATTATCCTCGAAACGATGTATTAAATGAGGATCATGGATGTAAAATTAGGCCAATTAAAGCATAAAGAAGCCCAATTATTAATGACAACCCTAGAAAAGTGTGAAAGTGTATTACAAAACTTTACAACACTTAAGTAAGGTAGGATTAAGGTTAAAAAGAGGTTTATTAAGTTTAGTTAATTAATAAAAGCCTAGAAAAGTGTGAAAGTGTGTTACGACACTTCACAACACTTTAGCAAGGTTCCTTTTATTTTCATTAGTTCATAAGGGCCCAAGACCTAATGTGAATGTGTCAAACACATTACAACACTAAATGAAGGCACCATTAAGCTAAATTTAACAATAATTATTCCCAAATTAAGTGTGAAAATGTGCATGATGATATTTTTCGACACTACAATTAATAAACATAATATTTTAAAAAAATTAATAATGAATAATAAAAAATTTAAGTTAATAAATGATTAAATTAAAAAACATCAAAATTTTAATTTATTAGAATTGAAATATTAATAAAATATGTATCTAAAAAGATAATAAAATATATTGCAATCAATATTAAGACTAATTGAAAGATAAACTCAATTAACAAATTAAAAATTTATTATAATATTATCAAATTAACCATAAATTTAGTTAAATTATTAAATAAGTTAAAATTTTAAAAAATGAAAATCATACTTCAAATAAATATTAAAAATAAAAATAAAGCATGTTAAAATTGTTAAAGCTAAAATTTTAACTTTTACATTAAAAATTGCAAGTAACACCAAACATAAAAAGTTAAAAATTAATGAAACCTATTAAAAAGGTAAAAAGTCAATTCATAATTTTTTAATATTGAAAAATAATTATTTTTATTAAAAACTTATTATATATATAAAATAATTGTAAAAATAAATTTAAGTATATTTGAACATATAATTTATTATTTATATTATATTTATTATAAGAAATCTAAAAAACTAAGTGAAAATTTTTAAAGAAAAAAATGCATTCTTATCCTACCTTTCCTTACTTTAAAGTTAAGATTGGATAAGAGTGTAGTTATTTTTTCTTTAATTATATATTATATTTTTTAATATTTTAGATTTTTTTATAGTTGAGATCATTTCAATTGGCTTGCATCCTTCTCTGTAATTTTCAACTATTAATTTTCAAAAGTAGGTTGTCCACTTCATATAAGGAACACCTTCGACATAAATATATTCTTGAATCACATAATTATTATGTCAATAAAAATGCATATTTTTTTTAAAACTAATTAATATAATTAAAAATATATGTTTCATTTTAAAATTTGAATATGTTTGTTAAATGTGTATAAATTTATATGAATATAGTATTAAATTATATTAATGCTACATTAAATTTATATGAATATAGTTATGTTCCATTTTCTCATGAACTGAGATGGCCCTAGGAGTCATTCAAGGCAACTTTGAAGTGGAGCAAAGCTTGGGATTCTATGAAGAGTGCAAGCATAAAAGGAGTGGCCGTCAACTAGTCAATGAGTTTTTTTTTCTAAATTAGATTGATTAATTATGAGCCACCTGTGATAATAATTTGTTTTTGTAGTTTAATAGTTTAATTATTTCTTTTTGTCAATTTTTCCAAAATATTAAATTTTTCAAAATTGACATTCAACAGAGTAGCTGAAATGTCCAAAGTTGTAAGTGCATGTACAATATTTTTGAAAAGTTACATAGTCTTGAATTATCATCAAATTTCCATATGGTAATTATGGACCCATTCTTCATTTCATTGATTACCACTATATTTAGTGTGAACTCAACTCTTTTTCTTAAGACTAGATGACAAAGATGGAACATCATAAAATCTTCCTTCACCTATGTCCAAAGACCCTATCTAATGTAATTCAATAGAAGTTTCATCACCCATTAATATGAATGGCATTGTGTATGGATCTAAGGAGGTGAAACCGTCTTGAGAAAAAGTCATGTAGTGAGAAGTGTCAATAATTGTTCAAGAATTTTGTTGTGAAACAATTTCAAGTTCTAAGTCCTTTCCCTTTACATTTCCCATACTAGAATTAGTGGCATTTGAAGGTTCTTCTATTGAATCTTGTTTAGTTGAATCTAAAAATATTGTATTATTCTTCTCAATAATATTTCTAATCATGTCTAGATTTCTTATAAAAGACACACTTAAGTTTTTCATTTATAGACTTAGCACATTTTGACAAATATATTGCATAAGATGTGTTTGAATTAACTTGTTTTTATACTTTCTTCTTCTTCTCTCCCTAGTTCTTTTGTTTCTTGTTGGAAATAAAATGGGGAAAACATAGACTAAATTATTGAGCCCCACATAATCTCTATGGTTTGTATTTATACCTCAAACTCAATAGTAATAGAGAGATAATAGGCTAGCATAGAGTGTGAATAGACTAGTCAATATTGAAAAATATATAAATATATAACTAATTTCCTTCTATCATAATGCATATTATATGCAATCCAGATATTTATTTATTAACACTTATCCATCATGTAGGTATATTATGGTGCTTATCCCCTTACAATTGTCAGTATCTAAAAAATATTATTCCTTCCTTCTATATATCGTTCTACTACTACTCTTACATTTTATTTTTTCTTATACATATATATGTTTTGTGAGACATATCCCTTGCATTCTATTGTTTTCTCAAAGGGTGTCTTTTCAAATAGAAGCTTTGCAATCTCTTTCTAGTTGTTTTCTATAGAAATTTTGTTGTTGTGCCTCTAGTCGATCCCCTACTAACATCACCCCTTTCAAAACATTGTCTTATCCTCAAGGCAACCATATGTGGCTATAGTTTGATTTGGTAAGATGGATTTATGGATTTATTTGAGGTTGTAAAAAGTGTTATCGCATTGTCCTTTGGAAATCTAGAGTAATTGATTTTTCACATTGATCTATGTATAAATATGTTTAGCTTCAGGTAGATTTGTGGGGATCTAAATTTTGTGAGCTAATTTTTATGAATATTTGAGGATTCTTATGACATGTGTGAGCCTTAAACTGACAAATTCTCAGATTTGATGGAATTGATGCCTTGTTTGATTCCTCTAGTCCTATAGCTATTAGAATCAAGAGTGTAAAGTCTCCATTGGACATCTGTATTTGTATCTATATATCATAGGATTGCATTATTTGCAAGATGTGCATTTCAATTTGATCCATTTTTTTCACTTTTGTGGTGACTGTAGGCCATTGGAGGTGGAACTGGTATAGGGAATTAATAGCTCCCACAATATTCTTCAGAGTGTTGATATGACTCTCTAATGTATAATGGGAAATTACACACTATTTCCTCTCTTCATTCATTCCTTTCTTTTGTAGTTCTTCATGCATTCTCTATTGCATCTTATCTTTCTACACTTTGGAGTTTTGAACCACCCCATCTACCAAAAAATTTATATGAGTTACAAGTGGTTGTGAAGAGTCCCCTTTTATGTGAGGGTACTTATTATAAATATATTTGACCACCTCTTTCAAATATTTAGTAATTTTAATGTTTTTCTTCAATTAGATATATGGTTTGCAGGTTGTGTGTCCTTGAGAGATGGGCCCAAGCTACCACTTTTTGTTTTTTTTAATTCTTTCGATGGATTATCATTAGTTGCATTATTTTGTAGTACCTTTTGTGGGTGGCTTCTTACCATAAAGGAACTTCTAAACCCATATATCTTGTGAGAGTTCTTTGATTCTTCTTGTATCCATGCACTTAGTATTTCTTCACTATCTATACTTCCAATTTTTTCTTTCCAACTCAATTTCCCCTTCACTATTTGATTCTTATTTGGTATCTATTTTCGGTAATGAAAAAATTGTATATAATAGTCCTATGTAATATTCATCTTCTTCTAAGTCCACCTCTTCTATGTAATTATTATCTTTATTTTATCCTAGGGTGATATGGATGACCTTGGTGTCATCTGCAAATGATATCAATTATTTTATATAATTCATTATTCCATTTGCATTGACAAGCCATTTGAGGCCTAGAAACACCCTGAATGTATTGAAAGGTTATTTCATTTTTACCACTTAAAATTCTATTATTAGTTTGAGCCCCTACACATTCACCTCAACATTCTTCTAGGTGCCCATTGTTTGCATTTTGGATCCATCTTGTAAGATAACATAAAAATGAGTTTTTTCTAATTTAGTCCTTCCCAATTTCTCCAAAGTTTCCATTGATATAATGTTTATGTTTGTCCCTAGGTCTAGCATTATGTGCTTCACCTTGCGGTGATTAAGGTGAGAAATGATCAAAAATGGTTTGTTCTTCCATTCATAGTTATTTTTTATCTTAGCAATATGTGGTTGTTATTTATTTGTATATTCTAGTACTTTTCTAATTGCTCTAATTTTATGAGAATTTTTTCCTATTGGGATAATGAGGAAAATTTATTTTATGTGACTACCCCTTCTTCTAAAAAAAACTAATTTCCTCACTTTTTGCTAAATAATTTATTTTTGGTGTTTTCCACTATTTTTTCATGTTGTTACCTTGTGGGCCATAACTATTCACCATCATTTGCTTCCATATTTGATTCTTCACTTATGTCCTTATTTATTTTCTTATTATTCTTAGTACTATAAATTCCTTAGCATGTGTTAGGTTAGGTGACATTAACCCTACAAACCCATGTCATTATTTAATGCCTCCATGTTTCATGGAATGTGTCCTAGGGGACATGAGATAAATTTATTTAATATTTTATAATTATATTTTCAAGAGGAAATTTAATGTTGGTGGATGTTACACATAATTAAAGGAAAAATTCTCCCTCCTAGGAATCCATATTAGGAATGTGAAACGTCTTGAGTGGGGCATCCAATTTTGGAGGGAAACAGGTGTCCATTGGTGTTTATTTTGAAAGTTGAATAGTCATTGAAGCATCCTAGAAGGAATAATATGAATAGGCTATGGGTTAGGAACCCATATTGGAGCCTTGCGAATATTAATTAATATATTATCATGAATCTTTGTCTTCCAAGAAAGGGTTGTGGGTTTGTGCAAGTGGTTTTGGCATATCTTATTTTGGTTTACCATTCTGGTTTGGCCTCCCACAAGTTCTATATATTAGAGCCATGAGATGATATTTCTATCTTGTGCTATTTGCACATGTATGGAAGCATTCAAGTTGTAGGATATCAACAAGGAAGTACAAATTGTGGTGTATCTCTCTTGTGAAGATAAGGAATATACTTTCCCTTTTTTCTTGTGTGGCGTTTTTTCTCAAAAGGTTTTCTCCACTTACATTTGTGTTATATTTGTTTATTTATTTTTCTATTATGGTGAATGTGCAATCACATATATGCAATTTTATTTGGTAATATTATTTTTTTATTTAAATTCGCTTACATAAGTTAATATTACAGCTTAGTTTCACCTTGTTTTCAAGAGTAGGCAAGTACCACAATTTTGTTTTTCTAGTTTTATGATTTCTTATTTTCAGGTTTTATTTCTTCTAAATATTTTCTCCCAAACGTAGCGTCATTTTTGGAAGTGTCTAATTTTACCAAACATCATTATTTTAGCATCTTCTAGAATATTACGAAGATGTCTTCCTAATAACCCTAGCTTTCCTATTTTCCCTTGAATTTCATCACTTTTAGATTTAGGTGTGACATTCTACAAGTGTTGCTGTGCCCTTTCACTATTATATAAATCATGACCTTCATTATTGCAAAATGCACAATTTTATTTTTTTGACCAAACTTTTGTAGCATATTGCCCATACTTCCCATATTTGAAATAAGTAGTGTCATCTCTTCTATGATTTCCCCTTTTATGTCTACGAACTCCTCTATATAAGGGAATAGTCTAGTTTCATCCTAGTGATTGTGTAGAGAGGTACTCTACAATGCATTAGCATTCTTATTGTTTCTCCATAGTATTTGTCTATACTTAGTGTCATGTGTGCAAGGGTCATTTTGTAAGGCCTTTTACATATGCCATGTTCTGGTCTATTCTTTTGTACATATGATTTTATTAGGTATAAGTGCTTCAATTTGTCATACTATGGTGACATTTAATAATTCACATTATGTATTACTTCTTAGGCCTAACTTGCAAGTACAAGACTATAAATTTGATTATACCTTCCTAATAGAGTCCTCCACCAACCCTTTTGATGACATGCCAAAATCCCATCAAAATAAAGTGAAACTAACCCATCTTTTCATTACCTATCTTTCTCATCATGCACTTATAAATATAGCTTGCATAGTTAGTTGACTCTAATTTAATCATATGTGATAGGTGAAAATTTGATAGAGTGTTTAGGTTACACACTAGATAAAAGCCCAAAATCTTATGATTACAAAGTACGCTAGTGCAAGGTTGCCAAGGGTTACAACACATGTTTATTGGTTGTCCACTTGACCACTGCATGACAAAAGCAACCCAAATTTTACCAAGAGATGCAAATATATAGTTTATAACACTTTGTAGAAATCAACCAAACAAATATTGGTGCATCTAGACCCTATTATTCATATTTTTCACCATGAATCTTAGTATATCAATGTTAAAATATTGATTTTACATTTTTCAATGAATCTAGTCATCATTTTGGCTGCACCTAGCTTGTCTTAACTCATTTATTGTTGTAACCAAGGTTTGGATAATTGGAGATAGCCTTGTGTTTCATAATTTTCTTTGCACTTAGGGATAGCTAAACATAACCTTAGTTTTTATTCAATCTTACACAACCACACATAAATAATTCAAGAAAAAGGTTCTTTGTAATCTTTTTCATGTTGATAATTAGTAAAGAGAAAAGCATGGTGATTAAGTTGGATGTGGTAAAATCATACAATTATATTTCTTAGATATTTCTAAGGAAAGCCTTGGAGAACTATGGATTTCACGCATGTTCAATAAATTATTTACCCTAAACATAACCTTAGTTTTTATTCAATCTTACACAACCACACATAACTAATTCAAGAAAAAGGGTCTTTGTAATCTTTTTCATGTTGATAATTAGTAAAGAGAAAAGCATGGTGATTAAGTTGGATGTGGTAAAATCATACGATTGTATGTCTTAGATATTTCTAAGGAAAGCCTTGGAGGACTATGGATTTCATCCATGTTCAATAAATTAATTCTTCTAAGTAATTATATAGGTTTGGTTCTTGATTTTAGCAACAAAAAAAAAAAAGGTCTTGGGAAGGGTAACTTGTTAACTCCATATCTTTTTATTCTAATTGACAGTGATATTGGGTGTTTGATTAAAATGGTTTAAAAAGTAGGGGAATATTGCATGGGCATGCCTAACCCCCTATATGAAGGCTTTCACTCAGACAATTTTGTACATTTGTTAAAAGAAGGGAGGCATTGACATGAAAAAAGTTCTAGACTTATGTGTTTGGAAATACTTTAAATAAAGTTAAATACAAATTTTCTTTTGAATACCTCTCATTTCCATGAGAGGGTCGCCACATTATATTTCTTAATTCCTTACAAGTACTCAGAGCTTTCAATTCTTTTTAAGGATAACTAAAGATTTCTTATGAGATGAAATCTAAAATATTGATTGAAACTAAATTCTTGAAGTGATAGATGGTTCACTTTTTATTAGGACACCTCAAACTTTCCTAACATATTTCATCACAAATAAATTCTTGAAGTGATAATTGGCTAAATCTAACTAGCAAAATAATGAAAATTAAATCGATCCTACAAATAACCCCTATTTATTTTTATCCTTTCTTTCTACCCCTAAGGTTATTAAAACTCTTTTATTGGAGTAACCCCTATTTATTTTTATCCTTTCTTTCTACCCCTAAGGTTATTAAAACTCTTTTATGGCAAGGTACAAGACAGCTCATAAGTAATTTCTGCTTTAAGTGGTAGAAGAATTGCATTCCAAAAAAGTTGGGTAGAGCCGGTATAAGAGATCTAGCAATACATTATATAGCTCTAGGAGTAAAACTAGCTTGCCATATGTTAGAAGAGCCTAAGAATCAATGGAGTTGTATTTTATTATGGAAATATATAAGGACATGAATTCTTTTGCATGCTAAATTATTTATCCCTACCAAAAGGATCAGTGGCATGGAGTCTTATTAAAGAAACTATTTTTCTGATCATAGATCGCCTCTATTAAAATCTTAGGAAAGACGAAAGAGTAGATTTCTAGAAAGATTTTTGGATGAGAAAAGTGCCTCTTTCTTCTCATCCTCTTTTAGAGAACGTTCATAGTGTTCCCTCAAAGGTGTAGTGTTCTAAAGTTAGTAATTATTCACACCAAATAGTAAATCATGGTTGAAAATTATGAAGCTGGAAAAGTTTCAAAGCCATTCCAATAGAGAAGATCAAAAACTTATTTCATCTTCATTGCTACACCCCATTATTGTTTCTAATTTAGACCGCTCTAATAAAGCAGTATGTAATGGTAATAAGAAAAGGGAGTTTATGTTTCTTCAAGGTACAAGCTACATAAACAGTGTAACTTTCCATCATTAGAGAATTGGCCACACAATCTTATTTGGATTTTGGTTGCACCAGCAAAATACAATTCTTTTATGGCTCACAGTGCTTAACAAGATTCTTACATATGATAACCTGTGTAAAAGAGGCATTAAAGGCCCATCTTCTTGTACTCTATCTGAATCAGAGGAGGAAATGGTAGACCACTTACATCTACGTGCCGCTTTAAGCAGAAATTTGGTATAGGGTGTTAAACTTGATGAATTTGAGATGGATTGTCAGGCTTATACGCATTATCCTTTGCAGCTAACCCTTAGGCACAAATTATCTTAAGGGATTTTGGAATATAATGTTACTAGCGTTATTAGAGGCACTAATAGTATCTTTTGAGACAAACCAACAACATTAGATTGGCACTAAATAAGAACTCGAATTGCAATAAAAGAGTATGTCTAACCTTATAAGCAGATATAGGGTGTTGAACTTTGATGAATTTGAGATGGATCGATACACATTACCCTTTGTAGCTAGCCCTTAGGCACAAATTATCATAGGGGATCTTGGAATATAATCTTACTAAGCACTTTATTAGGTACTAACCAATTAGAGATAGATTCTATTGATATTAGAGGCATTAACTTTATAAAGCAATTAAATAAATAAATAAGGAATTAAATAGGAATTAATTTAGTGCTTGATGATATGTCTAAATAAGAATTCAAATTGAAAAAAAAAAAATTGTCTAAATCATAGTAGCTAAAAGAAGTGAGAGGGAAATTTATCTTTCATAGGAAGATCGTGTAAGCTTGGGGGATATTAGAGGCATTAACTTTTCACAGAATAAGTCATAAAATCTTGAAAGGAAAGGAGGCTAGCCTAGCTTAATATAGCAAAGATAAAATATTTTTGGTTTCCACCTTCACAGGGGAATGTACAATTAAACTTTAATGCAGCAATAAAAAATTTTTGTATCAGAAATTTGTTAAAGGTTGCAATATATGGGCATTTATTTTTCTATGATGTTTGAATGAATAATTAAGTTAAATGGGAAGCTCAAGGTTTTTCTTCTCTATAGATATCTAAGTCAATAGTGAAAGTTGACTCTTTATAAGTGATAATTGTGATAGTCAAGGGCAAAAATTTTGAAGTTGGAGGATGAATAAATAAGTAAAAAATATTTGAATGTTAAGCCATGTAATTTGAAGTGATCAAATATGTACATTGTAAAAATCATCCAAATGTAATAGAAAATCATTTAGCAACTAAAGGGGTCAATCATACCTCAATCATGAAAATTTATAGTCATTATGTTGATGCTTGGAATAATCTAGAAATTTTTCTAGCTTATAATCCTCCCTAAAATTTGATGCATGTTATAAATAAGGATACTAGAGGTATTTGATTCATACTCTATATCCATCACTAGTTTTGAGTCCTGAAAAATACATGTAAAGAAATGAGATAGTAATATGGAAACACCAAAATATTTTGGTGTTTTTTTTTACCTTTTTGTGATGCCTTAATGGAATCATGTGTGGATTCGACTCATATTTACGATGTTATAAAGGTTGGAAAGGGTTGTTTTTTCTTATTTTTGGAAAGGCGGTAGTTGCAAGAAATTGATGTAGCTAATTTACTCTCAATCATAGAGATAGTTTATTGAATCAAAATGGAGAGCCAACTACTTGTGTTACATCATAAAGGGGTGCAATTATTGTAAGTGGCATTTCATATCACTATTTACAATGTATTTTTTCCTTTTAGGACCCAACATCAATAGGGTTTGTGAAGTTTATGTTAGGAGAGGAGGCATTAATCGATGGTATTCATTCAAAGTTGACAATTCATGGATATTTCATCTCCAATCTAGCTCACCACCTCCCAAATGTGGAATTTTGTGTTTATGATTGTTCATATTTTCCTTCCAAATAAATTTCTAGAATTTTAGCATGACATATGAATATGGAGGTAGGTCAAGAGGTGTAGGCTATTATAGTTGAGGGTGTTATATTGACACATTCCCCTTCTCATGTGTTAGAATAGATTTTAATATTATAAGAGTTATGATTTAAGTTAAGATTCATGTGTATTGTGGTGATGCTAGTCACATTTTATATAATTTACATGTAATCATTTTTTAGGGTGTCATAAAATAGGAAATGGTTATATGATTCCATTTTATTAAATTTTTCTATTCACTTTTCTTACTAATGATGAGATATATGCTATGAAGTTCATTTTAATTCCTTATTGAGGTTTGTTTGTGAATCATAATGTGCCCTAGGTTAAGGAGGTGGTTGAGAAGGGACATGTCTTGCATGGTGGTAGGGGGTGATTGATGCAATATAGCATGTTTAATCTTGGTGTATTATTTATTTTTTGTCTCAATTTTCAATAGTTTTAGAGTCTTTGTATAGTGTTAATGTTATCCAAGGTAAGTATTTTAAGATTTTAGGTGGTCTATTGCTATAGAAAAAAATGTACAAATTTATTTCTTTGTTTGTGGCTTGTTGCTCTTAGATGTAGTTTAAATATGATAGAAACCTCTATGTAATCAAAAAATGGTATGTATCTATCTTTATTTCATGGGTGGGAAGGCTAGTAGAACACCCTCCAATATTCAAAAAATAGCCTAAAAATATCACGATTTTTTTTTTCTCTTTTCCAAAACAAGAATTTGGGTTTTATAGCTTCCACACCTTAGTTATCTAATATTGTAATTAGATATAAAAAAAATGGATTAATAGATCCTTTGAATGGCTCTTAGTTTACAATTTAAGGTGTTCATTATAGTTGCAGATGAGAACCTATAAACCTTTGTTAATGGTTAAAAGGGTTTACAAAATTGCAAAAATTTGCATTCCTATAAAAACTATAATTATGTTGAAGAGATAATTTATTCAATGCCTCAAATATTCAATACTAAAATGATATATCAAGGCTCCAAGTTAATTGTAAGGCCTTGTAATGACAAAAAAGCATTAAAATTATATTAAAATTTTTTATATCTTTTGGTTGGACCCTTGTTGCAAGATGATTGGACTTCCCTTGGCTTTCATTCCCTTGTTATCTCTCTTGTTATTATGTAAATTATGGAAACTTTTTTGGCCTAAAATATCTAGAAAGCATCAAACAATATCAACTCAAGGCTTCTATAGAATAGTGATATTTCTTTGTAATGGCCTCTATATCAATCATTAATCCTTGTTGTGTTCATCCACCCTTATTTTTCAAGACAAGTCACTAGTTGATATTTCTTAGATGCAATCTCTAAATTTCTTCTAAAGAGGAAATAGGCATGACCTATATTTATATTCCCAGGTTTCTGAACTACTTTGCTTTCATGGCCACAAGCTATAACCAAGTATAACCTAAGCATTGTAGATAAAGAGGAATTCCAATTGATAGTTGAAGTAGTGCCTCTTCAGTATGTGCACATGAGTTATCTATGTTCTCCTAAACCATGGGGGAGGGATTCAAAATAGTTTATTGATACCCCTTCCTATATCTATACCTCTAACTAAGGATACAAGTGGATTTCTTTTCATTTACATATGGTTCAAATTTTGAAATCAAGATGGTCTCTTAATCACTATATTTTATTTTGGTGAAACACTTCTAGATAGTCTAGATAGTGATGAAGCCCAAGATTACATACTAGTAATTCTTCCAATAGGAAATTAGTTAGCACATTTGGGTGTGTTTGACCTAGAATTCCTATTTTGTGAGTATTTTGAAATAATCGAGAATTTGTTTTGGTTTTACACTCAAGTGTAGTTGTGTTGTTTATGGATTGATTACTTTTTCAAGAAATTTAAACCAAAGTTCTTTACATGGCACAATTTGTTTTTTGATGATGAGATTGAATATTTTACTAAATTCAACCTATTATGGTACACTTTTAGGTTAGAGATTCCTTTTTGAATTTGGAAAGATAAGAATGTTGCTATGTTTGTTAATGTTTCTATTTGTACCAATTTTGCAACTCATAGAAAATCATTGGTTTTTCTAATGATCTTATGTAGATTCAAGTTGTGGCCAACAAAGTGGTCTTGGAGGTGGTGCACCACCAAGCTCTTTGTGATCATTAGGAGAATGCCCTATGTGCTATGGTTAGGGTTATGCTCTCTTCCCCTATCCATTCTAGATCCCCTACTAGGGCTAGTGGCATGGCTACTCTAACTCTAATCAATGTCACTAATAAAGCCAACAATAATGACCTTCTTTTCCATCAACTAAGCAAATTTTTGGTTGATTGCCACTTGCTCTTTCATCACTTACATCCTTCCAATAGCATAAATGAGCCCCTCTTAAGAATTAAGATAAATTTCATTTCTTAATTCTTGCCATTTTTCCATTAAGAAGTGGTTCTCAAACTCAACTACATGAAGTTCCAAATTTTAGACCCCAAGAAGTAGATGGCAGTGCTCTTATTGATCTAGAACCTATAGACTATAGAAAAGACTTACCTCACCTTAGAAAATAATGCTCTTATTGATATAAAACCTATAGACGATGGAAAAAACTCGCCTCACAAAGGATGCGCGGTTAGTCAAATGACACTCCCACCCACTGCCTATTAAAAGATTTATAGCTTTAAATGCTTAGTTTATACTTTACTTCCTAATTTTAATAGTTAGTAGATTTTATTAAAGATAAAGTTGTATGTATTTCCTTTGATTTATGAACATCTATTTCATAAAGGAACAGTTGCCACTTATCCAAAATTAGAAATATTGTTTCACACTTTTAATTATGCATTGATTCATTCTACATCGCATGTTGATCACTTTGCATTCTTTTATGTTACAAATAAGTGATGGCGAGTCTCAGAAAAGCATTTAAAGGACAGGCAAAGGCACCATGAGAGAATTGACATGGCGAACAAATCTGAAAAGTAAGATGAAATTTAAGGACAGTTGTGAGAGAATATGAAGTTGCCCTGTGAAGTTATATAAGATGGAACATGCCGCGTTACAAAAATTAAATTAAATTCACCATTGATAAACAATGCAAGTGAAAGAAAAGCATAGTGTTTGACAGAAGAGCAGTTGTTTGACAAAATTGTATAATATTGAAACTGATTCCTCCGCGTTTCTCTTATCAGATTCCTTTGTTTTGACGGTTGGTAGACATTATTTGGGCCTGGAACGCCCATGTGCTTTGGGATTTCTCAGTCTATCCGTTCTGTTAATATATTTATAGTTTTGGTGCAGGTGAGCCTTTTCATATCTGTACTTTACGTACGTCTCTGCCTATTAAAGTAAACCGTTGATAAACAATGCAATTCAAAGAAAAGTAAGGTGTTTGACAGAAGAGCAATTATTTGAGAAAATTGTATAATTTTTTGGCTGATTCCTCTTCGTTTCTCTTCTTCTCTGATTCCTTCGTTTGACGGTTGGCACTTGGAAGACATTATTTGGGCTTTGGGGTTTCTCAGTCTATCCCTTTTGTTAATATATTTATAGTTTTGGTGCAGGTGAGCCTTTTCATACCTGTACTTTTACGTACTTCTCTGCTTATTAAAGTAAACAGTTAGTCAATACTTAGCTGGTACTGCATCTGCCTAATTAATTCTTTGCTGGTTTTAGGGACTTGTGAACAAACATTTCATTCTCTTTTGTATAGGATGTTTAAGAGGTATTGGGTTTTTTTTTTCAATTACAATGAGATCATTATTAAAAAAAAAATCCGGATAAAAGATTATACATTATGTTATTTTGATTTTTGGATTCAAGGTTATTTTATTTTGACTTTTAATTAATTTTTTCCAGCCTAATAAATATCGATTATATTAGGATTACAGGATTGAGATTGATAATAAATAATACAATAAAATGATAATTAATGTAAGAATTAAAAAAAATACTAATTCTTAATTTGATTAAGAAACTTTTATCACAAATATTAAAAATAATTTATCATATTAAAAAAAATGGACTCATAAATAAACAATCTTCAATAATAATAAAAAATTGTTGACCCTTTGATTAAGGACATACTTGAAAATCTAATCTACATGCATGTAGAAGTGAACCAAGCACATGAATATGGCTTTTACCTATGGAAATGATCTAACAAACGAATATAAATTTTACTTATGAAAATGATCTAACACAATTATGCCAACTGGTAAAGATTTGGTCGATCTTATATACCTTCATTTAGGAAAATGGTATTGAGAGGCATCCATTTAAGAATTTTCTAGACAAGGATTTATTCTCATTAAAATATTCAAGTGTTCTGGGTAGGTTGATTCAAGCACAATGACCAAAGATTGAGAAACTAAATAGCCATGCAATATAAGGGGTTGGAATGCTAATGTAATGATGATGCAACACCTTTTGTCCCTTTTTCAAATGATTTTTAAGAATGCTCCAAGATACACACTTAATTCTTAGATGATTCAAATGAGTTAGGGTTAGTCATTAATCATGATTAAGTTGGTTCATAATTACCAGTGAAAGTCAAAAAGTAAATCCAATTTAATAAATTCAAATTTAAATGTTTAGATGTAATATCTATATGTCAATTTTATTGGAGAATGTGAAGGTTAGAAAGTTTCAATTGATAACCTTCAACAAGTGAATTAATAAACACAATAGGATATCTATCATATAATATGAAGAGTGTGTAAATACAATGAAGAACCTTGCATATATAAGAAAGGTAGATGAGGTAGAAAGATAGGACTAAACAAATAACTAACCCTCTAGAGATAGAACACTTGTGAACCCACTTGTCAATTGTGTGAGCAAGTGTCAAATATATGCAAGTAGTTGGTGTCTGAAATTATGACACATCTCATTTTTATGAAGTGAGAAAAATCATAAGAAAACTATGAAAAATTAAGCTATAAGTGTGAATAGGTCAATCCTAAAAAGAGATATCCTAGCTAGATATGTAAAGACACTATTTACACTAACACCCCCCTTAAGTGCAACTTAAGGAGTAATGTGTGCAAGATGATGAGTCTTGAATACTAGGTCATGTTAGATACTCATGTACAAATTTATCATAAGGTGGAGAAAGGGAGAAAAAATGGGAAATAAAGCTCATCTCTAAAAGAGAAATGGTGCAAATGTAATTAAATATACAAGTGAGGAAGAAACACCTAGATTGTCTCCCTTGATTCAAAGAGCCCCCAAAAGAATGATTAGTGCTAAAAGATAGCCCCCAGAAAAAATATGCAAGAGAAATACAACTTTTGTAGAAACTAGATGTCAAATCAATCATTTATAATACACAATTATTTTTACAATTTTTTCAAAAATGGGAAAATTCACAATTGAAAAATACAAGAAAATTTGAATTCCTTATAAAATTTGATATGAATTAAAAATGTTTGTGAAATTTTAATTATCAAGGTGAAACTTATGCCTTGTCAAAATTTACTTATAATAATGACTTTAGAGGCCAAAAAATTATATGAAACAACATAATTTTCAAAACATCTTGATGCTAAAGTCTTTGTCAGGAAAACATATTCTTATTGAATATTCAAGCTTCATAATATGATTCCTTGTTTGCAAGTTATACATAAATGAAAAAACCCCCCTTTTACAACTTCGATTGAACAATAGTTGTTTAAAAAATAGCACAAAATGTTAACAAAGACATTAAATGCCATGTTCATAATTTGTTTATAGAAATGTGAACAACTAATGTCACTACACTGAGAAGAACAAAAACAAAGCTGGGGATTTGGGCCCTTCAAAGAGAACCAGGGCCAACATGAAGAATATATAGGACACTGCGCCTTTGGAGACCCGAGATCTTAGGATGGTGGCCCAGGATATGGACATCCTGGAAATGGAAGTGGCTGAGACCTTGAAGTCTCTGGGTTAGTCTTGGTTCTATTTCTGCAGTGTTGTTGGTCTTTTGCTTTCCTTTTTCTGGTGTTTTGTTGCTAGTTGCTAGTCTTTTCTATTTATCTTTTATTTGCAGCATGTCTTGTTCAAGAATTACTATTGATCTATATTTTCATGGTTTGTAAACTTTGTGGTTTTGGGTCCCTGTAAAACCCGTTTTTTCCTCTATCAAAAATTAATGTCACTACCATTAATGATATGGTTGTTGTTGCAAGAGGGAGCCCGAGTCAAAAATCCACATGTCATGAGATTGTCTTTGACTAAAAGTTAAGTCATGTGGGCCTTGAGTTACAGATATTGAATGCTTGAATTTCATGTGAAATGAGTTGACCAAGTCTTAAGCAAGTTGTTGGAGACTAATGTTGTTACCCAAATGGAAAATTGACTAGCATGTGGGACTTTTACTTGTTCTTTATGGGTGATGTGCAAGCCTTTCGAGCTCTTAGAGTTGAGTGGGATGCCTATGGTGGAAGATTCTAACCACCAATTTGATAGTTGGTGTGAATGAACTTCAATGAACATACCAAACATTAGAAACCCACAGATTGATTACTGTTTTTTAGAACTGCATGTAGGTATTCCTAGTGTAGAAAGGGAATTTGGAAGTAGAATTTGTAACATCCATGAGAAGACAAGATTTTGCCTAGGTAGAAGACCTTGTTAGAGATTTGAGCAAGTTGAAGAATTTTTTTTGGAAGATATGGTGCCAACGGTTGTTTTTAACTATTGATTTCACCATGCCTCAGATCAAATAAACTTGTGGTGTTATGCCCTTAATATTAGAGTACATCGAGTTATGAATAGTTATCTTGCAATTATATTTACTCTTAATTAAGATATATTACCATACGAATTTCATAATTGCATTAGTGAATGGGTCAAGTACGTTACAAGTGCAATGGTGCCTTTCCCATATGTACATCACATGTACCATAATAATTAGCTCCAATCGAAATCACATATACATAATGAATAGTTGACACACCATAATGGTTGACTAATGTATGTCCATAATGCATCTCAAATAGAAAATAAGGTTGGTGTATTACATACCACATTTTGGGTCCCATTCTTTCTTTTGAGCTTCTGCACCATCAGAAAACTGGGAAGAGGATTTGATGCATCCCATACTATATTGCGGGTTCATCCTCAACTCAACAAAGCCAAGTATACAATCTGACAACTGGGAAGGGGATTTGGTGCATCCCATACTACACTGTGGGTCCATCCTCCATCCCAAGGCTTTCCACAAGTAGTGAACCTATCCAACCTAGAGGATTCCAACTAACTCAATTCCTTATAGGTCACTAGTTAAAATTCTATCCACTTAGGAAGAAGTAGCTTCCAACATATACCACCTTTTGACCTTAGTGATATTGTTAGGTATCTTCTTCACAATCCCAAGTAACACTTGGCACCTGTCACCCCCTTCTACAGGTGACTAACAATGAACCCTCTTGATATAATGGTTACCTCTAACTATTGTTATCCACAAAGTAGGATAACTATCTATGCAACTGTTACCATATGGAATCTCAGATAGCCCCTAGCAATCCACCTCTATGAACTCGATGAATGCAAGCTAATACAAAAGATACAACTGTAGCTCTAGGCATCTTCCATTGGCATGGTCCAATGACAACCTACTAGGTGTTACCATATCATAACTAGCGTAGCCCCTAGAAATCCACCTCCATGAACCTTGTGAATGTCGACTAGTCCCTAGCAGTAGCCTATACATTGATCATTGGCACAATCTAATGATTGCATGTCACTACTCAAATACCTTATAGGTTCACACTTGGGTGTATCATACATAACATGAATCATAATACTATTCAATCGACCTAGATAAAAATATCACAATCAACAGATCCATGAGCCTATACATAGACCTGTAGATATAAAGATGGATTACACAAACACATGTGTGTTACACAAAACCAACTTGAGATGGCCTTAACCCAAAACATATATACATGTAATTAAATACCAACTATAAAGTAGTCAAACTCCTTACTTTCTTCAACTTACTATTCAAAAGCACATAAGGTATTAAATACAAGTTACTGGATTTCCTTAACTCGTTCATTCTCATTTGGTACCTATTTCAGACTCAAAATAAAGCTTGTGGAGGAGGAAAGGTAAAACCATATAGTAACAACCCCATACCTTGGAGTTATCCCCTCAAACCTTCCCCTTTTGGACTTGAGGTCATAGGGACATTCTTCTCCTAAGGACAGCCTATGTGCCCACTTCCAAATGAATCAAAGTTGGACGTAGTTCTCCTCACAAGGTTTCTCAAGGGATGTATATGCTTAAGCTTCCTCATAATCAAGGTTTCACTAATTTTTTCCTTCCATTATTAATTCTTAACTATAGATAGGACAAAATTATAACAATCTAACTCATACAACATAGTAATTCCTTTTGTTTTAAAAATTGATGTAAATAACTACAATTCCTTAAAAATAGGGATGTACAAAAAATATTTTCTAACATCATTTATTGCATATTTCATAATTGAAAGAATGAAAAATCATATTATATTTCAAATTGTAAATTAAACATCTTTCCAATAAAATTTTGTACATGATTAATAATCAAGTAATCAAATTTATAATCTATAATTTAGTTTAAAGGTCAAGTCTTCATATCTAGATAAATATTTTGTTTCACAAGCCTCAATGATTTTTTCTACAAGAGGGATAACATCACTTGATGAATTTACCTCCAACCAATGACCAACGGTCCCCTACACACCTTCCAACTGGAAGTGGCCCTACCCTTTAGTGAAGAGTATATACTAACAAACTCGTAGTATACCATCTAAGTCTCTAGTTTTGTGCCTACATAACCAATATGGTTATAGAACTATAGACTTAGATCTAACTAAGTATGAATCTATTAACTGGTTACGCAATTCTATATCATAATGAACCAACTAATGCAAGCAGAAAATTTTGCACTACTTTGGCCAAAGTTTGAAAATATTTTAACCACTTCCTTAAAAGGTGGTTGTATGTTCACCTACCTCTAACTTGACTTGGAAGACTTCATGACCTAAGGCCAACTCAAACTAACTAGATTGACTTTTCAAAAGATTCTCATTCATAATGTGATGACTCACTAAATTGGTATATGACTAGGTTGGTTAAGTACTTCTGTCTTCGAACACCCATGTTATGTTCTTGTAACATCTTGGGTCTTGGCAACTACCACTTGTTCAAGTACTTACTGAACCAAACATAAAAATGGGTGAATGAAGGAGGTACCTTTTCCTCCTATTCTATCTAGGTCATTCAAATATGTCCTAAGAACCCTAATACGATTGACTATCAACCTCTCAAGGTGAGTCAATACACAATTAGGAGGACTTAGGATGGGGTGCTCTTTCAGATTAAAGGGGTTCACCATCAAGCAAATGCTTGGAAAAGACAATGTTTGAAAACACACTATGATATACAAAACACTTAAAATAAGCTAAATGAAGCTTATAATTACTGAAAATGAACAACTCCAAGTTAGGGTATGTGTATCTGGGGAACCTAGAGATACAAATAGGATTCTCGAAATACAAATAGATGGCCAAAATATGCCTTGGATGACTAAGACGCCCTTTCTACCGTCTTAGTGTTGTTGTATTTTAGGGAAAACACAAAATCTTTGGATGACGTAACAGAATCTCGAAGAATCTTTGAAAAATTCCACTTGGAGGACTAAGACACCCTTGCTACCATCGTAGTCTTGATCTGAATTTCTAAAAAGTATGAATGTGGTCCTAATCTCCCAAATTTGCAATTGCTTCCTCTTGGATCTTAGGTTTTGAAATAGTCGAATATGGCCTATAGGTGAGTTTTCGTGAAGATGAAAAATTTGCAATGCAACTTTGCAACTTTGAAAACTTTGCACTTCAACTGATATTCAAGTCTTTAACCTAGATCTGCAAACATAAATGGACAAGATGGAAAAACTTATTGATTGTTAGTGAATGGGGGTTTGCTTTGGCCAAACCCCTTGTTGGTAATTAAACCTTGAAATAAAATAGAAATGATGAAGGAAATGGTGAATGAACAACATGTGATGCTAAAACTCACCAAACCCTTGCAAAGTCTACAAAATTGTGTGTAATGGTTGCAATAGACATGGATCTTGAAAAACAACACACATGATGCAAGAATAGTCTCTAACATGATGCTTGAATCTTGATGATGGCTCCAAATGCTTGATGAATTTCTCTTGAGAGCTCTTGTGAACTCAATTATGCTATGATAAATTCTCACACAAAAGACTTAGATTTGTTAGGATGAAAATGAATGAATGAACCTTGTATTTATACTTGTTTATGCTTAATATCCTAAAATCATATCACATCAAGCCAACATATGAATTCAATAAATGAAGGAGGTTAAATCTCATAAAGATTTGAAATTAAATCTCGTAAATGACTCAAGTATGACTAAGACACCCTAGGTGGAATTTTAATCCCAAGTGATGAAACTTAGGGCATAGACACCAAAAAGGGTCCCAAACAAGATACCTCAAAATTAGGGTCCTAAGACCTCAAGGGGACAAAGATGCCCTTAGTGGAATTTTAGTCTCGAATAGAAATCAAGGACACACCAATCAGAGTCAGTAGGAGATCATATATGCATTGGAGAATGTTACGATTAACTAGAAAAATATGTCATTCATAGGGCTTTTGAGCATAAAATAGGACCAAATAAGCCATAAAGAAGGATAATTAAATCAAGGCAAGCCCAAATAAGTGTGAAAATGCAAGGGTATACATTTTAATACATTACATTTAGCCCCCACTTTAGTGAGAGGTTGAACTTGCTTCAAACTCACACTAAAGTAGCCAACCATGCAATCAAGAGGGGTTCAAATGTACAAATGTTAGTAAGATAGGATGACAACAATCAAGAGGGTGGCCAAGCCCCCAGGATTATGATCCTATGGTAGACCAACATAGGCACAAATGAACATGCATGTGGATGATATATGAAGCCAAAATCAGATCATAAACATACACCATCAAAGACAAGAAAAAGGAACTGCAATGGATCAAGCTTCGACTGGTCATCCAATGCAATGGACTAGGTTTAGGCTTGAAGAAGTTTACAAGTGGAGTGTTCTATCCACTATGTAAAAAATATACATGCTCACGAGGGCTAGTGGGAACTAGTTGTCCACTAGGTGAGCCCAAGAGGGACCATATCAAAGTCATACCTCCATGACTTTAATAAGGTACAAAAAGAAAAATGCATGCTCACATAGGCTAGTGAAGCTAGTTGTTCACAAGGTGAGCCCCAAGGGAGTCCATATCAAATCCATACCTCCATGACTTTAATAAGAACACAAGGAAAAACACAATAGAACAAGAAAGAGAGAAGATGTTCAAAGGGATTTTTCTTAGTTCATGCAAGGTCTTACTCTTAGGGGACGTTGTTCCTAGAATCTCCAAGAGAGGGCCAATCAAAGGATAAAAGATTCACCACTTAGGGGATGTAGTGCATCACACCACCACTAAGGGGAATATAATATGCTGAGATAGGTCACACTTTTGAAGGAAATTACTCCCAATGTCACGAAAAAGAGGAAAGCACATCGTATGAAGAAAGAGAATCACATTAAGGAACATGGAAAAGTAAATGAAAATGAAATCATGTTGAAATATTGCCAATGTATGCCCCCACTTTAAAGAGTTTTCTAACACCATACTATGAGCAACTACTTTAAAGTAGCCAAAAGATGAAAAAGGAAGAAAGGGTTGCCCCCCAGAAACACGTAAGGGATCTATGGATTCGAGAGACCAGTAGTTGTCTTTGTTGTAATGATATTAGAGAGCTTGAAACTGTCATCATTCCCCAAATACACACAAAATTGGATGAATGACACAAAAAGAGCAAAAAGAAAGAAAATCCTTTTGGATCAACATGGAAAAGACATAGGGTGTCTCGATGCCTTGCGTCATCCCTAAAAGGAAAACAAAAGACAAAATTGAAATGAAAAGAAAAATCTTTTGGGTCAACATGGAAGTGGCATAGGGTGTCTTGATGCCTTGCATCATCCCTAAAAGGAAAACACAAGACAAAATCAAAATGAAAAGATAAATTAAAATGCCAAATCTTACAACACAGAGAATAATTAAGGTACAAATACAGGAATGCATGAAGAGAGAGAAACATCAAACATAACATCATGGGGGATCACAATACACACATGCAAGCAAAAGTGAAAAGAAAAGAAAAAGACTAGTAAGGCACAGGTGAGTCAATCTAAATTAGGTTATCCACCTCCCAATCTCAATTTGCATAAGCAGAAGGTAGATAATGAATGAAAGGGACAACAAGAAATGTCTACATAGGACAAGGCCATTTGCTTCTTGTCCCCACTGAGTGCAAGACAAGAATGGACCAAGATAGGTGATGAGAAGGGTCATGTACTGGTGAAAATTGCAAGATTCTACAACGTTTACACGATAAAAGGGGTTTGATTTTAAGGGACAATTTCTAACATGTCAAATTGTTGAAGGATTCTTATTACAATTTGACACTTGTCCGTAAGGTGCCCAAGAATCCTATGATATGTGAAATACTTTGTATTATATTTAGGGAAGTTTCTTCGAGTGCGAGGTGGGAATTTAAACCAACATGTGTCTATAAGATGTTTCAATTGTCATTCAATTTCTATCTAGGTGTGTGTGAGCATGTAAGGTGCTTTGTTGTTGTTAGATTCACCAAAATTTGTAGTTGAATGAGGAGGAGGAGGACTTAAAGACATCCTATCATCCTTATCATTATTACGAGTTATTGGTTGTTCTTTAGGAAGGATGAAATTCATATTAGGAGGTGAATCAGAGATCACTGTATCATCAATACGAAGCTTTAGGTATTCTCTAGGTATTTTTGCATTGTGAGGGGGATCTTGATATCCTAACCCTTTTGTGTTTTTAGTAGATGGAACTTTCTCTAAGAGTTGATTAATTTCATGTTCACTTTTTGTGTTAAATCATTGTCTACTCAAGATTGTGAATCCTTTTTCATATGTTTCTTCAAGGTTGATTGAAGTGTTTGTTACTTTTTTTATCAGTAAATGGTTGAATGTTTTCTTGTCGAGAGGAACTAGATTTACCTATTGTAGGGAGCGTAGGTTCAACATTTTCTTTATTTTCAGGATGTACTTGTAACCAAACATGTCAAGAGGTGGTATTGTAGGGGGATTTGGTTGTTTCATGGATGGGTAGAAGGATGCATTAGATTTGAGGTTATCAAGACAATTATTTAGGAACTTATTCATGCTGTCATCATCTTCTCCAATTATTTCAACATCATGAGGAGGACATGCATTGGGAGTTGAGAGAGCATGAGTGACTTCAATGTCATTAGGATCATTACCAAAGGCATAATTTGAGACATCTAAAAAAAATTCAAGGACATCCACAACTTTTTGAAGCACATATCCATGATGCAGAATTAACCAAATGCACTTGAAAATGAAAGAAATTACATGATAACAACAATTATGGAAACTTAAATAGCAAATTGAAAGTAGCTCACAGAAACACAGAAAAGCAATTTCAACCCTAAAAAATGGAGAGTCAATGTCAACAAGGACTAAGATGCTAGTAAGGGAATTTCAGTCCTCCTGATTAGATTCTAAAGTTCTAGAGGTTGAAACATGAAGCAAACAACAAAGAGATATTCTAAGTAGAAAAACTTGAGAGGGACTAAGATGCCAAGAAGGGCATTTTAGTCCTAGTAGAGATTTTTCTAAGAAAAACAACAAGTTTTGGCTTGATAACAACTTTCTCAGGTTGCCTATCTAGGGACATTATGTTTGGAAATAGAGAATGGTGCAAATGGATGCAAAGAAAAGCAATGACTAACAAGCAATTAGATGCAATATTTGAAATGTAGTTTTTCAATTTTAGATGCAAGAACAATGTTTCTAAATGCAATTAAGAGAATGAAAAATGCACTTTTCAATTTTTCAATGAAATTTAATTATGCAAGAAAGGAAAACAACAACCTATATGGACTTTCACTAATGCAAAAATAGGAAACCCTAAATGTAATTTCACTAATGCAAGATGTGAGAAACCCTAGATGCATAATGCAATGAATGCAATATAGATCTAGGACTCTAAAGGACTCCAAATCAGAAAAATAATACTCAAACAAAGTTGGGTTTTCCAAAATGAACCAAAGATAAAAATGGGGCAATGAAGGGGGTACCTTTTCCTCCTATTCTATCTAGTTCATTCAAATATGTCTTAAGAACCCTAATAGGATTGAATATCAACCTCTCAAGGTGATTCAATACACAATAAGTAGGACTTAGAATGTGGTTCTCTTTCAGATTAAAAGGGTTCACCACCAAGCAAATGCTTGAAAAAGACTATGTTTGAAAACACACTATGATATGTAAAACAATTAAAATGAGCTAAATGAAGCTTACAAATACTGAAAAATGAACAACTCGAAGTTAGGGTATGTGTACCTCGGGAACCTAGAGATGCAAATAGGATTATGGAAATACAAATAAACTAGCAAAATATTCCTTGGAGGACTAAGACGCCTTTTCTACCATTTTAGTCCCGCTATTGCTTTTCGGGGCAAACACAAAATCTTCGAATGACGAAACATAATCCTAATGAATCCTTGAAAGATTTCAATTGGAGTACTAATATGCCCTTACTACCGTCTTAGTCCCAATTTGAATTTCTGAAAAGTGTGAATGTGGTCATGAGCTCCCAAATCTACAATTGCTTCCTCTCCGATCTCAGATTCTGAAACAATTGTATTTGACCTATAGGTGAGTTTTCATGAAGATGAAAAATTTACAATGCAACTTTGCAACTTTTACAACTTTGCACTCCAAGTGATCTTCAAGTCTTCAACCTAGATCTACAAACACAAATGGACAAGATGGAAAAACTTGTTGATTGTTAGTGAATGGGGGTTTGCCTTGGTCAAACCGCTTGTTTGTAGTTAAACCTTGAATTGAAATAGAAATGATGAAGGAAATGGTGAATGAACAACATGCAATTCTACAACTCACCAAACCCTTGCAAAGTCTACAAACTTGTGTGTAATGGTTGCAATGGACATGGATCTTGAATTGCTTGCTTGCTTAGATCAAAACCCTACATAACAAATGTTAGCACAACAACACACATGATGTAAGAATAGTCTTTGACATGATGCTTGAATCTTGATGATGGCTCCAAATTCTTGATGAATTTCTCTTGAATTCTCTTGTGAATCAATTATGCTATGATGAATGCTCTCACAAAAGACTTAGATTGCTTATAATGAAAATGAATGAATGAACCCTGTATTTATACTTTTCTATGCTTAATATCCCAAAATCATATCACACCAAGCCGACATATGAAGTCAATAAATGAAGAAGGTTAAATCCCACCAAGATTTGAAATTAAATCCCAAAAATGACTCAAGGAGGGACTAAGATGCCCTAGGTGGTGTCTTAGTCCCAAGTGATGAAACTTAGGGAACATACACCAAAAAGAGGCTCAAACAAGATACTTCAAAATTAGGGTCCCAGGACCTTAGGGGGATTAAGATGCCCTTAGTGGAATTTTAGTCCAGACCAAAAATCAAGGACACACCAATCATAGTCACTAGGAGATCACATATGCATTGGAGAATGTCGGGATTAACCAGAAAAATATATCATTCATAGGGCTTGTGGACATAAAATAGGACCAATTAAGCCATAAAGAAGGATAAATAAAATAAGGCATGCCCAAATAAGTGTGAAAATGCAAGGGTATGCATTTTACTACACTACACTTATTTTGAACCATCAAATCAACTACTCTCCTATTTTTATGCACTCATAGCTAATTATGATAGCACAATGTCATCAACTTGACCCATTTGGTCTCATTCTAATAGTATTGACAAAATGTCAAATAAATATTAAAATATAATATTAAAATTATATAGAAGATTACTTCTTCACAATAAAGTTTCAAACTTTCAAAGTTAAATCTTATGATTCTATTCATAAATAATTCCATATTAAATCTGGTTATATATGATATTAAATATCATTTAAATTTATACAAATTATATCTAGGTTCAAATATTAAAATTTTATCTTTGAATCAGGTTATTAATCTGTCTCTACTTAGACCACTCAACCAAGAAAATATCTATCTAATCTCATAATTAATCAAGAAATCAATCAAAAATTGATGTAAAAATGTCTATATATATGCACATATATACTCATTTTCTCTTTATGAACAAATATATATGCATATGTAATTGAATAAAATGTTTATATCTTAAACTGTAAAATAATCTCATTTTGAGAAATTAAACTAAATTCTTCTATTTAATATTGAAGAGGAGAATTTTTTAACTTTATTGTCCCGAACAATGTGAAAGTGGAAATTTCTCTATCCAAATTCAAACTAGAAAAATAATCTAATTTTTCTTTTTAAAAACTAGAAATTATGAAAATAAAGCTATAAGTGTATTCAGGAAAAAAATAGAGTAAGAAGCATGCTTGCAAAATTACTGTGCTCCTACTCCTGAAAATCTTTTTTCTTCTGAATTTAATCTCTAGAGATCTCAACCTCTGAGTGTGGGGCAAAATTTTCCAAGAACTCGGTTATGAATATCAGAAAAAGAAAAGCTCAAACGTAAATTTGCTATCACCAAGAACTATTATTGCTTTCTCTGAACTAAGAAGTAAAATAATTCTCAGAAAGCACTCAAACACAAAGAAAAGATTTGAGCTCTTTCTCTTTCTATTCCAATATACTGTAGGTTGATTCTTCTTTCCAAAAGAAGTATGAATATATAATTCCCTACGCTTCACTTATTCTACTAAGTCGCCTCCTCTCATAAAAACATTTCAAAGAGAAAGAACACTACCAGAAGATATCTCCACTCCTTCGCTTCTGGTTCACAGAAATTGATATAAGAAAAACACTTCTCTTTTCTTTTTCTCATGCTCTCTCCCAATTGTAACCTATATGATGAATAATGATAATCCTCGAAAGAAAACTCTTTCTTTTCTTAAGCCTCAGCTTACACATAAGCCATTCGAATTTTAATTTCTAACTAAACTTCCTTGCTTTGTGTCATAGTGTCGTAGCCTCCCTTAATAATGGTCTTTATTTAATTTTTAACTGGGTACTTATAATTTTAGCCCCCCTAATCTCATTAATGAATATGCTATTTGCATAGCATGAGTCACCCCTTTTAGAGGTTGACTAGCTCTCTGTTTGACAGGACTCTTTCAAGATTTTCAGTAAGCATTTAAAATATGGTTTTAAAGAGAATTTAAACACAAAACAACAACTACTTAAATGGCTTCACATAGTTTAAAATTGTGCCTAAAATGACTCCCAACTTGGCATCCATAATGACATTAATGCCATGAATGCATAACGCCAATTTTAACATCGCGCTCACTAGACACAATAAAGAGTATTCAAATTTTAGAAAGTGTCACCACTTTTAAGGGAAATATTAAGCTTCTACTTATACCACGATTTAGAATGGTTGAAAAGGCATTTAAATTATAGTTATAACTATAATTGAATAGATGATTCTATCACCAGATTTCACAATGAAAAGGCATTCACTAAAATGGCCTTACTTGCCACTTTTGTGGCTGATAGAAAGGTAATTTAAAAATAGTTTTAAAACTCTCTTGTCATGATTTAGAAGTGGTGATAATTCTATAGTAAATTAGCAGTTTGAAATGCTTTCAAAAAGATAATTATAGTCATCACTATATGGTCATGGCTATGGCCTTTTAATTCCATCAAACAAGCCTTTAATAGAGGTCTATATACCTCACAAAGAGATTTATATAACAAAGATTTAAATTATTGTATACATATATTTGTTAAATATAATTAACATATATTATATTAAGTATATCTATATATATGCATATATATTATTATTATTATAATACATTATACATATATATATATATATATATATATATATATATATATATATTGATAATAGAATCTCATTTATCATATGTATATGTATATATATATATTATAAGAATGGAAATAGGGTGTCCCACCTTTTAGGAGATGGAGCACAAGGGAAAGGGTTCCTATTTCACACTTGTTACACTCAAGAAAACCTTAGATATCTCAATCCGAATGTAGAAAGGGGGAAAGAGATCTTGCAATAAGATATCCGAGGGTATGATTAGAGACTAAAAAGGGGTTCACCACCAAGTTAGGTCTTGGAAAGACAAGTAATGTAAATGGCATGCAAAGTACTTATGTAACACCTAAATAAATTAGGAAATAAAACTGAAATGCAGAATAACCAACTGAGAATGAACAAAGGTGCACTTGGAAGAGTGATGAGGTCAAAACAAGCTTCAAATTCAAAACCTTGAAAAACTATTATTTAATGCCCACTGGGACTCATACCCCAATATGGGCGATTTAGTCCCAAACTAGGGTTTTTGGGTGGAAATAGGAGTCTCATAGTGGTGAGTCTGAATATGTTGAAATATGGAAAATATGCTATAGTATGACTCATACGCTGCAAGTGGCGTATCATTCCCACTCTACTTTTTTGAAGGGTTAAGACCTGAATTAGGTCTCCAATCTCTGCTCTTCCTTCCACACTTTCTTTTTGGGTCTGAAACTCTAATTTGTAATTTGTACGTGACTTTTCGTGAAGATGACAACCTTGTGACAACTTGATGACTCTCTTCAAACTTGTAACTTAATCTTCAAAGGATCTTCAAGCTCCAAGAAACGATGCAATCACGCATGTAGAGAGAGAAAACATGTTAATATATTTGAAATATGGGTTTGCCTTGGTCAAACCCCATTTAGGTAATAAAACCTTGTGATGAAACAATGAAATGTGAACATGAAACATGAAATATGAAACATGAACAATGATACCTTGAATGATGTCTTCAGAAGTAAATCAATAATCTAACATGAAGTGGCCATGCAGAATGTAGATCTTGATCTTGAATAAAGGTAAAACAATGCTTAATCTTGGATCTTGGATGTTACATCACAACACTAGCTCAACAACATGCTTGATGCTTGAGGATATTTGACATGATGATGCATCTTGAATTGTTACAACAAATGATGAAGAATTTTTCCCTTCAATTCCTTAGAAATGCTCTTGTAAACTCTCTTCGCACTCTTGTGAAGTCTTGGAATGCTTAACTCTAGAATGTTAGGCTTGATATCATGAAGGATTATGTGAAATAATGATTTGAGACCTTCTTTATATAAGAAATCCATCCAAATTACTTCTTACTAGATCCCAAAGGCTGACATTCATCAAATTTGAACTTAAAACCCAGGTTTCATGCTCAAAACCCTAAAAAGGGGCCAAATGGGACTCATACACCACTTGTGGTGTATAGATACCATTTGGATGGGACTCATATCCCCAAGGTGGCGTATGGGTCCCACTAAGATTTTTTATGTGGAGGAAATGTCAAGGAGTTGAGAAATTAAGTATATTTATTTATCTTGTCAAGATTTTGGTTGAAATAAGCCTTGGGATGCATAGTATATGGTGTTAGGGGCCTATTAATGATGATATGAAGGTCATTAATGCAAGAGGGCCCTTAATTAAATGTGAAAGTATAAATAAATATACTTTACAATATTAAAGTAAGGAAAAATTAGGTCAATTTAACTTAAAAGGGCCCTAAATCCAATGTGAATGTGTAAAACACATTAGAACAGTAGCTCAAGGAAATATTAGGTCCATTTTAATGTTATTCATTCTCGAATTAAGTGATAAATTGTACCATCTTCAAGAAGGGAGTACAGTTTTCATCATTACATATACATATATATTTATATATATGTATGAATGTATGTATTTATGTATGTATGTATGTATGTACATGTATATATGTATGTATTTTTATCTCATATATATATATATATATATATATATGTATATATGTATATATACCTCTATATATTATATATAATTATCGTTTAATATAATTGTCTCGTTGAACAATCAAGATTGATTAATCGATTAACATTGATAAACATATACATTTAAACACTTTTAATTTACTTTACCAAAAAGAAACCAAGACTTGACTTGACTAGATTAGACTTAATCTATCGACTCAATTCAATTCAACACAAAATAACATAAAACTCAATTTGACTCAATGGTAGATTTAGGGTAAACCTACATTAGTGCATGAGAGAACTCAAATGACATAACCTAATATTTCAAAGTCTATTCTCTTATCCCGGGTGTTACTCTCCCTCTCACTTTAGAGGGCAAGAAAATAGTCTTGCATCTCACTCAAAACATAGTCAAGTAGTTAGCCATTATAAATCACATCATAATCATAAACTTCATTAAATAACATATAATCATCATATTAAAAATGTATCTCATTAAATATAATTTTCATCATAATTTTAACTAATCATAATGTTGTCATCGAGTATCAAATTGCAATTTAACATAGCAATTAAAATTAACTTGGTAAAATAGAAAACGGGGTGTAACAAAAATTCTCTAAGCTCTCTATATTGAGTAACTCCCAACAAAGACGTCTAGATCTCAACATTGACCTCCCACTAATATTAATTCTAATTTAATGTGAGTATCCCATAACCCCTTCAATTAACTATCAAGGATATCTTGTAACATTTGGTACCTTGATGATAATACCATACAGTTTTAAACATAGTGTTCAACACATTTTAATACTCTTACATAGGAGAATAAGGATTAGTTGGGTTTTGATAAGAATATTTTTACACATGATATATCTCTCCAAGAATGGACATTCAAGCATACCTAGGTATAGGTTACTATATAATCTAGACTCAATCTAAGAATTGGTCAGTATTAAAGAGTGTACATCTTTTCATAATAGTAGTAAAAATATTGTTATCAAGCATCAATTACACTAAAATCCTTGACATGGTCCCATGTGAGGTTTCCCACCCATAATATGGTTCTTTAAAATAAAGGATCATGATTGTATAGAGAATCCTTTTAGACCTCGAAATGCATATGCCCATAATTATATACTTTCTTTAAACATGATCAATGTTTGAGTCATACTTGAGACCAATGTGCAATATTATATACTTTATATCATCATATGAATATGGGTACTCTATTAGAGTGAATAATTTATCTATTCACTATACTTAAGTGTACTTAGGTTGATGAGGTTAGACAACATATTGTTTAATTGAATGTGCAACATTTAGGCCTCTAGAGGTTACCAAGTTCTTTGGTAAACCTCATGTACATACCTTTTTCGAGGTTGGAAGACTTTTCATCTCACCTTAAAGGTCACTCAACTTTTGGCATTAAGGTTGATGACTTGGTCATATAGGTTGTTTGTTTGCACATTTCTAGTGATCCATAGGTTGGCACCTATAGGACACTTGTCTTCTCATTTGTGTCACATCATGGGGCACTTTTTGATCCAAATGATAGGTCAATTTCCTCTTCCTTGCCTATATATGCAAGGCTTCCTCATCAAATTGTATTTTGGGTCAACTAAATACAATATTTGCATTGTTCACTTATATTTGTCTTTTATCTCCATGATCTTCTAATTCTTATATACTCAATATTACTCATAATAATATTCTCAACCCCATTGATTTCATTTACCTTGCAGTGTGACTTCATATTCTTATAACAACTTAGCTTAGTGAACCACCAAAAATATGATATGCTAAAAGGGAAAGAGGATTCCCCAATTAGGCTCCTAGGGTTTCTTTCTCCAATGATATGATTTTTGGTGATTGCATTCAAAGGATTAGAGGGTTTGTGGGGTGTGTAAATGTGATTGGATGTGTCTAAGTGCTGGAAATGAATAAAATAAAGTAAATGCTAATGTAAAACCTAAGAAATACAAAGTGCTGGAAAACACACAAGGATATGCAAACACGTACAAAATGACCTAATAATATACACTAAACTACACATAAATGAAAGAGTTAGAATGTGTGTACCTAGAAATAGAAGAAGGATCTGATGGAGGTCTAGAATGTTGATGAAAATGTTGTAGATGCTGAGAGGGACACTTGTGCCAATTTAGGTGACCTAGTCCTAGATTCCCGAAAATTGGTTTGGATCCTGTTCTACCAAATGGGTGTCCAGAAATGTGAAAATCCTTAAAAAGCATGCTCAGAAGGACAAGGTCGCCATTATGGGCAACCTAGTCCTCTTTTGGGTTTTTGAGAATCTGAAAGTGGAGATTTGATTCTTTGTTCTATGTTTTCTGCTCCTTTAGGTGTCTAGTCTCGAAAATGCAGAATCTGATCTATAAGTGTCTTCCAAGCTTCAAATAGGGTTTCTTCAACCTTAGAGAACTTGGATGAGTTATTGAATGATCTTCAACCTTGGTCCTTTTCCAAATCTGTCTACAAGACCTGCAAAACACACAAAGAGAGAAGGAAATGTTGGATGTTAGGGTATGGGGGCTTGCCTTGGTCAAGCCCCTTTTGAGTAATTAAACCAAATGAAGATGTAAATGTAAAGAAGCATGGGCAAAGGAGAGTGATGTAGTTTATCTTACCTTGATGCTTGATCTTGAGTTGCAACAATGGAGATTCAGCTCTTGAATGCCTCTTGAGAGATGTCTTATTGAATTGGACTACTCAAAACCCTAGTTGGCTTGAGAAGAAGAAGAGATAAGATATGAGGAGAAATTGAATGGTGCATAATAAGGAATTAGGGTTTTAGGATTATTTATACAAGTTATGCCCTAATTTTCTCAAAATAACACCATACAGGCCGACCTTAGGTTTTTAGAGATAAGAATCTTGAAAGGAATTAATTTAAATTTGAAATTTGTGCCACATGAGACTAGGTCGTGGGTGCTGCCACAATAATGGGTTACACTTTTTGGGACATCCTGATTTTTGCTGAAATCACATATTTTTAGAAAATATAATGATTTAAGCCTGAAAAAGGTTCCATTTTTAGGGTTTGAATTGAAGAGGGTTTGATCATACCCACTTATATCAAACCCCCTTGGATAGAAAGTTGCTAGTTTTAAACCATACCTATAATGGAGTCTCCTCTACACCTATCAAAATGCTGATAAAAAACCACTTTTGATTTACCTTTTAGGGGATCAAATTAATCTATTTTTTGTAAACATGTAGTCCTTATTATAAACTTCCCAAAAAGTATAGTTTTAAATATATTTAATTTTATTATTATATTTATTTTTTATTTCTTGTGAATGTAGGTTTTTCAATGAACATCAAGGTCTTTATTTCACACATACGAAAAAATGGGAAAAGAGAGAAAAAAATTTCTTAAAAATCCATGTACACTAGCTATTGATGTCCTTATTCCAACAAAAAAAGAATAAGTTAATTCAAATGAATACAAAAAAAGTTATGCAGCTGAAAGTATAATATATCCAAATTATAATTACCCTAAATTAGAAAATTAATAAAAAAATATATATGCAACAAAAAATTATGAAAAAATATCCATCCCCTAGATAATGGTGTGAAAACACTGTATTTAAAAAATAATAATTGTATGCTTTCTATATAAAAAAAGTTATGCAGTCGAAAGTAAGCATCAATTTTTGAAAATGATGTTTAGTAAAAAAAATAAGTTAATAAAAACTACATAAAATAATTCACAATTTATTTTTTAATTTTTTAAAAAAATATAATTAGATTCTCAACACGAAATATCACAAATCACTAGTTTGCTTCATCTTCAAATTCTTAATGGTTTAGCTTATATAGGCGTACGAAAGTGACGATCTGGTGAAAAATGTTGATTTCAATGTCAAGTTTGGTCAAAAAGTGTAACCCATTATTGTGGAATCACCCTCGCCCAAGGTGGTGACCTAGTCCACCCAGAAATTTTTTCATTTTTTTTGGAGATTAAAATATAATTATTATGTTTTGTTGGGATTGTCTCACAAAACACACTGAAGTTGGACATGTATGTGTATTAAGGGGTCATTATAGCATAATAAAAGGTTTATTGAGTGATGACAAGCCTAGGAAAGCATGAAACTATTTTACAACACCTTACAACACTTTGGAACAAGGCTTGAAAAGAGGTAAAAAGTGGTTGACAATGGTCCAAAATCCATGGGCAAAGGTCCAAATGAGCGAAAAGTGTCAATGTCTACACTTTTTGGTGACACATTTAGCCCGCACTTTAGTGAGAGTATGAACTTGCTTCAAACTCACACTAAAGTAGCCCAATGGAAATGGTGAAGACTGACAAATAAGAAGAATGGGAAGGATGAAGGAGGTGGTCAAGCCCCCAAGGATTTGAGATTCTTAGTCAACGAGACATCAATTCCAAAGAACACATTCAAGGGTGAATGCATTACAACAAGACGAGATAAATGATCATGCAATGACAAGATTTGAAGTGAAGAGAAAGGGTGAAAAACATGTGCTCACTCTAGGGCCACAAAACATCAGTCATTCATGGGGTGAGTTGTCCCAAGAGGTGAGAAACATACACATGGTTGTTATGTACTCACACACATAAAGGTGGCTATGGGAAAAGTCATGCCACTTGTTGGGCTTCCCGTTTAACCATACCAAAGTTATACCTCATGATAACTTTGATAAAGTGCCACAAAAGAAAGTGATGTTTGAAAATGATGGTGTTTCAAAGGGATGTTTCTTTTGTTAATGCGATTTCTCATCCTAAAGAACATTATGTGTAATTATCATCAAGAGAGGAAAAGTGTAAATGTACTCATGTTGTATGCAAGAGAGGCAAGGGATCATCTTGTATGCAAAAGAGGAAAACTGCAAATGTCTCATCCTGAGTAACATTGTGTGTAATGTTTTCAAGAGAGGGAATCGCAAGAAAAAGAAGATCGCACAATGAAATATGAGTGGTGATGATTTCCCCCACTTTAAAGGAATTGTGAAACACCATACTATGAGAAATTTCATTAAAGTATATGAGGAAAGGGAGAGGACATGAGAGCTTTGTTCAAAAAGCCCAATGCCGAGTCATATATTTCTGATAAGCTATGTCATGAAAAGGGGAGTATGTCACATGCGATTCAATTCAAGAAAAGTCATCCACATCCCAATATTTCTCTTATATGTTCATGAAAGGTTAAAAACTAGTTGAAAGAGAAAATGACAAGTGGCATACGAGGGAAGAAGGGCTAACTAACCCCTTGCCCCCACTTAGTGCAGGACAAGAGTGAGACGAAAGGATTGATGAGATGCAAGGGAGAGTGAAATTTGGTATCAATTAGAGGAATTAGGTGCCCCCACATAAGGACGAACACCAAAATCCTTAAGATGTTGGATTTTACTACTCAAGGCCTTACACTCATAGGTGGAATGACCATGAACTCAGTGGTAAGCAGAAAAGGAATAATTGTTGAAACATTTCTTTCGAGTGTGAGTAGGAAGGGATATCAAGTGATCGTGAAGGAGTCTCAACAAGATACCCTCTTGATCAAGGGTAGAAGATTATCCTTTGGTTGGAAAAAAGGAGGGATCTTGCTTAGGAGGGGATTTCATGCCTACACAAGGCACTATAGATTGTGAGATTTTGTATACTTCTTTAGAAGAGTGTGTAAAATCAGAATCAATAGTGGGTTGTGAGAGGACATGGGATGTAAGAAAATATTCCTTTGTTGGTGTCAAAGGATCACTTGTGAATTTTCGTTTAGAAGGGTGATGAAGGAGAGTGTTGATGGGAGGTGAAGGTTTGGTGGTCTCAATGAGAGGACAATAACCAAGACCATGATGTGATGGTCATTGGATATGCTTGATAGGGGTGCGGATACCTTGTTCATTAGCACCACAACCTTGTCCACTATAGCCAAGTTTCTTCATGATAACCTTTTCCATAAATCTTTTTCATCTTTTTTGGATCGGGTGATTGTTCATTATGTGCTTCAGTGGCTGAAGTAGTTGAGGTGGATACATGCGAAGGATCGTTCGAGTCTTGTGTGGACAAGACTGCATATCCCTTTTTAGAGTTCTTGTCGATGATCTTGGATGCTCACATTAAGGGAGGGGTGAAGTCTAAGTAACCCCAATCATCATCTAAGAGCTTGGTGATTTTCTCAAGATGTTGATCTTTATTTGTGTGTTGTGAGGGTTCTACTTGGGTGGTTAGTGTTAATGTATTGAAGTGATTCTCTTTGGATTTGTCAATGTGTAAGCAACTATTAGGTTTGGGATCGAAATCGAGTGTGTGCACTTTGTTATTAAAGATGTATTTCATCTTTCAATGAAGAGTGGAAGGCACTCCATTCATAGCATGGATCCATGGCCTACCTAAGTGAAGATTATATGAAACCTCCTATGGCATAAGATGGATTTTTGTGTCTAATGTGGCCACTCCAACTGTAAGAGGGATAGTGATCATACCTACTTAGTGACATTGTCAAATCCATGAATAGAGAGATAATCAGATTTGATGTGGGATCTATCTATGCCAAGCCTATCCAAAAGGCTCACACTACACACATTTAGGGAAGAGCTTGTATCTACAAGAGTTCTCTTTATCCATTTTGTTTTTGTGTAGCCAAAGGAGGGAGCTCACTTTGGTGAAAAACAATATCATCATTTATTCCATGAATAATAGATTCTATATTGTTTGATGGCTCATTAGAAGGGATGGGAACTTGTTGTAGGGAATTCTACATCATGTTGTGATAGTGTGGAGAGACTTGAATAAGGTCCCATTAGGAGATTTTAGTGGGGGTATTCCTTAGTTGATCAACAAGGTCATACTCCCTAAGAAGGGAATTGAGGCAAGGGGTAGCAAGTAAAATGGGAGAAGATGAAGGTAAGAGTGTTGAGGTTGATGGTTGGGAACGTAGGTTGTTGTGGGTGTAATGTGTATGAGCAACGGTATTAGGATTTGATTGCTGCAACACATTATGGGTAGGTGGGTAGAGGGTGAATTCGGGTTTGGGTTTGGTTGAAGGGGAATAAAGGATAAGTTGAGGTTGAATAATATTAACATCCCTAGGGAAGGAGATTCTAATATAGGCTATACATCTTCTTGTAAGGGCATATATTATTATTAAGGAAATGATCAATGATGGGTTTATGAGGAGAGGAAGGATTAGGATAGGAGTTTATTTGAATGTCAAAGGTCTCATATTCTTGTTCCAAACAACCCACTCTAGTAGGAGAGCTTGGAAGAGGTTCATCACATGCTACACTACAAGTGGAGGAGGCATCAAGAGAAAGACTGCTATGATTTTCAAATAGATAGGGAGGGTCAAGATTCTTATCACTCTTAGGAGAAGGATCTTCTAATACCAACATATCCTCTTTGCATCAAGGAGGTATATTAGAAGAAGGGAAAGGTTGATCATCATAGTTAGGGAGACTACATAAGATAATATTTAGAAATGTGTTTATAATGTTATTTTCTTGTGTTAAAATATCTTCCCAAATGGGATGAGGAGAAGAACAAGCAAGACCCTCATGATTCTCAATGATTGTCCCTTTTGTTAACAAGATACCTTCATCACTAGAAGGAGAGGTATCAAGAGAGGAACAATTATGATCATCAGGATTGTCTATTTTTGTATTTTCTTCTAACACATCATCCTCCCAAAGAGGAGAGATAGAAGGTAGTGTATGTTCAAGAGAATTATAAACATTTTCATTTGCTAGACTCTCATAACTAGGGAATGTATTAAAAGAATGATTAACATGTTTATTTACTAACTTTTTCTTTGGAATTTAAAAAAAATTGAAACTAAAATGTTTGAATAATGTAAAATGCAATGTAAAATCTAAAAAGGAAATACAATTTTTGGATTACAAAGAAGGAAACTTGTTGATTACACTATCAATGATCTGAAAATGAAATTGTGTAAATGCAAAATTTAAAATATACAATGCATGAAATGAGCTAAATTAAGCTGAATCTAGTAAAATTCATGTAACAAAAACACAACCTATTGATATAGGTAAGTAATGGCACAAAACAAAATCCTAAAAATTGGGTTTTTAGCTTTGTAAAGGACAGTTACAGAATCCTCAAGGGACTAGGTCACCTAGAGTGGCGACTTAGTCCTCCTAGTGATTTTTTTGATATTTTTTAGATGTTTTGGATTGATACAGGTGATTTATGTATGGGGTGATGTAGACCTAACATGAAAATGCAAAATTTCAGAGATTTGCAATGATTTAAAATGTAAAAATGCAACCAAGTATGCACTTTCACTAATGCAAAATTTGGAAACCCTAGGATGCAACTTCACTAGTGCAACATGCAATGCAAGCTAATCCTAGGAGGCTAAAGAAGTCCAAATCAGAAGAGAGGATGTAGGAATGTCGGGTTCACCAAAATGAGCCACCAAAAATATGATATGCTAAAAGAGAAAGAGGATTCCCCAATTAGGCTCCTAGGGTTTCTCACCTAGGAGCTCTTGATTGTGAAATGGCTCTCTTTCTCCTAATGATATGCTTTTTGGTGATTGCATTCAAAGGATTAGAGGGTTTGTGAGGTGTTTGAATTTGATTGTATGTGTCTAAGTGCTAGAAATGAATAAAAGAAAGTAAATGCTAATGTAAAACCTAAGAAATACAAAGTGTTGGAAAACACACAAGCATATGCAAACATGTAAAAAATGACCTAATAATATACACTAAACTACATAGAAATGAAAGAGTTAGAATGTGTGTACCTAGGAATAGAAGAAGGATCTGATGGAGGTCTAGAATGTTGATGAAAATGTTGCAAAAGCTGAGTGGGACACTTATGCCAATCTAGGTGACCTAGTCCCAGATTCTTGAAAATTGGTCTGGAGCCCGTTTCTACCAAATGGGTGTCCAGAAATGTGAAGATCCCCAAAAAACATGCTCAGAGGGACAAGGTCACCATTATGGGTGACTTAGTCCTCTTCTAGGTTTTTGAGAATCTGAAAGTGGAGATTTGAGTCTCTGGTCTATGTTTTCTGCTCCTTCAGGCGTCACATCCCAAAAATGCAAAATCTGATCTATAAGTGTCTTTCAAGCTTCAACTAGGGTTTATTCAACCTTAGAGAGCTTGGATGATTTTTTGAATGATCTTCCACCTTGGTCCTTTTCCAAATCTTCCTAGAATACCTGCAAAACACACAAAGAGAGAAGGAAATGTTGGATGTTAGGGTATGTGGGCTTGCCTTGGTCAAGCCCCTTGTGAGTAATTAAACCAAATGAAGATGTAAATGTAAATGTAAAGAATCATGGACAAAGGAGAGTGATGGATTTTACCTTTCCTTGATGATTGATCTTGAGTTGCAGCAATGGAGATTCATCCCTTGAATTCCTCTTGAGAGATGTCTTGTTCACTTGGACTACTCAAAACCCTTTTTAGCTTTAGAAGAAGAGATGAGAGATGAGGAGAAGAAAAAAATGGTGCATATTCAAGAATTAGGGTTTTTAGGCTTATTTATACAAGTTATGCCCTAATTTTCCTGAAATAACACCATATAGGCTGACCTTAGGGTTTTAGAGACAAGAATCCTGAAAGAAATTAAGTTAAATTTGAAATTTATGCCACATGGGACTAGGTTGCCCAAGGTGGTGACCTAGTCCACCTGGGCATTTTTCATTGTTTTTTGGAGATTAAAATATGATTATTATGGTTTGTTAGGATTGTCTCACAAAACACATTGAAGTTGGACATGTATGTGTATTAAGGGGTCATTATAGCATAATAAAAGGTTGATTGAGTGATGACAAGCCTAGGAAAGCATGAAAAAGTTTGACAACACCTTACAACACTTTGGCACAAGGCTTGAAAAGAGGTAAAAATTGGTTGACAATGGTCCAAAATCCATGGGAAAAGGTCCAAATGAGCGAAAAGTGTCAACATCTACACTTTTTGGCGACACTTACAAACTAGATAATATTTCTATTTTATGTTTATACTGACCTAACCTTACTGATCTATAATAACTGATATGATTATAATAGTAATATGTTTTCAATCAACACTTTTTATTGTGGATAACAAACCCTTACCACAATCCATTATATTTACCTCACATACCTATAAGTCTATGCATGATTCCAAAGCTAAATGTTAACATAATCTTGGCATCACTATCAATGAAAATCTAAAGGACATTTGACAATAGGAACATTGCCATAAAATCATTGACAATGATGTCCCATTCAAACCATTTTGACTTCTAAGACATAAGTATATTAGTCTTGATCACCAATGGATCCAAAATGTAATAGATGAGTTGTGCCGTCTATTGGAAACAAGCTACACTGAGAGGGGGGTGAATCAGTGTTGTGCAAACATTAATTTTATTAACCTTTATCTTCAAAGCACTTGTAACATTCAACCAAAATGCATGAACATGAAGAAAACAAACACAACACCATAACAAAATAATTTTTATGTGGAAACCCTATTAGGGGAAAAACCATGGTGGATGGCCAATCCATGATATGATCTGAGTATACTCAAATGAAGTTTACAATATGGGGAATGCACTTGCATTCAGGTGCACTGCCTAGAGCTCACTACTCAAAGCAGGAAGGATCGTTGCCTTACAAAGAGAATCAGATTAAAACCATTTGAGAGTTTGAACTGATAAAAATAGCATCTACATATGCTTGATTATAGTTCTGGTTAGGCTCAATACTCAATCTTTTGTCCTATAGATTGATTTTGCACTTTTGCTCTATTTTTCTCACACTCGTAACACAAATCCTTTATGCACAAGTGAGATTGTGCATTATCACTCTTCTTCTCTACTCTTATTCACAATTCACGTCAATACTCTTCATACATATATCAAAATGATATGAATGATCTCATATATATATCTACAATAAGATTTTAATCACAATATGTCGGCTTCAATAGAACACAACAATATTTACAACTATCGGCTCAAATTATGAGTAAACCTTAATGTGCATCTACAATGGTCAGCCACAACTTAGCTAGGACCCGAAAAAAGATGCTCGAACACAAAAAAACTTGAACAATTACTTCCCAAACATCTGCGACATAATACATTCACGAAGTCGGCTCCATAACTGATAAAGAAAAGAATTTTCCAACCAGATCTTCTAACTTGCACATGAGTCAATACGAGGCACTGAGATTCATGGATAACACAAATCATACATCGATCAACCTTCCCTAAGATACATAACACAAAATATTAACTGAAACTCTTCATGTGGATTGATGAGCACAAAACTGCCTGATACTTTGTTTTTCCTTAACTGTTTGCAATCTAACTACCAGTAGGATCAAATGATGATGCACGTACCCAATCACCAACTAGAGTTGCCATCTTTGACAACACCAAAATATATTTTCAATGTCTCTTGCCAAAAATCTCCCCTTTTGGCATTGATGGCAACACTTAGTGAAAAATGACTAAGTGTCGGATCAATACCAACTTCAATTACACTGCCAAAATTTAAAAACAAAATTTTCTTCCAAAACATAATTCTTCCCCTGAGATGATTATGCATTTTTCACGCTTCTCTCTCCCCCTTTGAAATCAATGGCAAAGGCAAGAATCCATTTAACAAAAATCAAACAAAACTTTTATGAACAAATTGCTTATGTATAAACAAGCTTCTTCAACTTACATAAACTTGAAAATATCTAGAAAATATTTCTTTAGCATAGTCAAATTCGTGTCCCAAACCCTTTTGAGACTCTCCAGTATTGTTATGTGACCACACACCAAGTAGGATTGTGTCTCTACAGACTCCAATTTTGTTGGATCACCAACTGCTTTAGCATCTTCAACTTCTTTCAATGCACTTGACATTATTTCTATCTTTGGGCCAATTAGGCCTCTAAGTTCACTTGCTCTTGCAACAATTTTGTCATTTTCATGCTTCAAGCTCTTTATTTTGTCAAACAAAGATATCACTTCACCTTCTGAATTTCCAACACCACCAGTTAAAGGATCAAACACTTCATAAATAGTTGCTAATTGTTTTTCGAGATTCCTAACCTTCTTTTCATTTGCCTGAGTAGTGAATTTTGTCAAAGAAAAACATGATTTGTAAATCTTCCCACCTTTGGATAGAGAGTTTTGGGTATTTTCCACAGAGGTGGCTAGAAACTTTGTATCCTTTGTTATCATTTCCTTCAGCCCATTTAATCTTTTGTCATCAAATTCCTTTTGAACTTTAATCATAGCTAGTTTCTCAAGTGACTTGAAGTGAGTACTTACAAAGTTGATAAGCTTCTTTAATTCACCAGAGGAGGAACCAGACAAATCTTTCACATGAGTGGGAATTATCTTTTCTAGGACTCTAGATGAAAGATTTAGAAGTTCACTATCCTATATATGGGACTTCAGTAGTTCTTCTTTGGCTTTTGCTTGGGAAAATGAAGCTAACTTCATTTTACAAATTGGACTTAGGGTAGATAGGTCAATAAGACCTTCAACCAATTTAGGATCAAACTCTTCATTTTGTTCTACCAAAAATTTCTTCACTACCACAGTAGTGTCTCTTGCTTGTATTGGAATTTATTTCACATCAACTTTATTTTCTTCAACCATTGCTTCCTCAGTTGCAGGTTCTGACTTACCTTTAGGGATCTCCACTTCCTCAACTGATACACTTTCTGGAACTTCAATTTCCATAGGCATTTCTATATTGTCCACTTCAGGAAGAATCTGAATATCCTCAGCTGCATCTTGTTTCTCTTCTTCTTCTTCTTCTTCTCTCGGACCAGATGAAACATTATGAGTTCCTTCAGGGACAACATCAATCATGTTGTTTAACAAAACTTTTCTCAGAATATGTTGATTTTCTTCAGCGACTTCTTTGGTCTGACCAATCATCATCTTATTCACTCTTGTTTTTCTTTTGAATTCCTTCTTGGCTTTATTCAGTATTGACTTTATTTCTTCCATAGATACTACTTGACACAATTCAACAAGAATTCTTTCTCTCATTAGCTCTTCTTCTGATTTGGCATTTACTCTCCTCATCTCCAAAATATCATATCAGCTTTTAAGTAAATTAGACATTATTTCAGTCAGAACTTTATTGAAAACATTCAAATGTTTTATTGTTTCCTCCTCAAGAATTCTTTGATCAAATTTACCAAACGATTCATACCATTTGCACAGTGGCTTGAGATTCCCATCCTTGACCAAATCTTTTTCAACTTCTTCCACTAACATACCTGGTTGGTCAGTTTTTCCTTCTTCTTTGCTTGGTCATCTCCATCGGAAGGATTTATTTTTGTAACTGTTGTTTCCTTAGTACCTTGATGTTTGATTTCTCTAACACCTTCATCAGACTCTGTCTCTTCATCTTCAGAGATTGCCACATAGTCCCTTTTTCTTTTATCCTTCTTCCTTTTTCCATCTTTATCGAATCCCTTAGATTGATTTTTCATAGGGATCAACTTTGCTACAGGGGCGGATAGGGCTGAAGAGCTTCTAGTTGATCTAACTCAAATAGATGGTGTTGTTGGACCAGAAAATTTAGTTTTTAATATGCCCATACAATCTATAAATATTTCTACTTCTTTTCTAACTCTTCTGACTAACACGGGATTCCTAAGTTCATTTTTTACTTGTATGTTATTTGTTGCATAATTACCAAATCTTTCTTCTAATGGATCTAGAGGCTTGCTCAATAAATGTTTTGCATACATTTCTAGAATGTGCTCCTCAACTTCATATCCCATCGGCATGATCCAGACTATTCTGGGATCAACGGCCTCCATCATGCATTGATCAATATCCACCATGAAACAAATTGTATCCTTATATTTCTCTAAAATAGAAGTAGGAATCCTCTCTCTGGCCTACATCATATTTTGAAAAAAAATTAAATATCCCCAGATAGTGGTGTTCTTTGTCTTAATGTCTGCAAATCTATGAAAGAGATCTTTGATCTAAGCGGCTACTAGTTTATCTTTTTGCCAATGAACCTTTTCAAATCTTGGAACCTCTTCCATGAAGTAAAAGAATAATGATAATAGAAAGTTACCATACAAAGAATTTTTCTTATCCTTCTTAATCTTCCCAATATTTTCCATTAGTTGCCTTCTTAGAAATTCACAAAGATCATAGTTTGCATTTTCCTTTACGATTTGATAGACTACATAAATGGTTGTACAAGACACAGAGTTGTCTCAGTTGGAATGGTATATTTTGTACCCAATAACCATAGATAAAATTTTGACGTCTATATCAACAATGTCATCAATTGTCATTTCTCTTATGTCATACTTAAAGCTTGTTGCATCAGTGACCATTTGATTCTTCACTGATTTCAGAATTGGTAATCCACCAAAGAAATTTAGACCTATTACAGCACTGATAGCCTCCTTTGTAATCTTGAAGGGTATACTCAACCACATGAATTCATCATGAACTTGACTCAAGATGTAACGAACCCATTCAGAGTCTTCAAAGACGAGAAATTTAATAATTTGTGTAAATTTATTTTCCTCTAGGGTTTTATATTTTGGCTTCACACATAAATCTTCTCCTATAATGTGATTATTATACAAATTCAACAATTGTGAGCTTCCTACCTCTTCAACATTTGCATGAGTATAAGCCCTAATATCTTCTATGTGTAACACACCGTACGGGGTGGATGAAAAAGAGCCTAACAAGTCAGTCTCAACAGACTTGAAGGGATGTCATTTGAATTTGGAATGAGGTATGTCCTTAACTTCTACTACTAATGGAGTAGTCATATTTACCAACTCACAAGTTCACAAGGTTTTCCTAATAAATACCTTTTCGTCGGATCGTAGTTTGATTGTCGAATCACCTTCACACTTGAATTTCTCCTCAATTCACCAAGGTTCACCTCAGAGCTCTCCAAAATTCTTTTCTTCAAAATACAAAGTGACAAATGAAAGATAGGAATGACTTTTTATCACTCACATACTTAACCCTTTTTCTCTCAATAAATGCTTTTACCCTAACTCATCTGGTTACACTGTTTTCATGCACTGTGATAGATAAATCTTTTGCAGACCTCTAATATTGTATACTACTTTCTTCAATGAGTTCAACAGCATTTGTAGGGCATCAATGCACTTACTCAAATTATCCACATCCTGGTGTTTGATACCCGCAGGGGGTTAAGATATTTTCTTGACAACTCCCCCTAGGCGAAAGGCCCAAAATTAATTCCTGAAAGAACTACTGGAAGCAGGTTCTGGTGTTGGTGCATTTTCTTCATTAAAGGGACTCTTCTTCACCCATCTCTTCTGCATTTGCTTCCTAATCACATCTTTAGTGAATTTTTCTTTTCCCTTAACATCCTTCTACATGTTCCTTCTTTGATTTATTGGACCTTTTCTATTCCAACAGAATGTAGTAATATGATCAAATTTTTTGCAGTTATAGCACACAACATTTTTCTGTCTAGACTAGTTGTTCCACTGATTTTCCTTTGATATGCACTGGTTAGTAGTATGGCCAACTCTATTGCATGTATAGCATCTGACATTTTTATGAAATTATTTCCTCACACTTCTGCATTCATTTGACTTATGCCCAAACTTATGGCAATTAGAACACTAACCTGAGAATGATGGACCACTTGGTTTCATCATGTTTCTACACTGAGAAGCCATATGACCAAATTTATTGCAACTGAAACAGTATCCATTAAATCTCTGAGCATTAGGATGCCTTCCATATTTTTTTATTTGATTTCCTTGCCTGGATCTGGAACTTTCTCCTTCTTCATAACCAAGACCTCGCTTGTCACCATTTGTCCTCTGACTGCTAATTAGTTCATCAAGATTGGTTGAGCTAACTTTCAAATTTTCTTTGTACTCATTTGCAGTAGCAAGTTCATCTCTGAGATCATCAATCTAGTTTTCAAGTACTACTTCATTGTCCAAACATCTACATACTTCAGATTTTTCTTTCAGAGACTATGCTAGGTTCTCTTCATTATTTTTTTGTCTTCAATCTCTTTGTTCATCCTCATCATAATAGATTGCATTTCATGCTTTAGGACTCTATTATCTCTAGTAAGCTTTTCACTTTCTTCTATCTTTTCCTTTAGGGCTTGACTAAGTTGCTCATCTTCAATGATTTTACTATCATTCTACTTTATCTGATCACAGAGTTCCTTTCTCTTTTCTCTAGACTTATTGATTTTATCTTTCAAGGACTCAATAAATTTCTCAGCATACATGAGATTTGCTTGCAATTTCTTAACATCATATTTTGACTGATCAAGATCATCTAGGGCTGCCATAAGTTGTTGTTGAAGACTAATTGAATCCATTGAAACACTTTCCAAGATCTCCCCAAGTTGTTATACATCTTCTTCTAAGGAACTAGCTCTGATACAATTTTTTTGGAAACAAGCTACACTAAGAGGGAGGTGAATCATTGTTGTACAAAAATTAACTTTATTAACCTTTATCTTTAAAGAACTTGTAACATTCAACCAAAATGCATGAACAAGAAGAAAACAAACACAACACCATAACACAAGAATGTTTACGTGGAAACCCTATTAGGGGAAAAACCACGGTGGATGGTCAATCCACAATATGATTTGAGTATACTCAAATGAAGTTTACAATATGGGGAATGCACTTACATTCAGGCACACTGCCTAGACCATACTGCTCAAAGTAAGAAGGCTCACTACCTTACAAAGAGAATCAGATTAAAACCATCTAAGAGTTTGAACTGAAAAAAATATCATCTACATATGCTTGATTACAATTTTGGTTAGTCTCAATACTCGATCTTCTCTCCTACACACTGATTTTGTGCTTTTGCTCTGTTCTGCTCACACTCGCAACACAAATCCTTTATGAACAAGTGAGACTATGCATTATCGCTCTTCTTCTCTACTCTTATTCACAATTTGCATCAATACTCTTTATACATATATCAAAATGATATGAATGATCTCATATATATATCTGCAACAAGATGTTAATCACAATATGTCGGCTTCAATCGAACACAACAATATTTACAACTATCAGCTCAAATCATGAGTAAACCTTAATGTGCATCCACAACGGTTAGCCACAACTTAGCTAGGACCCGAAAAAAGATGCTCAAACACAAAAATACTTGAACAATTACTTCCCAAATATTCACGACATGATACATTCACAAAGTCAACTCTAGTACTGATAAAGCAAAGAATTTCCCAACAAGATCTTCTAACTTTCACACAAGTCAATTTGAGGCATTGAGATTCACGGATAACACAAAGCATACATCAATCAACCTTCCCTAAGATACGTAACACAAAATATTAACTAAAAATCTTCATGTGGATCGATGAACACAAAACTTCCTAATGCTCTATTATTCCTTAACTATTTGCAATCTGACTATCGATAGGATCAAATGATGATGCATGTACCCAATCACCAACTAGAGTTGTCATCAATGACAACACCAAAAGATATTTGCAATGTCACTTTCCAACACCGTCATACCATGCTCAATATTAGGTCTTTGGTTTCAGTTATCATACATATTTTATAGTGATTACATGTGGGTTTCCAATGATTTCCATGAAAATAGATTTTTTTATCAGCATTAATAATAATTTATAGTTATGTGTATGCACATTATGAATGATCAAAATAAAACATGAGTCTAATTAAATCTATATTTAAGCTACTTAAGCCACACTTCCTCCCTCTCATGAAACATTAGGAAGCTACAAGGAACTTCAAACCTATTCACAAACATAAGCTTAAAAAAATAGAATCAATCATTATTCAATATCATTCAAGAAAGAGTTTGTGTGTAACTTCTTTATTAGTTCCTACCATGGAACTATAGCATAGGGACTGGTGATTAAATTTTCTAGTTTAGACCAATCAAAAATATGTAATATTGTTTAAAATATTTAATATTGTTCAAAAAAAATCTTTTAAAGTTTCAAATATTTTAATCATTCAAATTGATCATTTTTTAAACATAATAACCTAATAAACAATTATTCTCTATTGTGATTGGACAAATTATTCTTCTCCAAAAAAAAGAGGCAACAAAACCTACAATAAGACTAAATCAGGTGACATTGACTTCCTATTTGAGGGGTTTTCTCCTATTATTGAGGGTAGTTTCTTCCTCTAATAAAAAGCACTAAATATTGATATGAGATAAGCTCTATTCTAAATCCTAGGAATTAATTAAAATATTAACATTTTTTAAAATTGTAAATATTTTGGAGAACATAATCTAGATATTTTTATCCTATAATTATATAATCTAGATATTTTATACATTTTTTCTTGTCTTTTTAATTAAAAATTAAAAAATAATTTAAATTAATTAAATTTATAATATATACATGTTAATATATTATTTTTTTAGATTTTAATATTTATATGATATTATATGATAAATACTAAATATATATTATTCAATTTATTATATAAGTGTATTTATATATCAAATTTTTTAATAATTAATTTTAACATTTTTTTGACATTTTATCTTAAATTTCACAATGATTTACATCTCAAGTATTAATAATATAATATTTATAAAATAAAAAACAAATAAATCTATAAAATTTTAAAATTAAATTTACCAAAATATTGAATCGTGACTTTTTCAAAAGTAAAATTAAAAGTTACATATACAAAAGTAAAATAAATATATTAAAAAATAAAATAAAAAATATAGATGTAAATAATAAAAAAGGATTTGCATCAATTTTAACATTTTAAATACGAAACTCAAAATTTTAAATTCAAATTTCAAAATTCAAATCCATGTAAACAACACATGTTCCCTATCAAATTTAGAGCACATACATAGAGACAAACAAGTTTCAAACAATGTAATTTAGTGAGATCAAGTGTATGAGTTACAAATTTAGATTCATACATCAAGTTCAATTCTGTATACATAGAGATCACTTAGATGACATTAGAAATGAACCAAAATAATACACAATCAAATTCTTAAATTGGTGATAATCGTTAGAATTTTAAATTACAATGTATAAAGAAATACATTCGTAATATTTGCATAATAACATCTTCATTAAATTTAGAGCTAGATACTTTACATTTTATTTATTTTTTCATATTTACTTAACCTTTTGAATATAGTAATATTTTTTATTTAATTAATTTAAAACCTAATATTTATGAAAGGTGTAGGGATTTTTACACAAAAGAAAATTATAAAAGAAAACACCTTAAATTGTAATACCAAACTTATTTAACTCTAACCCTAATGTAGTTTTACAATAACATCTTCATTAAATTTGGAGCTAAATACTTGTACATTTAATTTATAAAAATTTATCATTGAAACATATCATGTGTGGTTATAATTGCATGACTTGTTGATCTAGGAAGATCTGCAAATCATAATGCTCATTGTAATTTAACCTTAACCCTAACTTATTTAACCTTAATTCAAATTGAACCTTGATTGAACCATAACCCTAATTGAACTATAACATTAACTTTGAACCCTAAATAAATTATAACCTTGATCGTAACCCTAATAGTAATCCTAATTGAACTTAGATCAAATCACACCCCTGATTGAACTTTAATCCTTAACCTTACCCTAAACCTAACCCAAGTGAATAGTAACCCTAATTGAACTCAAACTTTTAGCCTCGTTGAACTCTAATACTTATTAAACAATAACCCAAATTGAATCTTAACCCTAATGTAAGTGTAACCTTGTCTTTAATGGATCCCTAACCCTAACACTAATTCTAATTGACCATTTATTGAACCCTAACCCTAATTGAACTCTAACCTTAACTTTGAACCCTAATTAAAGCATAACTTTAATCTTAACCATGACCATAATTGAACTAAAAAAATTAACCTAATTAAATCTTAACATAGAAATAATAGAATTTTTTGTTTAAGAAACAAAAGGTTTACTACTATTAGGTATGTCATACAAAGGAAAATAATTGTTCATAAAAAAGGATCAAAACAGTTATACATAGGTGATCAAAGGGTTTTCATATTTGATGTAACAACATTTCAGTCATCTTTCCTCATCATTGTTAAAAAAAACTACAATTACTCTGAATTATGTGCATATATTTTGTTAAGACTACATTGATACAAAATTGCATTCACAATTACATTCCACAAAATATATTTTTAATTAATTATTATTTGATAGTCATTGTACCCTCTTTCCAATCTTCAATTTGAAAGAAAACAAACAAGACGTTCAATTTTTAATTGGAAGTTTCTAAAAACCTTCCAGCAAACCCATTTGACCCAAATTAACTACCAAGGCATTTCCTAAAACAACATTATATCAGCCATTTTGCCAAACAATTCACATGTCTTGTTTGGGCTTTTAGAGTTTTGCATATAAGTTTCCATAAGTTTGTGGAGAGAGAAACATAACCTAAGTTACCATAAGAATGTGAACCATCTAACAATATTTTCTTAAAGAAATTGAAGGCAAGTATAAGGCACATTAATTTTTTAACAAAAGCCTCAAAGAAATGTTCGATAAGGCACATTAATTAAAGATGCCAACACATGGCCAGTAATCCACCTAAATTAATTATTCTTTGCTGTGCAGGATAGAGTTCGATGGACAGAGTTAGACACTATTTTAGAAAAGTAATGACGAAGGAGTGCACTTATCTCAAGATATTTCTGAAGCAAGAAATAAAATATGCCTTCTTTTCATCTGGCCTTCCAAACAGTCTGGTAGCATAGTAGACTTCTATACCTCCATAGTCGTAGCCTTCATGGAGACATCAATGTTGGGTTTTAGTTTGATCCCTTACGACTGTGCTCAACATCTGCTTGCCTCTATCCCCTAATTCGTAGGTCTAGACTCCAACTCCTTTTCACACCTATCCCTGCATAAGTTTCTTGTTGGGAAACCGATTCTTTTCATGGAAATCTTCCTTATTTACGCTTTAATGGGCTCCCATAACCTGTTCGGGCGCTCTAGTTGCTGCACAGGCCCGGAGGATGTTAGCAACATTTTTGAAATTTAGCTCTTTCCTCTGCGTGCCACCTCCTTCTGCTCACGTCCCTTTGTTGTCTCCTCTATGCAGGCGTCTCTTCACCTTTCTCCCCAAACACCTTTCTCTGCTCCCCTCATGATTCTCTCCGCCTTACTTTTTCCACGTCATTTTTTTTTCTGGCCTTCCTTTTTGCCTACCAACCAGACTTGTAAAATAAACTGAGAGGAGAGGGCGGAGGGGCGAGGGCAAGGGGGAGGTCGTGAGAGTCATAGGTGTTTATTTTTCCATGTGATTTGTAGAATTTGGTCGACCAAGGAAAAGGGCGCCATGCCTCCCACCATTCCCCCTGCCCTCTCCAATTTAATGCCTGCACAGCAGGCGCATATCGTAGCCCATACCTCATTAATTGGGCATTGACTATGTTATTTACTTTTTTATATTATTTCCTTACTCTCCAAAGGTAACTGACGGGGATGTGATACACTCTTGCTCTTGCTAACCTGCGATTCTAGTGAATTGCATCGCTTGCCACATACGTACGCACTCTACATAACGACCAGTAACTTGCTCGTTGAAATTCTATCATATAAATTTCTTATTTGCTAAACATTTTCTCTGTATCTTCTTGCTCCAGAAAATTGAAATCATTGACATAAATAAGTTATCTTTTGTCATAAAACAAATGAAAACAGAAGCCACCATTAGATTTGGTAAAACAGAGATCTGTACATATCTTTTTCAGTTTTACATAAGCAGACAGCAGTTTGTCGTGCCGGTTGAATAAAAATTGCAAATAAAATGAGTAGATTTCTTTTGTCAGTTTTGTTCAACTCCGTTAAAAATACAAGCTTTTCCTTGTATTTCCACCTAACACTCACATCCAGAAGTTACAGGAACTAAATATACAATTCCACATACACCATTACCTTCACATTCTATTAAAGTTACTACTCAGTAAGATGAGATTCTTTGCCTGGACAAACTCCTGAGGAGAACAAGGAACTCTCAGAATCCCATCATGCATGAAACCAAATTCATCTTGGGCATCTTCGAGAATACCCATAAAAAGCGGATGATTTAACAAGAAGATGGGTATCACAAAACGTGTGAGCTCGTTCTCCTTTCCTACCCGCACCGCCACACAACCCTTGGGAATACCACTACGCCGCTTATACGCTCTCTTTAACAATAACTTCAATCGTTCTGCTTTCATCACAAGGTACCGGCTTTTTAACCTCTTCTGATTCGAACTATCACTACCTAAAACTTCGTAGTCCAGAGAATTTGGGCTGCGCAGGCGAAGGCACCGTGAAAGAATTGACATGGCGCACAAATCTGAAAGGTCGGATAAACAGAGAGAAAATAAGGACAGTTATGAGAGAATGTGAAGTTGCCCTGTGAAATTATATAAGATCGAACATACCGCGTTTCAAAATTAAATTAAAGTCACCGTTGATAAACAATACAAGTGAAAGCAAAGCATGGTGTTTGACAGCAGAGCAGTTATTTGAGAAAATTGTATAATATTGAGGCTGATTCCTCCGCGTTTCTCTTCTTCTCTGATTCCTTTGTTTCCACGGCTGGAAGACCTTATTTGGGCCTGGAACGCCCATGTGCTTTGGGGTTTCTCAGTCTATCCTTTTTGTTGATATATTTATAGTTTTGGTGCAGGTGAGCCTTTTCATACCTGTGTACTTTACGTACTTCTCTGCTTATTAAAGTAAACAGTTAGTCAATCCTCAGTTGGCGCTGCTTCTGCCTAATTAATTCTCTGCTGGTGTTAGCGACTTAGGAGGAAGTTTCTTCTGCAAAATTTCATTCCCTTTTGTATAGAAGTTTAATAGATATTGTTTTGTTCTGGTCAGTTAAAATTAAATAATTATTTATTTTATGTATATTTTGGTGTAGAAGATATAAAATTATGATTGACCACAATTTAATTTTGTCATTGAGATTTAAATAAATAATTTTTAAGTTACTTTTAAAAAGTTATATTTTCAATCTTAAAAAATAAAATACAAATATGTATACAATTAAGTTATGTTTGATCATAAAATCAGAAACATAAGATATGTAAATATAATTCAATGAAGATTAAAGCATTTATATTTATAAATTGATCATCTTAATATTACACATTTAAAGACACACAAATATTCTATATATACCAAACCAACTAGTCTACACAAATATTCTATATATACCAAACCAACAAGTCTACACAAATATTCTATACATTACTAAACTAACAAGTCTACACAATCTTCTATTAAAAATAATTTTAAAAAATATTACACTTTCATTTTAAATAGCTAATAAATATTGATTATGCTAGATTTTATAAAATTGAGATTGTTAGTAAAAAATATTAAGTATGATAATTAATGTAAGAATTAAAAGAAATACTCAACTCTTAACTTGATTAAGAACTTCTATCACAAAAATTATAAATAATTTATCATGTCAAAGAAATTGAATTCATAAACAAAAAAAAGTTAATAATAATTTTTTTTATCTTTGATTAAGGATACACTTGCATATCTAGTCTACATGTGTATAGAAGTCAATCAAGCAAAGGAATTTCACCTATGGAAATGGTCTAATAAAATTATCCTTATTGGAAAAGACTTGCCTTGCTCTAATATATCGACATTTAGGAAAATGGTATGGAAAGACATCGATTTATACATTTTCTAAAACAAGTATTTGTTCTCCTTAAATAGTCAAGCCCTTGAGTAGGTTGTTTCAACCATGATGAAAAAGGATGGAAGAACTAGACAACCATGCAATATAATGAGCTAGGATGCTAATGCAATGATGATGCAACACCTTTTGTCCTTTTCCATATGATTTTTCAATGTGCTTCAAGATAAATGCAATTAATTTCTAGATGATTCAAACGAGTTAAAGCTATTCATTAATCACGGTAGAGTTGGTCCATAATTTATAATGATTTCTAATGAAAGAGAAAATTTGGGTTCAATTTAATAAATTCAAATTTAAAAGTTTGGATTTAGTATCCACTTGTAGAAGACTCATCCACATTTATTCCATCTGATTATTAATTATGTATAATAATTACTTTGAAAATTTATCATTGTTATATATATATAAAATATTTTTGTATATATTGTAAGAGAGGGGGACCAACCACTGCAAGGCCCTAGGTCATGAAAGGCCAAGAGCGGTAGGCTTCCATAACTTACCTCAATTTAAGGGATAGTTAGGATAGGCGAGATGAGAATTATGAGAACCATGCGATCCTTCGATCACTCTACAAGCCCGAGAGTTGAAAGGAGACTAGGCAAGTCACTCTTTAGAGTCAACTTTGTATCTCAGATAACTCTTTGTCAAAGGACATAAGCGTGATTCTAGGATGACAACACAGCACACTGGAATCTCACAGGTGCGCTGGCATTCATATGGCCAAAAAACCAAAGAGACCAAACTTAATCTCTAAAAAGTGGACTAACAGCCTAGTTATGAGTTTCAAGAAGTGCAGAATAAGATTCAAAAGTAGGAAATGTAAAGATGAATATGATAAAGGAAGTATATTACTGCAAGGGTGATGATAATGATCTCACACAACAATCTTTTCTCCAACTTGCTCCAAGATCTCTCCACCTACACACAGAAAAGAGGGAAAATATTGGGGCTATTTAGGTGCCTGCCTCAATCAAACCCTCGTTTTGGTGTTTCCACCTCCATGGACAACCATGTTTTCCATGATATACAAATAAAACGATAAAAAAGAGAATACAAGCTAAGTATAAAAAAGACACTACAAAATAGTACGTGCTTACACAACCAAATAATAGAGAAGATTTGAGGAGCTTACCACCTTCGTTCATAGCGCTCAAGGCTAGTAGAGGAGAGAGATGAGAGGAACTCAAGCCTCTGTTAGAATGGAGTTGTCCTGTGATTTCTCTTTTGGAGTGATGGAGTGATAGATTGTTGCAAGGAAGTGTGAGAAATGTTGCTACAAAGCTTGGAGTGAATGCTCAAGTTTGAAAAAATTGTGTCCACTCGTGAAGAAGATGAAAATGTAAGAATGAAATGAGAATATGAAGAAGGAAGATGAAAAATGGCCATGTTCGGGTTGGCCAGCCGAAGAAGGGCATTGCCTTTCAACTCCCAATAGGAAGTGTAATGTCTCTGCAGACTCCAACCGCAGGAATCTGCTAGGGACATAAGCGCATCGCGCAGATGTTTGCACACCATGCGGGCGTCCTTGATAGAAACACCTCTACCAACACTCAGAATGGACACCAAATGTGATGTGAACAGCTAGCTTATGTGGAATTAAGCCTCCACCTTTCATTTTCTAAAGTGTAAAGGGGTGAAAGGGGAATTTGCATTAGGCATGAAAATTCGCTCCTATGCATTTTTCTCCCACTTTAGCGAGCACGAGTACTGATGAGTGCTTCAGTAAAGTAGATTGAAAGAATAGTAAGGTTAGAAATGTATACCTAAATTGATGAGGAAGAAGATCACAGTCTGGTGAACTTGAGAGTGTAGGATAGGAGTTCATAGTTCTATGGAACTATGAGGTTGAAGAACAAAAGTGCCTTACAAGCTTGCAAACTTGCAATGGAGGTATCCTTCAAGAACTCTCACATGAAGGAAACTAGGAAGAGCGCCTTACAAACCCGTAGTCCTGCAAGGAAAGGTATCCCCCAAGAACTTCACATGAGGGAGATCGAGAAGAGGGGACTCTGTAGAGTCAGGAAAGGCGACATGCTTACCCGCAGGCCAGTGAATAGACAGTCATGCAGACCATCGCTAAGTTGTAAGACTTTCAAAGGGGTCCCTTGGGAACCCTTCAAAAGGAAGAGGGGTCCACTCAAGGGATGCATTGTTTGAAAGGTAGAGTCTAGAGAAGTTGCCCCCAAGCTAGACATGAAGATGTAAAGAAGGTCTAGTTGGGCTGCCCTAGAAATAGATGACAAGATATAAAGTAGGTATATTCGGGCTACCCCCAAACTAGATGACAAGATATAAAGTAGGTCTAGTCGGGCTACCCCTGAGCTAGACATGAAGATGTGAAAAAGGTCTAGTCGGGCTTCCCCCGGGCTAGACACCAAAATGTAAAGTCTTTCAAAGGGATCCCTTGGGAACCCAACATGAAAAGAAAGGGTCCACTCAAGGGACACACTATTCATAATCCAATGCCTTCTTTTCTAAATCGACTCATCATTAAGGAATCCTTCTCAAAGATGTTCACTTCATCAAGGAATTCAAAAGGAAGGATATGCCCCCACGCGAGGGGAAGATCAAAGTTGTTCCCGCTTCAGAGGAAGGATTCCCCAGTCCTTTCTTTCTAAACCCATGATGAAGGAAACACGTTCTATTAGGTTTTCAAGTCGAGAATGCAATTCTCATAAAAAAGTGTGTGAAGGGTCTTAAGAAAAGATTTTTTTGACAATGAATGCATTTTTAAAAGACTGAGTAATGTAGAAATGGCATTGTCCCACATGAAAGGGATAACTCAAGCTAAGAAGAGAGAAAGATAAAGAGCAAGCAAGAGAAAAGGGAAACACAAACAAAGGGCACAAGGCGATCTAGTTTTACGGGGTTAGATCTACCTTTATTTTTAAATATTAGGTAACTGCAGTGTGAGGCAAAATATCATCAATCCCCAACCAGATCAGGAAGAATGCATGGAAGACAAAGTAAAAACAAAAAATTGGGTCAACATTCAAGGAGGCCTAAATGCTCCTAACGCTTTGCATCGCCCCTAATTTGTCAAAAATTAATCACAAACATGGAAGAATGGTGATTCAAATAAAGGAAGGTTGACAATACAAACACCATCCCTATATCCAAGCACCAACAAGGGTGACGAGGGTCATCCAAGCACATATAGCATGATCATGGGTGAAGCACATCACAACACGCACACATATCTAATCTAAAGATCAAGAAGAGGGTCTTCCCCTAACACTGGTCAACCAAGAGGTCATTAGCTTCCCACTCTAGATCATCATAGGGGGAAGGATGATGAACCTGCAATGGTGTAATGTTAAGAGGAGGATATTTTGATCCTCCCGCGACAAGGGCTAAGGCAAAGGGACCTGTGAGGTCTCTGTCGTTCAGCTCCTATGGGTCCAAGGTCAACGACTTCATAAAGATCACCGACAAGGTCAAAACTTCATCCACCGAGTTAAACATGCACTTGACAAGAGTGTCATTTTTTTCCTCAACGGACAAAGGAGTTTTCACTCGAGGTCCACTGCTAAGCTCATCGAGAGACTCAAGACTAGTGAAAAACTCAAGGGATTCCAGGACTAGTTCTATTACTAGGATAAAACGAGTCAGTGTGGGGCCACCTTTTCAGGAAGGTGGGCTCCTCTTACATCCTCCATTGTTGGAGGGAGAACTCTCTATCTTCTTCTTTGTCAGAGGAGGTGAATTCCCTACAGACGAAGCAAGAAGGGTATAGGGAGAGGATGAAAGAGCCGCAGTAGATACGAATTAACTATTAACCATATCCATGCGCTTTGGGAAAGGCAAGAAATCTACAACAGATGTCAACAGAGGCAGATCCATAGAAGGAGAGATGAACACCTGCACCTTTCCAAGTGCATGTGTGCTCATAGCAGAAGCTGGAAGAGATATAGAACTGGTTTGGAGGGAAATAGATGGAAGGAGAGAGGAGGCAGATGGTCCTGATATAGGAGTGGTCATCTCCTCTTCCTTCTTCTAAGAGGTGGCCTACTTAGCCAGAAGAGCCTTTCACCAGTGCTTATGTTTGTGTGCAAGGCAGTTTCTACGGCTCTTCGCACTAGAGGCCAGGGGTTGCGAAGGAATGAAGGGCACCTATTCAATCATGAGAGTGTCATCCCTAGCTACTTTCAATAGTAGGATAGTCTTCGGGATGGGAATAGGAGGAACCAGCTCAGAAGCAGTAGGGGTTATCGGCTCCAATACCTTAGCAGTGGGCCTCTTCCCATTCAGTGCTTTAGAAGCAAGAATGGTAGGAGGCCGCAGAGGCCGAGAGATAGAGGGCTCTCGATGAGGGGATTTATGTCTACCATACCAAATGGGCCTAGGCTCCGTGGGTAAGACAGGAAGCTCAAATGCAGGACGCTTGGCCTTTCACCAAGCGTCCACCATAGGATTATGTGAGGCAAAAGTAGATGGCACCACAGTAAGGTGAGAGGATGCATCAGGTTGAACAATAGAAGAGGAAGAAGGAGGGTCTTGGGACCTCTTCTCTTCTTTTTTTCTATGTGCCTTGGTGGAATCACTGCCAGCTTTCAGGCAAGCCCTATGTGAAATAGCATAAGGTGAAGGAGGATATCTAACTTTCACCCTAGTACATCCTTTCTTATAATTTTGATATGTACAATATAGGAGGTCCTTCCTAGGCCGGATAGGACCAACGAGTGTAGGCCAAAAGTAATCTAGGGAATAGTTTCCATGTGCAACCAGTGGTCTATAACCAGTGTCATGGACAACATGTACCCAACCTCCATGAGTGAATTTGAAATATTTTTGCATGACCGAGGGAGCTGCATTCATAGCTACCAATCAGGGGATACCTAGCTTCACCCTGAAGATTTTAGACCTTGATATGATATCAAACATAAGGTTTACAGACTTAGGTCTCATGAGGATTGATAAGACAATACTTCCTAAAGGAGGTACGAAAAGTCCATCATGTGTGTGAACAACACTTTCAGGTGCATTATATCCATCCTTATGAAGGAAGTTGATTAACATGATTTCCTCTATTATAATGTTCACTTGAGATGTCAAATCAACGAGAAACCTAGCCATGGTATTCTCATTTATCCTTGCAAGAATGTAGAGAGGATATGGTTCCCTATTAAAGCACATCAGTAAGTCCTATGATGTGAAGGTGATATCCTTACCACTACTCATAGGATACATAGAGGGAATAGGTTGATTCAGGAAAGAGGCCATCATGCACACTAGACAACACTTCCATGGAGCCTCCTAAAGGTTATAGGACAAAACAGTAACCCAATTCAGGTTTCACTACACAACACTTTCAGAACCTTCCAACTATGCTTACTAGGGGTCATAGGTTGGTTTGCAAGGCGGAAGCCTAACAACACTCGCACCTACAACACTCCTAGGACACGAGGAAAGGGTCTTTCAGTATCACGAAATGAAAGCAAAATGCTTCACGTTAGGTTCACCAAAAATGTAAGATAGGTCAACCAACCACTGCAAGGCCCTAGGTTACGAAAGGCCAAGAGCAGTAGGCTACCTTAACTTACCTCAGTTTAAGGGATAGTTAGGATAGGTGGGATGAGAATGATGAGAACCATGAAATCCTTCGATCACTCTACAAGCCCGAGATTTGAAAGGAGACTAAGCAAGTTGCTCTTCAGAGTCAACTCTGTATCTCAAATAGCTCTCTGTCAGAGGATAGAAGAATGATTCTGGGATGACAGTGTGGCACACTGGCATCTCATAGGTGCGATGGCATCTATACGGCCAAAAAACCAAAGAGACCAGACTTAATCTCTAAAAAGTGGACTAACAGCCTAGTTATGAGTTTCAAAAAGTGTAGATTAAGATTAAGAAGTAGGAAATGTAAAGATGAATTATATGATAAAGGAAGTATATTACTACAAGGGTGATGAAGATGATCTCACACAACAATGTTTTTGCCATCTTGCTCCAAGATCTCTACATCTGCACAAAGAAAAGGGGGAAAGTTTTGGGGCTATTTAGGGGTCTGCCTCAGTTAGACCCTTGTTTTGGTGTTTCCACCTCCATGAATAGCCTAGTTTTCCACGATATAGAAATAAAGAGATAAACAAGAGAATACAAGCTAATTGCACAAAAGATAATACAAAACAATATGTGCTTACTCAGCCAAACAATAGAGAAGATGTGAGGAGCTTACCACCTTCATCCAAAGTGGTCAAAGCTAGTGGAGGATAGAGATGAGAGGAACTCAAACCTTTGTTGAAATGGAGTTGTCATGTGATTGCTCTATTGGAGTGATGGAGTGATAGATTCCTACAATAAAGTGTGAGAAATGTTGCTACAAAGCTTGGAGTGAATGCTCAAGTGTGAAGAAATTGTGTCCACTCATGAAGAAGATGAAAATGGAAGAATGGAACGAGAATATGAAGAAGGAAGATGAAAAATGGCCATATTCAGGTTGGCCACCCAAAGAAGGGTGTTACCCTTTAACTCCCAATAGGAAGTGTAACATCTTTGTAGACTCTAGCCATAGGAATCTATCAAGGACGTAAGCACATCGCACAAATGTCTACGTGCTACGTGGGTGTCCCCGATAGAAACGCCTCTACCAACACTCAGAATGGATGCCAAATGTGATGTGAACAACAGGATTATGTGGAATTAAGCCTCTGCCTTTGGTTTTCTAAAATGTAAAGGGATGAAAGGGGAATTTGCATTAGGGGTGCAAATTCGCTCATATACATATATAAGTTGACAAATGATTCTATTTAGATTGTCAAACAACCTAGCATTCAGTGATATTAAAAAGATTTTCAATACAAATTATAAATATATCTCATGATTAACTATTTTATATAACAAGTATTATAATCACAATTAAATTAAAAAATATTTCTATTAAACTTTAAGTCAAAAAATATAATAAATTTACAATTGAAATAACAAAACACCTCTAAAAATATTTACATACATAATACAACATTATACTATCTTTTATTTATTTATATCATAGTATAATATCTTATATATATATGAACAAAACAGGTTATGTTCTTCAATTCTTTACAACTACAAAACAATAAAACAAAGAAAAACTATTGAAAAACATAATTTATATATAATTTATATATAATTATGATAAATTTGATGAAAACTGTTTTAAAGAATCATTGAACAATACATACAAATAATAGATTATTTTTTATAAAAAAATATTAAAAATTAAAAAGACCTTGAGCCCATTGAAAAGAAGCAGAGAAGAGAAGAGATACTAGAAAGCCAAAAAAAATCAAAGAAAATCATTATATGGGATTTTAATCCCACGTTAAAGAAGCAAGTAAAAAAAACTTAATCCCACATTAAAGAAGCAAGTAAGAAAATATAATAAATTTATAATTGAGATACCAAAACAATTTCAAATATATTCACATTAAGACAATATTTTGTAAGTTATAGTTTATATTTGTTTTTAAAAAATATATATTTTTCACATAATTTATATATAAATTTTTATTATGTATAGACAAAATAAGTTATGGTTTCGAAATTCTATACAATTAGCTATAAAATAATAAGATTACATTAAAAAATAACAAAATGATCACAAAACATATTTTTCATATAATTATTGTATAATTTGATAAAAAAATTTAAAGAATCATTGAAAAATACATACAAATAATAGATAAAAGTTTTAAAGTTTTTTAGAAATATTTTTGATAAAATAATTTTTAAATAGGGTCTCTAGTCTATTGAAAAGATATGAGAGAACAAATATTGCAAAGCCCCCCATGCCCCCCTCCCCCAAAAAAAAAAACTTTTGATTTGATAGTAGGCATCACGATGACTAGAATAGGGGCATATGCCACTATTTCATGCATTAAACTCATATTTCTAACTTACTCTAATCAGAAGTGAGATAAAAATTAATGGTCAATTCAACAATTCATGCTATAATGACATTAAGAATTTGAATTTTGTTACAAAAACAACTTAGAGAGGCAAGCTACCAGTAGGTGCATAAAATAGTTTTGAGTTGGGCATTCCATGATCTATATCAAAGCTGATAAATCATGCCAAAAAGAATTATTTGAGAACTCTAGTAAATCCATGTCGGAAACAAGTGAGAGCTCAACAACTTTGATCCAAAAATGAAGGAAGCGATATTGTGATGATAGTGATGGCATTAGTTCAAGAAAGTGATGTTTTTAAATCTATCAAAAAAGATAACCAATGATCTAATCATAATCTAGGTTAAACAACTTGATAACCTACAACCCATCTCATGAAGCATAGTAATTTAAAGAATGTAGTCATAGTCTAAAATGGAAAAATCCAAAGTCTATTCCAAATCAGTATATAGGATTCTTATCCCACCTTAGAGAAGTAATCCAAACTCAATCTTTCAAAATATAACCTTGTGGTTTCATGGGAGGCTTGAGGATCTATTTTGAAGCAACAAGGGGTCTCATAAAGTAAAAAAAAATGCTACAAAATTATTTAGAATATTTTCTTCAATAATAGAAACCTCTACTTTTTAGCTCAAAAATTTAAGCAAGTGCAATTGGGATGGGACTAGAAATTACCCTATTACTTTTTAAATTCCAACCAATTAATTTTTATTTTATTTTATATTTATTTACTCTATTGAATTGAATGTGTAAAATAATGAAATTCATGAGACTACCAACTTCCATAAATTTAGGAGATTAAAATGCACTACAAAATTCATGGGATGATCCACTTTAAAATAATGGTAAAAAATCTCACCAAACTAGCAATCAATATAAAAAAATAGTTGTATATATAAGATTAAGATAAATGTGATGATTAGAGCTTCAAATTTTGAAAGAAATATACAATCCAAAAACCAACAATCCATAACTACAAACCTTTGTTATTGGAAAATATTTCTATCTCAAAATCCACTCCAAGTGAAGAAGGAAAAAAACCCTAACCATAAACCTATATCTTAACCTAACTATAACCCCAAATGTAACATCAAACCTAACCCTAATCCCTAAACCATAAACAATAATTGTAATCCTTACCTAACCCTAATCCCTAAACCATAAACCATAATCATAACCATTGCCTAACACTAAACCTAACCATAAACCATAATTTCATAACCCTAACCTAATCTTAACCCTTAACCCAACCCTAACCTCAACACTAATATTATTCAACTCAAATATTTATTTTTCATTCATTGCCTACATTAACTCTCATAACCCTTACCTAATCCTAACCCTTACCTAATTCTAACCTTGACTTCAACACTTTTAGTATTCAATTCAAATAATTATCTTTCATTAATTATCTATAATAACTCACATAACCCTTACCTATGGTGGTAGGCCTAGATCAATTGGCTAAAGCATATTGTCGTAGGTAAGAGGTCACAAGGTCTAATCTCCCCACATCCCCGTGGTGAAATCTTAAAAAATCTCTCATAAACCTTACCTAACCATAATCCATAATCATAACCCTAACCTTATCCTAACCCTAACTTCAACACTCTTATTATTTAATCCAAATATCAATCTTTCACTAATTACTTACATTAACTCTCATAACCCTATTACTAACTCTAACCCTAACACTATCCCTAACCCTACCCATAACCCTAATCTAACCCAAACAATAACCCAAATCTAAAAACAACCCCTAACCCTAACCCAAACCATAACCAAAATCCAAAAAAAACCCCTAACCCTAACCCTAAAACTAATCTTAAATCTAACCCTAACCCTAAACCATAATATCATAACTCTAACCTAAACCTAACTCTAATCCTAACTCATTGTCTAATCATAATCATAATCATAACCTTAACACTAATAGTAAACCCTAACCCTAACCTTAAACCTAAACCTAAACCTAATTGTAACCCCAACCATAAAATAAAATCTAACCCTAGTCCCTAAACTACAAACCATACTTGTAAACCTTACCTAACCCTACCCCTAACCATAAGTCATAATTATAATCCTAACCATAACCTAAACTATAATCCTAACAGTAACCCTAATTGTAATCAAACCATTTTTCTTTGAACCCTAATCCTGACCTTAATCCTCACCTTTCTCGTATCCCTATAATCCTAACCCTAACCCTAACCACAACCCCAACCCTAACCCTACCCCTAACCCTAATCTTGCACCTAATCCTAATCCTACTTCTCATAACTCTAACCCTAACCCTAAACCTAACCGTAATCATAATTCTAATCCTAATCCAAACCATATTGTCAATCCAACCCAAAATATTTTTGTACAACCCTAACCCCAGCCCAATATGAAACATATCTCTAACCCTTTCTTTTTTAAAACTAATCGAACACTAATCCTAACCCTAAACCTATCTCTAACCCTAATCTCAACAATTAAACCCTAAACCATAATCCTACTCATAACCCTACCCCTACCATTAGCCTACCCTAACTCTATTTCTCATGATCCTAACCCTAAATGTATAATCTAATAATAACAATAATGACATAATAATATAATAGTAATATTATATATATTAATAACGTAATAATAAAAATATAATACTAATATTAATAATATAAATAAAAGAATAATATTTTAGTAATTATAATATTATAGTTATAAAATTAATAATAATAAGAATAATTTAATATTAAAATATAAAATTATAAAGAATAAAATTATAATATTATAATATTATAATAATAACATTAATATAATATTTTTAATATAAATTATATACTAATATACATAATATAAATATATTAGGAACAATATAATATTGATATTTTATTAATATTAATAATAAAATACTATTTAAAAAAATTGAATTGTAATTTAGACACTGCTAATTATTCATTCATTCTACATCATATGTTGAGTACTTCGCATTCTATCTCTTATGTTATAAATAAGTGGTGGCGAGTATCAGAAAGAGAAAAACACTTAGTAACATCATCAAAACTATTGTTCTTGCTAACCTGCGATTCCGATCAATTGCATTGCTTGCCACATACAAATCACTCTACATTCTCAATAAGAACGGGCACCAACTTGCTTGTTCAAATTCTATTACACAATTTTCTTATTTGCTAGACACTCTTGCTCCAGAAAATTCAAATCTTTGACATTAATAAGTTATCTTTTGTTATAAAACAAATGAAAATAGAGGCCAAAATTAGAGTTGGTAAAACAGAGATCTGTACATTTGTTTCCAATTTTACATAACTAGCCAGCAGTTTGTCATGACGGCTGAATAAAAATTGCATATAAAATGAATAGATTTTTCTGTCAGTTTTGTTTCAACTACGTTAAAAATACAAGCTTTTCCCTGTATTTCCACCTAACACTCACATCCAGAAGTTACAGGAACTAAAAATATAATTCCACATATACCATTACCTTCACATCCTATTAGAATTACTACTTACTACTCAGTAAGATGTGTAGGTGGGCAAAGGAGACAATATAAAAGTGCAAAGAATGCTTTTATTGTCTGATTAAATCAATTACATCTTGATCTGTCTCATTATATAGAACTAGAAGCCTTCGATAAATCCAAGGATGATAAACTAAAAGAAACTAATAGCTGAACATCAACAGAAACTCATGCGAACAAGAGTATAACTGACATGCAAACTATAACATAACTACATGCATTCACGACTAAGACAATGTATGAGACAGACTGTAGTTCAAATATGCAAACTGCATAACCTACAGGAGAAATTACATTCCAAACAAGATGAGATTCTTTGCCTGGACAAACTCCTGAGGAGAACAAGGAACTCTCAGAATCCCCTCTTGCATGAAACCAAATTCATCTTGTGCATCTTCGAGAATGCCCATAAAAAGCGGATGATTTAACAAGAAAACGGGTATCACAAAGCGTGTCAGCTCATTCTCCTTTCCCACCCGCACCGCCACACAACCCTTGGGAATATCGCTACACCGCCTATACGCTCTCTTTAACATTAAGTTCAATCGTTCTGCATTCATCACAACGCACCGGCTTTTTAAGCTCTTCTGGTTCGAACTATCACTACCAGCTAAAACTTCGTAGTCTAGAGAATTTGGGCTGCGCAGGCAAATGCACCGTGAGAGAATTGACATGGCGCACAAATCTGGAAGGTCGGATAAACAGAGAGAAAATAAGGACAGTTGTGAGAGAATGTGAAGTTGCCCTATGAACTATATGAGATCGAACATGCAGCGTTCCAAAAATTAAATTAAACTCACCGTTGATAAACAACACAACGGCGCGGCTTAAACGTCACACACTAAGGGTTTGACTTCTTACGTGGCTCTGGGTCCCACTTTTACACTGTTCGACCGGATTCTCATCTTCCGTTTTCCGTTTTCTTTTCCACTGCGCTCCTCTCACTCTTGACAGTCACGGTCACTGCAACTTCCACCCAATCCAGGTGTCACACTCATTGATAATGAAACTGACGACTAAGTTTGAATTGTCCTTTCGAATCTGCCTCTCCTGCCCAAGCAACAAGAGGAGGATTTCTAGTGCAAGATATTCCTTCAGAAATAGAAAGCTGCTTTGATGTCTTTTTTTCCCTGCTGCTACTTCTTATGGAAGTCTAGCTTGTAGCTGTTTTTTTTAAATTTTTCTTTGAATAGCAAGAGAAACTCCATCCGCAGAGCATGTCGACGGCTAAGTTGGAAATCCTCTGGTAGACATGTATGCAAAATGCGGAAGCATGGATAGGGCACATGAACAGTTTGATTGGATGCCTCAAATAAATGCAGTCTCGTCAAATGCTATGGTTGCAAGATATACGCAAAATGCGTTTGTTGAAAAGGATTTAGAAACTTTCAACTAAATGCAATTGGCAGTTATAAAGCCAGACTCCACCACCTTTGCCAGCATTCCTTGCGCCTCTGCCAAAATGGGAGCTTTGGAACAGGGCATGGACATCCATCGCAGGATAATGGATAGCAGAATTTTGTCAAATGTTGTAGTCACAACTGCCCTGTAGACATGTATGCAAAAATGTTGGAATCATAGACAAGGCGCGAGAACTGTTTGACACAATGCCTCAAAGTAATGTTTTCTCATGGAATGCCCTAGTTGCAGGATGTTAACAAAATGTATTTGTTGAAAAGGCTTTAGAAACTTTCAACCAAATATGATTGGCTGGTGTAAAGCCGAACTCTACAACCTTTTCCAGCATCCTCTCAACTTGTACCGAATGGGATCTTTGGAACTGCTCTGGTAGACGTGTCTGCAAAATGTAGCTATATATTCATAAAACTTACATATTTAACTTTTGGAGTAGTTTTGATACCATAACTGTAGTTACAATTCATCATACAAATTAGGGAAGAGTATATGAGATCGAAGAGTATGAGATTACAATTCATCATACAAATTAATGAAGAGTATATGAGATTGGGAGAGTTGAGGAAGGTTTAGATGAGGTATGTGTTTAAGTTGAAATCAGTGAAATAATATTGTGGATATACTTTATGTGTGTGTGATTAGTGATGTTATTAAATCATGATGATATATGTTCAAGCTAGAGTTCTTAATGTGGTTGTTGTGTGAATATGTCATTCTATGTTTGTGAAATCATGGGTTTCGAGCCTATGTTTGGATCATCATGTATGAATTTGATCTATTGTAGCACAATATGCATTTGATCTAACCACAAGGAAGACTTTGTGGACTAAATTGTTGATCACCCTTCAGGCCTCAATGGAGTTGTATAGTCACCAATTTATAGAGACAATAGCTCCATGGCCATTCATGCATAAAGTAACATAGTGGTCATTTTGGTGAATCAAAAATCCAATGATGGTCATCCTAGTAGAGATGGGATATTTTATATCTCTATTACAAGTTGAATAGCATGTCTTTCCATAGTGAGGTGTTGCCTTGATTATCAAGGTGTTCTTAGGATGATTGCTATGTTAGTTTAAAGTTGGATAATGTTGATTTGGTATAGCAAGGTGTTCCATTGTGATCAAGGTATTTCCTTGTTAATATACATGTTAGGGCTCATTGCAATGGTTGTTGTCCCCAAAATTATGTTGAATGTAATTGTGACTCAAATGTTAAGAGACATGTTTATGTCTATACGTATGCATGCGTGTGCATGTGTCAATTGGTCAATCTAGTGATATTGAGTTCTAAATTGGCTAATGGATGGATGTCATATTTTTCCTAGATTGGTTAAGTGGTGGATTTCATGGTTATCTTGGATTGGTTCTAGAAATTAGATACAAAATTTATTAGATTCTAGAATCACTATAGCAATCAAATGGGTTGAAGACCTCTAAAAGGCCACACACCTTAGTAACATCCTTATGAAGTTGAACAAATCATTGTAATGGTGTATAGGAGGAAAAGTAGGCATGATACTTGGGTTGGCATCCAAGCAAAGTACTCTAAACTCTAATAGTAAATTGGTAACACGTGTTCCTACATTATATGAATCAATGAATAAATTTTGTTTACAATAAAGATGAATGCATATTATCTCTAAATTCTTGAATCTAACTACAATTATATTTGACTATTGTAATGAACTTTGTGATATTTGTTTACCCAATATGTTTATAGGAGAAAGGGGTAGATTTGCTTAAGGACTCCATCAAAGATGTGTAGTAGGAAGCATTAAGGATTGTTGGGTGAAAGTTGACAATCATAAAACTGCTAGTTAAGGAGCAAGAGGCCTATTATTATTTTTTTCTTAAGGCATTAAGTTGTATAGTCTAGAGAATTGTAAAGAATATGTTAATAGTAAAATATTATAATACTTTGTGTAAACTAGTTGTGTAAAATTTGACCCATGTCACTTCAAAGATAGAGTTAGTTTTTTAATACCATGATTCTATTGTGTGATATAAATTACTTAAGGCTTGTATAAACTTCCTAGAAGGCTTAATTAGTACAATTTCATTTTTATTGGGATATTATAGTGTTTTATTGTCATTTGCTAAAGCTAATTATGAAACCTTTAAGGATTAATACCTTCCTATTTAAGTACAAATTACTTTATATTATTTTTTGGGTTTTAATTTATAAGACATGTGACATGATTCTATAATGTTCTAGTTAGTAAACCTAGCTACTTAAGTGTACTTGACCTAGAGGGAATGATCTAGACAATTGGATCCATGGATGGTTAGAGGCTAATGTGCAGTATTTATGTAATTCCTAAATTTGGTAAGTAATGTTGAGAAAGAGTGTCTCAAACTTATTGGCATAAAAGGCATCGACTTCGGCTTCATCAGGTTGAGAGGCTCATGTCAACAAGACTTATTGGTTAGTCTCCTCGACGTCTCGATAAACACTTCATCAGTGAGATATTACAATGTTGGAGGGAGTTCTTGTGTAGTCCCTTCAACATTTTGATGGACTGTCAAGAAGGGACATTAGAGGGACATGTCAATGTTAGAGGGAGCTGATCTAAAATCCCTTCGACATTTCGATGAATGGCAGTTTGGCAGTAAAGATTCATCAAGGAGACAAACACATATCAGAAGGAGTTGTCATATCATCCCTTCGATATTCCGATGGAGTAGTATTGAAGTGACATTACGGTATCAGAGGGACCTTGAGTCTTGTCCCTTCGATATCCCGATGGAAGGAAGGATCTCTTCATCGAAGGGAATTATGGATTTTTTCGGGACGTTGGTGATAGTCTCTTCAACATTCTGACAAGATGTTTGCAAATTTGGTGTGTTGGTATCAAAGAAACATATCGTTATCGATAGAACATCAATGGGACTCTCTTTGACACTTTGATGGAATGGTAGGCATGTTGGGGTGATAGTGAGAATTTAGAGAGACGTGGTTTCAAATCTCTTTGACATTCTGATAGGACTTCAACGGAGGTAGAAGGTAGTGATGGTTAAGTTGGTTTATGACAATTTGTCTAGTATGGAAGTTGGAACGTCATTGTTTTAGAAATGCTTGAGAAGTTTGTAATGTAATGTAGTAGATTAAAGCAATTGTAAGGAAATGTTGTCGGATTCATTATGTGAATAAACACTTGAAAGAGCATAGCTCTGTAAATTGTATGTAATATTCGGTTTACTGTAATAAAAGAGATCTTTGCTTTGGTGTGTGGGTTTTTTCTCGAAAGGGTTTTCCCACATAAATCATGTGTTCATTATTTATTGTCTATTCTATTATTCATGTATGTGCATCTTTATGTTTTGTAATTGCAAATTTTCAAAATATTTTCTGTATTCCTCTCCTGAATATTAACATTAGCAAGGTGTATTCCACACTTTTCTTTCCTTTCAAGTAAATCTCTTATGTCATAAATTGAGCATATACCCTAGATATAAATCAATTCTTATAGATGGTCAAGATTTGTTAAGAGATAATTGTATAAACCCTATGGATAAATCATAAAAGGAAGTATTACCATAGCCCTTTGAAGAAAATTCTAATAGCCTAGACTAAATTCATTATCCTATGGCTCTTTGCAAGATTCAATGATCTAAAGTCTAAATAATTTAAGTATTGAAGATTTTTTCTTGAATTAATTATAATAAGTCTATGAGGCCCTTCATGATAATTTCTCTATCAGTCCTATCCTTCGAGACTAGATTCCTTTGTAATATTGAAGCCTAATTTTGTTTCCAAGTATTAATAACTCCTAACCATCAATTCCTCAAGAATTATTTTGACTATGGATGTCTTAGATTCAATCTCTAATGGACACATTTATCCAAGAGGAAAGAAGCCCTAGAAATAATCCTAAGTCAAGATAAGCCCCTATTCATTATTCTATAGAGTGAAATTTAAGCCATTGATTGACTAGAGTTAAACATGCACTTATGCCTATCCTCTAAGTGGGAATCAAAATGTTGCCCCTATAAAAAAAGTAAAATTGTAGTTATGTTAACATTAAAAGGATCCTCACATCCAATAGAAGTTTTCATGTGGAGATTATTGGTGACACTAAATGAAGTGATACAAAAAATAGGATTCACTATAATAATGTGCACCATATTAGACTTACATGAAGGAACAAGGTTTTATTTCTATTTTCAAGAAATTTTTATTAACTTTTTATTTTTGAGTTTTTGGCAATCTAGAATATCATGTTGGATTTTAAAAATTAGATGCATAGAGTGCAATAGAGATCACTACTAATATTCATTGTTGGGGTATCCATCAAAGAATTATTTTATGATAACTTATGTTTAATTAAATTGTTATAAAAATTAAAACATGTATGAAATGAAAATTTGAAGTAGGAGGTAGAGAAAGAGAAAATAAAAGGTGAAGAAAATTCCAAATTAAATGGAAATATGCTTGAACTGTAGGAAATGGGAGAGGATGATTCACAATTACGGTTGCTATTTTGTATAAGTTTTTTGTTTGGATTAATTGTGTTATCTTTTTCCTATGTTAGGTTAACTATTTAATTGCATATTATAGATTAATTGCATTATCTTTTGTCTATGTTAGGTAATTGGTAAAGAAGAAACATTCAATTTTTGTGAAATTCATTGGACACTCTAATATCATCTAAATTCTCAAGACCATTGCACTCATATCCTAGAGAAATTATTCAAAATTTAACATGTGATTTGTCAATAAGAAGAATCAAAATGTGATAGAAAATTTGGTAATCTGGTGAAGGAAAATGGCTAAAGTTGACATTAAAATTATACCTAAATGTGATATGGGAATGGTCACTAAAGAATGCCTAAAAAAAATGTGAAATTGTAAGGGTATGTAATTTTTGATGTAATAAAGGGTTTACCATATATTAGCTCTAGTTGTTGATGAATTAGGTGTTATTTTTATCTCTTTTATTGTCCTATCAACATACCTTAGGAAAATTATTTATTTTTCCCTTGAGGAAGGCCAAATATTTAGGGGAGGGTGTGGTGTGGAAAGCTCCTCCTCATGATCAGTATAAAGTTAACTTTTACAGTGTTGCTAAAGGAAATCTAGGTCCCGTTGGTTGTGGGGGAGTGTTACATGATTCTCATGGTAGGCTAGTTTTTATAGTGGCACTCCCTTTGGGAACCTAGAGAAACCACTTTGTAATAGATTCTATAACCTATCATGGCCTAAAGCTCATTCAAGAGAAGGGTGTTAGAAAAATCTGATTGGTGAGAGATTCTTTGAATATTGTCAATTGTCTTTTGAGAGGGTGCATCCTTCTTCTTGGTCAATTGAGCATATTATTGAGGATACTATTTTCATATTTAACTCTTCTGAGGAATTTTATGTATCCCATGTTTATCATGAAAGTAATTTCTTAGCTGACTCTCTTGCCAATTTAGGGGTGTCCTCTACTAATTTTTGGGTCTCACAAGATATCACCCCTATTGAGATTTAAAATCTTATTAAATATGATCAAACACAACATGATGAATGGTATTTTTGGAGTTAGAGGATTTTGGCTTCATAATTTCCTCATTAATATGAAAAGACATGTGAAGCTCCATGAATGTCCTAATAAGTATGGCAAAGCTTGTGTAAAGATTCTGATTGTAGTGGCCATGATGACTTCTAGTCCTTGTGTTAGTTTTACATGGATTATGGGCGTTTGGTCCTTCCCCCTCCTTTGTATCTAGAACTTTCATTTTCATTTGTTGGTGTTTCTTTTTAGGAAGAAATTTGTGTTCAATCATGTTTTGGTGACCATGGGTGGTGAGGTGCAAACTAGAACCTATTACTTGTGGAGAATTTCAAGTGAATGACATTGTTTGGGAAATCTTGGAGAAGGGCACTAGGGTTACCCATTTTATGTTGAAGCTTCATGAGTTCAACTCACAATTTTCCAATGAGTTTGTTAATAGTTGGAATAATAGGGTGTTGAGAGTCTTCAGGGTGGAGATTAGTATTGCGAAGGACTTGATTGTAGAGAATATCGGGTTATCTTTCAAGGGCGAGAAATTTTATAGGGAATGATTGGCTTCTAAGTCAGCTTTGGTCAATTTCTTTAAAGGGAAGGAAAGGGCGAAGCTTAAGAGATTAGCTTGTGGAGGTTATGATCGACATTTTGTTAAGCCCATTGAGAGGGAAGTTGCCATGGCCATTATGAGATACTTTACTCTAGATGAAAAATTACTTGCTATTTATGGTTATCATTTCTTACTGCTTAACCAATTTAGGCATAATAAATTGATGTCTTTCCCTTTTTATTTTCTCCTCTCGCTAGAAAATGGAATTATGGAATTTAGAAAAAAACCCTAATAACCCCTTTCTACATGAGGGTCTAATGCTTCTGATTATGGAATATGTAAAAGTCAAGTATGTACTGGAAGTACCTAAATTAAATAGAACTCATAAGATTAAGGAGGTCCTCTTTGGTTATGAAACAGGTAATGACTCTAAAGGAAAGGATGAAAGGGTTGAAGAATCAGATTCATTTGAAGATGACTCTATTTCTCTAGAAGATTTTGACAATTAGCCCAGGAAAAGGGGGAAGAAAGAGGCTAGCCCCTCTTGGTTTGGTGGTTTGCATATAGATTTGGACATTGAGGAGTCTCCCTCAGTTAGGCTCAAGAGTAAAGGTTCAAATAAGGTTGAGAAAGGGAGCTAGAGTTATAAAAAAATGGAGTCATCTATTCCTTCAAGTGTGAAAAAAAGAATTCTAGTAGTGGAAGGTGAGAAAGGGGTCAAGAGGGAAATATCTCGACGAGGAATAAATCCCTAAACCTCGAGTTGGGTAAGGATAAGGAGACTGTCTTTGTGGTAGAGGTGACGAATGGTAAGGTGAAAGTCTAGGGTGATGTTGTCGGTGAGATAGGTAAGCTTCAGAAGTTGGAGAATCCTGAAGTTACTATTAATTTATGAATAGGGAAGATATTGAATTGGTGGACCTGAATGTCTCTCTTGTTGGTGCTGAGTCTATGGCTAAAGGAAAAGAAAAATTGGATTCTCTTGGTGGTAATGTTCAACCTGAGGGGTCGGCTAGTTTACAGGAGGAGTCTATCAATTGAGAGAATGTTATTGTTGACCTGAATCATGTTATCATATTAGCGAAGGATGGGACTAGGAACCTCTTGAAACTCATTAAATGGATTCTACTTGAAGTAAAAAGGATTAATCTCAAGTTGAATTCGATGGCTAATATCAATGCTAACATTATTAACATTAGAAAATTGGAGATATCTATTTTCAATAGGGTCAAGAATATGAATGTAGTTTTGAATAATGTTAAGGATGACGTTGAAAAATTGGGGCAAAATCATGAATCTAGATTGTCTTCTCTTGAGGAGAAGGTTAACAAAATTCATGAGGACTTGAGCACTCTCATTCAGGTTAGCAAATCTACTCTATTCATACTATGTGCAGAGGTTATCTATCTTGAATGAGAAGGCCTATAAAGGGAAAGAAGTGCATGAAGTGGAGGATGATGGATTGAAAGGTGATATGGAAAAGGGTATGGATGCAGGCCCTTGTATTAGAACTAGAAGCAAGATGAAAGAATTTTTTCGTCATTCTAGCTTGAGAATTGTAAGATGTTATGGAGATGCATGAGAAATTCATCTCTACGGATTTGGAAGCAAATAGGATCTTTAAAAAATTACAATAATTTGTCATCTTTTTTCTGAGTCTTGGTTGATTTTATGCTGCTGGTGTGGTAATGCTTATTTTGTAACATCATTTTTGAACTAGAGCTACTTGTTTTAATTTTGTCTTTTCTTTCTAGTAGCTCATTTTTGTTGTAAAGGGTTTCAAGGCCCCTTCAAAACCTACTTTTCCAATAATCAAAAACATACATTAGGGAAAACCTATCTTGATACAGAAGAGCCTAATGAGGAATGAGATATTTCCAATTCTTACATATAGTTTTATGTTTTTTCTACTATCTAATCATAACTTTATCCCACAAACCAATCTTGACATTCACTAGAATTAGGTTTTGGTGTTGTCTTTAGGATTTGTGGAACCATAATTGTGATGAACAACATAGTGAAAGTGAAAGACGTACGCCAGATGTATTATTAATGCAACCTCTTCAATTTATAGTATTTATATCAAGCCTATATAAATATTCATGGATTAAATAATCTCAAATAATTGGTAAGGATTGGTGGCCAAAGATGAAATATAATGGTTGAAGTTACATTGCACTTGTTTAACCAATTTTTCATTTATTCAAACAATAGAAATTTTCACTCTCCATTGCCTTCACAAAGGATCTAACATCTAATAAATATAAATCCCACAAAACATAAATCATTGGGCCACTTGGATATTTGGAATTACTCCTTTATGATGCAAGCCCAATTAGGCATTCACCATCTTGACCAATAACTATTTGACCCTTAAGTCCCATGGCATAGAAAAGAAAACTATAAACAACTCTTTTCTGAATGGATAAATGATAGAATTCATAGCAAAAAATTCAACTATTTTTTTTCATGTATAGAGTAAAGAGAGTACATGTGACTATGTACATTACTAATGTGCTGGCACAAAAGTGAGAATGTCTTGTTGTTGAACAATCACAAAAAGGTTTTTTACCTATCATAAGCCAATGACCAATTCGAAAATAAACTATATGGGGAAAAGTAGGGACTTAAGCATTGTTATAATATTCCACCATCACTATAACACAAAATATTATCAAAATCATAAAGATTTAATAAATGCATGTAGGAGGAAAAAAAGGGCATCAATCATATAGCTAGGTAAAGGCATAAGGATGAAATCCTAATTTTAATTTCTTGGATTGATTACCAAGGTTAAGCATTCTAAAATACTGTAAAGAGATAGAAATAGGTTATTCCAAGAATGGATGTCAACAACGCCTCTTATTAGGGACTTAAATGTCCAAAAGGTACAACAATAATCTAGAATTCTCTAATAGAGCATACCAAACCAAGAAGATATGGAGAAGAATAAAATAAGGCCACAAACTAAAATGCACAAGAACAATGTACAAATATAAATTAAACATAAAATAAAGAGAAACCTAAAACTTAAAGGCTCGCAATGAACAACATTTCCCACATATTAAAGACATGCAATTACAACTAGGAATATTCTAGCACACATATGAAGTTGCAATGGTCCATACAAAAAATGTGATACACTATCCTCTACAAGGACCTCTTGTACCCAAAGGTTATAGGAAAACATAAAACTAATACCTCCCTAAATCAAAAACAACATTTTAGATTAGTTATTCCATTCTTTTTATTATAATGCAATTGCTACCTAGCTAAAATATAATTATTCTCATACATTCAAGAATGTACACATGTATATTTTGGTTGAAGATCAAGAATAAAAATTAACTTTTGGGCCCTTATATGAATCAAATAGCTCACTATGGAACGCATAGAAATCATGCATATTAACATTACCATAGTTGTATCAGATAAATTTTTTACACTAATATTACATGGTTCATCATTATTGGAAAGTGAATCTATCCCAACGCATAGGAAAAGAAAATTCTTCATAATCTAATGTCTTGACATTGTCTTGAATGCAAACCACTTTACATATATTAATATCAAACTTAAATGCCTCATATTCACATGTTGTAAAATGACATACTAGGCTACATGATTTTTATAAAGAAAACTTTTTATTAGGAAATCTAATCAAAACTCTAAAATATAGGAAAATTCTCTTAAGTAAACTATATTGGGTTAAATATATAGGTCACCTAAAATGTGTAGCTCATCTTCTTCTTCATTTGCACAAAGATCCAAATATTACTTCTACTATTAATTTGGTTAACTTTATTAATGTTTGTAAAATATTATTGGAACATGAAAAACTAATGTTATCATCAAAATAGAAAAAATCATATACACTTGAGTCATATAGGTAACCCAAACCATCATTTAGATAATTGAAGTTAAATATGGAAAGTTGAGGCACCACATGTGAAGGACCTATTTTTTCATACTATAGGCTCTTTATTTTTTATCACATTCATTGTAACATGCTACATGAAACTCATTACTATAGCAAAATTCATTAATAAATCTACTAGAAAATTTATTAAGAAATAATGCTAAATTGACTTCATTAGTAGTTTATTCATCTTCTCTTGTTAGAACTTCTCTTTTAGCATATTTTGTATCTAATTGTTGGAGTGCTTCAAACCAAAGGAATGAACCACTATATACTACAACTTGGTTATTAGCATCACAAATATTTATAGCTAACTTATTAGACTAAACATTCAAATCTAAGGGTTATCAATAGAAGCAAGTTTTGATGTAAGATGTAACATCATTGATAATCTAATGGTTTCATTGATGTTTACCTCAATAATAAGCCTATGAGAGACTTATGAGATTCATCTCTTTTGAAAAAATATTGTACTTAGGATCAAAGACTCCATGATAAAATCTCAAACATTCTTATGTAGTAGATCTTACATACTTAAGGATATTTATCACAACTCAAAGTAAGATTATCTAATATTAAATGAACAAATTGATTCATTGTTATTTTCTAAATATTAGAAAGCTACGCAATTAACCGACTAAGATCAACTTCATCTCTAAACTACACAATAATAGTATTTTGAAAATTTTCATAATATGAAATATAATTATTTGAGAAGCTAATATAATTATATGTTATATTACCCTTCTAATAGTGAAGAAATAGTTTCAACAGTACATCCTCAACAAATATCTTGAAATAATTCATTAGACTAAGACATGAAGATGCACACTATGTAATGTAAATCACTCCCATCAAATAAGGACAATTAATTTTTGAATGTATTAGGTATTGAATTTATAAATTTAAATATTTCATTGAACTTAATTTTTTTATTTATCTTATCAAGAAAGAGTAGTCTTTCATGATGAACTCTATAAAATTATAGGTGAAAATACAAAACATTTAATTAAAAAATACCTTGCTTAATCTTGTAAATTTCTTCTATATTTAGAATTGTTATTGATACAGACAAACAATGCTTCCTTGATTACTAGTATTTGAAGAGTACACTTACTTTTAGATTCGTCATATGTTTTTTTCAAAAATAATTTTCTTAGAAACATTCCCACTAAGAACCCATATTCAAATACATATACTATGTGCCCATGTAATATATCACTACCTAATAAGTGATGTTTTCAATCATGAAGACATGTATTAAAGAAAAATAAAAACCTTAATAATTTTGATTTCTTCGGATGCATTTTGTTAATATCCTGCAACCAGAGCATTCCATGAGAAAACATTTCTTTGAGGCATTCTGTCAAACAGTTCTCGCGCCTTGTCTATGATTCCAACATTTTTGCATACATGTCTATAGGGCAGTTGTGACTACAACATCTGACAAAATTTCGCTATCCATTATCTTGCGATGGATGTCCATGCCCTGTTCCAAAGCTCTCATTTTGGCAGAGGCCCAATGAATGTTGGAAAAGGTGGCGAAGTTTGGCTTTACAGCTGCCAATTGCATTTAGTTGAAAGTTTCTAAATCCTTTTCAACAAATGCATTTTTATTATATCCTGCAACCATAGCATTCCATGAGACCACATTTATTTGAAGCATCCGCTCAAATAGTTCACGTGCCCTGTCCATGCTTCCACATTTTGCATACATGTCTACTAGAGGATTTCCAACTTAACCATCGACATGATGGAGTTTCTCTCGCTATTCAAAGAAAAACAAAAGAAACAAGTAGCCACAAGCTAGGCTTCCATAAGAAGTAGCAGCAGGGAAAAAAAGACATCAAAGCAGCTTTCTATTTCCAAAGGAATATCTTGCACTAGAAATCCTCCTGTTGTTGCTTGAGCGGGAGAGGCAGATTTGAAATTTCAATTCAAACTTAGCCGTTAGTTTCATTATCAATGAGTGTGACAACTGGATTGGGCGAAAGTTGCAGTGACTGTGATTGTCGAGAGTCAGAGGAGCGCAGTGAAAAAGAAAATGAGAAACAGAAGATGACAATCCTACTAAACAGTGCAAGAGTGGGATCCAAAGCCACGTAAGAAGTCAAACCCTTAGTGTGCGACGTTTAAGCCGCACCCAATGGAACTGAAAGAAATGCATAGTGTTTGACAGAAGAGCAGTTGTTTGAGAAAATTGTATAATATTGTGGATGATTCCCTTTATGACGGTTGGAAGACATTATTTGGGCCTGGAACGCCCATGTGCTGTGGGATTTCGCCTTTGTCGGTCTATCCTGTGTTAGTAGAAGTGAGCCTTTTCATACCTCTGTACTTTACGTACTTCTCTTCTTATAAAAGTAAAGTGTTAGTGAATCCTTAGTTGGCACCACTTCTGTCTAGTTAATTCTATGCTGATGTTATGGACTTCTGACGAAGTTCCTCAGCAATAATTTCATTTTCTTTTGCATAGGCATTTAATAGATATTGGTTTGTTTTTTTGGGAGAGGACAGTTAAATAATATAATTATTAAATTTTTCGTATAGAAAATATAAAATTGTCATTGATCATAACTTAACATTTTCATTAAATGTCTGTCAGTTATAATCTTTTCACATTTAAATAATATATCTTTATATTATTAAAAAAAAAATAATAATAATAATATAAAATATAAACAATATCTATAAACATAATCAATTATAAAATAAAAAATAAAATTTACGAATACAGATTAACTTATTTATATTTATAAATCTATCTTAATATTACAAATTATCTAGAACACACAAATAATTTATACATATCATACCAACAAATCTGAAGAAATATTTTGTGTCTAAGAAGTCTACACAATCTTCTATTTAAATTAAAATATTTTTATTATACTTTTATTTAAAATAATTAATAACTAACATACTTATATTTAGAAAAATCTTTGTAGAAAATGCTCAAAGATATATTTTTGAGATGTATGTTTAAAAATATTATTATATTATATTAATTATATAAATAATTATACTTCTATTATTATATAATTATATTATTATTATTTTTTATTATTCTATTATTAATTTTGTAAATATATTATTATCTTATCTTATATTATTTTATCTTATGTTTATCTTTATTTTATTATTATTATTATTATTATCTTATCCTCACTTTTTGATTTTATGTACACTATCTTTCAAATCCTATTTTTCTATTAATAAATTCTCTGTGTGAAATAAATTTTGAGTATGTTAAGATTATAGGATTGAGATTGATAATAAATAATATAATTAAATGGTAATTAATGTAAGAATTAAAAAATATTAACTCTTAATTTGGCCCGATTACATGAATATGACTTTTATGTATGGAAATGGTCTAACAACCCAAATGTGAATTTTACCTATGAAAATGATTTAACAAAATTATGTCAACTAGTAAAGATTTTCTTGAGCTTATATACCTACATTTAGTAAAATGGTATTGAGAGATATTCATTTAAGAATTTATTAGATAAGGATTTCATTTCCTTAAATAGTAAAGTCTTTGGGTAGGTTGATTCAAGCACAGTGACCAAAGATTGAAGAACTAGATACCATACAATATAATGGGCTAGGATGCGAATGCAATGATGATGCAACACTTTTTTCCCTTTTGTGTATGATTTTTAAGTGTGCTCCAAGATACACACTTAATTCTTAGATGATTCAAATGAGTTAGGATTAATCATGATTTAGCTAGTTCATAATATCCACATGTCAATTTATTGCATGTATGATTTATTAATGATGTAAAATAATTACTTAAATAATTTATCATTATTTTTATATATAATAGATGTTAGATTTTTATTATACAAAATATTTGTTATATATAAATTGACTAGGATTTTATTATTTATTATATTCTTAAACAAATGTTGCATCCAATAATATAAAATGATCTTTAATATAAATTATAAATATATTTAGTAATCAACTATTTTATACAATAAATATTATAATATAAAATTAAATTAGAAAACATTTTTATTAAATTGTAAGTCAAAAAATACAATAAATTTACAATTGAAATACTAAAACGCCTCAAAAAAAAACATCCACATACATAATACAATTTTTTTTAAGTTACATTTTTTATTTTACTTTTAAAAATTTATATTTAGACGATAGACTATATATTGAGCACAATCGATTGAATTTTCTCAGAGCTGAAAATTTTTAGGCCTCAAAATAAACTCGAAATAGTTGAAAAATATTCTAAACAATTGAACGAACAATCTCACCTGTTTGGAGACAATTACTATTTTAAAAAAATATTTCGTAAATCTTCCCTAAAATCATTCAATGGGATTAAATCAAAGATCTTTGAATCAAATCTGAAAAAAACTTGTCTCCAACTGAAAAATCCAATATTTATATCTACCTTATGCTTATAAATAGATTGAATCAAAAAAAAAAATTTGTAACAGTTTGAGAACTTTTTCTTGCAAATTTATGTTGTTATAACATGACACAATTTGTACACAAACTTGAGGTAAGTCAGTTGCCATGGTTCCAAAATTTTATTTTTTTAATTTGTTGGAATTTATTGTTCTCCTGAGCCTCCTGCTCATCTGTCAGACTCCCTACAGCCCTCACCTACTCGTCAGGAGCCTTTCTATTTTGGGGATCTTCCCTATAGCTCCTGATAGCTCCAGAATTAAATGTGGTAGCTGATTTTGAATTTGCAATTTATCGTGGTAGGTAATTTTGAATTTTTAAAGGGAATGTTGAAGAGACAAAAAGAATGAAGATAGCAAGTTCTGTAAGTCAGAAAATTGGAAGAAGTTTCCAACAGCAGCAGTCTGTGTGTGAAGAATTTATGTGTGAGCTCCCAGTAGCTCCTGAATAGTAGTAGTTGTATCTGTTTGTATGTGAGCAGTGATTGTTCCATGTCAAGATCTGCGTAGCTCTTGACAATGAGCTCCCAGGAGCTCCTGAAGTTTGACAGTCTGGTTCAACAGCACTCCCAACAAGTTTGTAATCTTTAGTCTTAGTTTATTTTCTGAGTTTTATGCTTTCTATATTTGTCATTTCCAGCTTAATGAATACAAGAAAATATTGCATGTCTCCTTATGCTTCCGCATTTTGAGTTTTTGTATTCCCAACTGATTGGGAAACAAAACAGCAGTTATGTGTTTGCATTTTGTGCATTTTAAATTCTTGACATGGTAACAGAGCTATAGGCCCCATTTTCGTGTGAGTTGGGGCAATTTTTTTCTAGGTATTGAGTTTTTCTATAGGAGACATGGTTGGAGATGAAGGAAAGAGTTGGCAACAACCACCATCCTTTAATGGACATAACTATGATGTATAGGAAAAGAAGATGAAGACCATTATGGTTGCCAATGATTTGTGAGATTTTTTGATAAATGGGTTTGTGGATATCATTGACCCAACTACATTTGCAGCTCTCACAAATAACCAGAAGACCCAGTTGAAGGAGCAAAGAAAGAAGGATGTCAAGACATTGAGCTTGATAGAAGCAGCCTTGATAGAGGCCATTTTTCCTAGGATAACAGCAGTTGAGTATGCAAAGGAAGCTTGGGAAATCCTCCAAACCGGGTATAAAGGGACTGAAAAATTTAGATTGGTGAAGCTCCAGTTACTTCGAAGAGAGTTCGAGATTATAGAAATGAAAGAAAGTGAGACCATCTCAGAGTTTCACACAAGGTTATCTAGTTTAATAAATCAGTTGAGAACGAATGGAGAAATGATGGAGGAGCAGAAGATTGTTGAAAAAATCCTCAGATGTCTACCCACAAGGTATGATGCACTCGTTCATTGCTATTGAAGAGGCAAAAGACCTCTCTACTTTGAAAATGGATGAGTTGATGGGCTCCCTTCAAACCCATGAGCAGTGCCTAAATAGGTATGCTACTTCTTCCCAAGAGCAAGCTTTTAAAGCTCAATCAAATGCAAGAGTAAGGGGGAGAGGTAGAAACAACTCCTAAAGAGGTAGAGGCAGATCCAAACAAGGAAATGTTGGAGGAGAAAGCACAAGATGAGCAAGCAAACAAGAGGGAGCGAGCAACTCTCAGACCAACTCTTGAAGAGGCATGAAGAACAACAATTTGAATGGGAGAAATGACAAGAGCAACATTGAATGCTACTATTGTAATAAATTTGGTCATTATGCAAGTGAGTGCTAGAAAAACTACGGTAATTAGCAAAAATGGAATGCAAATGTGGCTGATTTGAATGTGGTTGAAGGTAATCAGTCCACAACCTTCATCATGTGCAACATTGGTGAAGAAGGAAGCCCCGAAGTCTAGTATTTGGACAATAGTTGTAGCAACCACATGAGTAGTAATGAAAGTTTATTTTCTTTCATTTATAAAAATGTTAAATCTGAGATAAGAATGGGGAACAATGGAGTAGTTCCAGTCAAGGGAAAAGGATCTATTATGATCTACACCAAGCAAGGTGAGAAGAAGGAGGTTCAAAATGTGTTTTTTGCACCTGGGTTAAAGCATAACCTCATGAGTGTTGGACAACTGATCCAAAATGGATACAAAGTGCTAATGGAGAAGGGTCAATGCATCATTTATGACAAGAATGAGAGGATGAAGGTGTTTGAAGCAGTCCAAATGATAAAGAATCGAATGTTTTCGTTGAAGATTGAGATGTGTTTCTCATCTCAATCCATTGTTGCACCTCTCATGAATGGAAAATGTACAGAAGTACATTCAGTAGCCCTCAAGAGCTCTGTTGAAGACCCCTCCAAGCTATGGCATCTCAAGTATGGACACTTAGGCTTTGCTGGTTTAAGTCTCTTGTCCAAGAATAAGATGGTTGATGGTTTGCCAAGAATAGTAGAGCCTAATGTTAGGTGTGAGGCTTGCATTTTGGGCAAGCAACATAGACATCCCTTTCAATCAGGCAACTCTACAAGGGAAAGAGCACCATTCGAGCTAGTGCATATGGATTTGGTAGGCCCTATGCAAATCACATCTATTGGTAATAGAATATTTTTATGACCTTTATTAATGATTTAAGCCGTAAGACATGGGTCTATTTTTTGCAACATAAGTCTGAAGCTTTTGATAAGTTTTTGTTGTTTAAGACCCGAGCTAAAAAGGAGAGTGGACATTTCATCAAGGTCCTAAGGTCAGATCATGGAGGAGAGTATACCTCCAATCATTTTGTGAATTTTTGCAGGCAAAATGACATCAAGAAGGAGCTAACAACCAATTATACTCCATAGAAAAATGGAGTGGCTGAGAGAAAGAATAGGACCATCATGGAGATGACAAGGAGCATGATGAAAGCAAAGGGACTCTCGACTAAATATTGGGGAGAGGTTGTAGCAATAGCTGTATATTTGGTAAATAGAAGTCCAACGAAGGCGGTTTGTGACAAAATACCACAAGAGGCATGGACGAAATGCAAGTGGACGGTTGAGCACTTAAGAGTGTTCGGGTGTGTGGCATACACACTTATGTCAAAATAAAAGAGGAAGAAGTTGGATGGCAAGGGTGAGAAGTGCATTTTCATGGGCTAAAATGAAGAGTCCAAAGCCTACAGGTTGTATAACTCAATCACCAAGAAAATTGTCATTAGTAGAGACGTGGAGTTCTTAGAGGATGAGTCATGGGATGGCCCGACAGCTCCTGACAGCTCCCAACAGCTCCTAAGAGTTCAGAATGATGAAAAATATGAAAATAAACATCAGCAAGATCTTGCAGTAGCAGAAACAATCAGCTCCCGAGAGCTCCTAAGAGCTCTTGAAGAAAATAGGTAGTTAAATAGACTGTCACAGAAAGCTTCTATCAGCTCTTGACAACTCCTGAAGCTAGAAGACAGTTAGGAAGATAGTCACAGTCAGCCAGGGATTTGGCCACAAAGAGCTCCCGACATCTCTTGAGAGCTCCTAAAGTGAGCAGACAGAAAGGCAAGTAGCCAGAGGCAGCCAAAAGATCGGCTCCTGAGAGATCCCGAGAGCTGCTGAACCTACTAGTTCAAAAAAATAGTAGCAGTAGTTAAAGTTCAGAACCCACTCTCACCTCCCTAATTCCAAAGAAGACCAAGATTCTAAGGGAGATCTACCAAGATGAAAGGTATGATAAAGAGTTTGATGAGAACATGAATTTTGCATTGTTTTCTCATAGTGATCTGATTTATTTTAAGAATGTTGTGAAAGAGGAGAAATGGTGTGAGGCCATGGATGAGGAGATAGATGTAATAGAGAGGAACAACACATGAGAGCTAACTAATTTTCCTCCCAACAAGCAAGTTGTTGGAGTGAAATGGGTTTACAAGACCAAGTGCAATGTCGAAGGAAGGATAGAGAGGCATAAGGCATGTTTGGTGGTGAAGGGGTACAAACAACAATTTGGGAGAGACTATGATGAGATGTATGCCCCTATTGCAAGGATGGAGACCATGCAGGCAGTCATAGCAATTGCAGCCCAACACAAATGGAAGGTATTTCAAATGGACGTGAAGTCCGCCTTCTTAAATGGAGTGTTGAAAGAGGAAGTTTATGTGGAGCAGCCTTTTGGATAAGAAGTTTCAGGCCAAGAACACAAGGTGTATAGGCTCATGAAGGCTCTTTATGGGCTTAAACAAGCTCCACTAGCATAGTACAATAGGATTGACTCATATTTGATGAGCAATGGCTTTAGCAAAAGCGATGGTGAGCCCACTTTTTACATCAAGGCAACAAATGGTAATATTTTGATTATTTTCTTGTATGTTGATGATTTAGTTTTTACTGGGGATGATGATTTCCTCATTGTTGATTTTAAAGAGGCCATGAAAAGAGAGTTTGAAATGATAGATTTAGGTCTCTTGAGATATTTTTTAGGCATCGAAGTAAAACAAATGGGTAGAAGCACAAAGATGAGTCCACGAAATGTGGAAGTTTTTGCCTTAGGCAAAAAAATGAAATCGGCTTGCAAAAAATGGGATCTCGTTAAGGTTCGGGACCCTGAGCCAAAAACGGGATCCTGTTTCATAAGAATTTTTTATTTTATGAATTTAAGAAACGGGATAAACAGGATCTCATATTTTAAAAAGTGGGATCCCGTTTCTTAAATTCATAAAAATTAAGAAACGGGATCCCATTTCAAAATGAGATCCCATATTTTAAAAAGCGGGATCCCATTTTGAAAACAGGATCCCGTTTCTTAAATTCATAAAAAATAATTTTTTTATGATTTTAAGAAACGGGATCCCGCTTTTTAAAATACAGGATCTCGTTTCTTAAATTCATAAAATAAATATTTTTTTATGAAACGGGATCCCGTTTTTTAAAATTTTAATTTTTGGTCGGGTTTTTGTTTTGTTTTTCGGTTTGGGAAAAGGCTTGGGGACCCGAACCTAAGCTTTGGACCTAGTTTGACCTGCAAGTTGAAGGTCCTAGCAATGTCATAAAAATACTGAGATTGGGCATATGGCTGACGCCATTTTTTGCAGAATTTTTTGACGAAATTAAAACCCATTTTAGATGAGACAATGTAGATTCCAAATATGTAATTTTTTTTACAATTGGATTATTTTTTCTATTTTTCAATTAATTTATGATGAAATTGGTCCATAAACTTTAAATACCAGTGTTTTTTACTATCTTAATAACTTTTGATCAACATAACATTTTGATGAACGGATTGCACAAGGGCAAACTTCAGACAATTCTTTTCAATTTAAAAAAAGAAAATGCAAAAAATGATAACTTTAGGTCATCTTATGCATGTCGTACACGACAATTTTTCTAAACGACAAATATGCCTGATAAAAAATTAACAAAAAAAATATATTCAATAAAAAATTATAAAAAAAATATCTAGGGCACGCTTTAGTGAGTCACAAGTATTTTCCCAAAAGGATTTAGAAAAATATGATAATTTAAGTCAAAATATGGATGTCATACACGTGCATGGTATGGTAAAAAAAAATGACTTCTAAATAGTGGTTTTTACAAAAGCCTATTGAAACTCAATTTGTACAATGTGGGTATTTAAATAAATTACATATTTGGAAACTAGACTCTAAGTAATACATTTAATGATTAGTGACTTGTTTGAATATTTCATCTCTAAGTGCTTCAAATTTTAAGTTCAAATGTGTCAAACTCTAAAAATCAGGGAAAACACTTCCACTTTTTGGCCAAAAAGTGGACTCATCTTCTTGCCAGCACCCAAATGCATGATGGTATATTTATCTCTCAAGAAAAATATGCAAATGAGATCTTGAAGAGGTTTAGGATGTTTGAAAGAAATCCTTCACCAACACCAATAACCGTAGGTATTAAGTTGAGCAAGGAAGATTACATCTCAACAATGTGGATCCAACCATGTATAAGAGTTTGGTTGGAAGTTTGTGTACTTGACAACAACTAAGCCAGATATAATGCATGGAGTGAGTCTTATTTCCAGATTTATGGAGACTCCAAGAGACACTCATTGGAAAGTGAGTAAGAGAATCCTGAGGTATGTGAATGGCACCAAAGGATAGGGCATTTTGTACACAGTAGAAAAAGAGTTTGAGTTGGTTGGTTACACGGATAGCAATTGGGCAGGAAGTTTAGATGATAGGAAGAGTACATCAGGCTATGTGTTTCATTTGGTTTTGAGAGCTATCTCATGGGCTTCCAAGAAGCAACCTATTGTTTCCCTATCAATAGAAGAGGCTGAATAAATAGCAGCAAATGCAGTAGCATATCACGCTATTTGGCTGAGAAGAATCTTGACAAATTTGAGAGAAAAGTTACAAGATGGAACAACAATCTTTTGTGACAATGTTTCATCGATAGCCTTGATGAAAATTCCTGTGTTTCATGGAAGAAGCAAGCACATTAAAATCGGGTATCATTTTATCAAAGAATTAGTTGAAAATGGTGAAATTAAAATGGAATTTTGTAGGTCTAAGCAACAACTAGTAGACATATTCACCAAGCCTTTGAACATAGATAGTTTCGAGTGCCTAAGGAGTAGGTTAGGCATTGTCGATTTGGATCAGGTTTGATCTTGTTTTGTCAACTCGGGATAAAGGGGGAGTGTAGGAATTTATTATTCTCCTGAGCCTCCTGCTCCTTCGTTAGACTCCCTATAGCCCTCACCTACCCATTAGGAGCCTTTCTATTTTGGGGATCTTCCCTATAGCTCCAAAATTAAATGTGGTAGTTGATTTTGAATTTTCTATTTATGGTGGTAGGTAATTTTGAATTTTTAGAGGGAATATTGAAGAGACAAAAAGAATGAAGGCAACAAGTTTTGTAAGTCAAAAAATTGGAAGAAGAAGCTTCCAGCAACAACAGTCTATGTGTGAATATTTTTGTGTGACCTTCCAATAGCTCCTAAATAGCAGCAGTTGTATCTGTTTGTATGTGAGAAGTGATTGTTCCATGTTGACATTTGTGTAGCTCTTGACAGTGAGCTCTCAGGAGCTCTTGAAGTTTGACAGTCTGTTTGAGCAGTGCTCCTAGCACATTTGTAATCTTTAGTCTTAGTTTATTTTCAGAGTTTTATACTTTCTATATTTGTCATTTCCAAATTAATGAATACAAGAAAATATTGCATGTCTCCTTGTGCTTCCACGTTTTGAGTTTGTGTATTCCCAACTGATTGGGAAACATAACAGCAGTTATGTGTTTGCATTTTGTGCATTTTAAATTCTCGACAGAATTTGCATGTGCTTGGGTCATTTTTTTTTTATTTAGAATTTCACACATTATTGCTCACGTTGATTTTCAATAGATTGAAGAAGCAGTTGTAGAAAGATTGGTTTTAGTTCACATCATTTAAAAAAAATTATGGAGCGATGGGGTTTCATATTTTTTTCCTGCAAACTCAGCCCATTTTTTTTCTCATCGGCATCGTCGACAGCAGGACACTATTTGTGCAGAGTCTTGAGGTAATTCACTTTCCATGGTTTTAGTGAATTTTGTTTTTTATAATATGTGGATTGGATTTCATAGTAAAATCTTCCTTATAAAAAACTTAGAAATTGAGTATTGAGTAGGGAGGGGTGTTGGTGTCCTCCTCCTCAGAGTGTGTTGAAAATGATTACAAATGGTTCTTCTCAGGGAAATCTAGGTCATGCTGGTATTGGAGGTGTTGGGCGGACTAGTTCTCAGACTATCGAATTTATCTTTTCTATTTATAAGGGTTGGTATACCAACAGCGTGGTGGAGGCTTTTCCCATCTTATGTGTTATGGAGCATGGTTGTGCTCTTGGGTGGAGAGGATTGTTTGTGAATCTGACTCTCAGGTGGTAGTGATTTTTCTAGGTAGCAGCTAAAGGATGTCAGTTGACATTTGGTGGTTATTATAAAATAGATTCTTAATTTGTGTGCTTCCTTGCATTTTGTTTATTTTTGTCATATTCCTCGAGAATGGAATGGGCTTCTGATCATTTACAAGGTTGGAATATTGTGGAAAGGGGTCAATTACCCCTAGATTTTTCTCAAAAACTGGATCAATTAGTGGAGATACACAGGGATGTTTAATGCCCTTTCTTTGTATTGCTATAAATTTTTACCCCTCTTTTAGTTTTTTTTCCTAAATCAAAATCTATCTAATTATTAGTTTAAAATGACCTTTTATTTTTTAGGAAGTAGAATGGCTACACCCCATTAGACAAAATTATGAGTTGTGCAGCAATTTTTTTTGACAAATATAGAATAATTTGCAAATATTTTTATTTTTTTGATAAATATAGAATAATTTGCAAATATTTTTATATCTGAAAAATAAGAGATACAAATGCTATAGGTTGATATTTGAGAAAAAAACATATATGCAATATGCATACCGTTATTGTCTATGTGAATATTTGGACTAAACTAAAGAGTTAAACAAACACATCAATATGAAATTATATTAAAGAAATCTAATTTAAAGATAAGCAAACTCTAAACACAACAGATACTTTAAAGACATCACATTGTCCTCTATCTCTAAGGATTCGTTGTAAGTTGTTGGCGCTCAGATTGTATAAGCAATAGCTTGGCAGAATGACAACCTAGAGAATGAGATTATGCAATATGTATTTCTATGCTAACTGATATGAGGTGATGAAGCTAAGATATGAAACTAAAATGTATTATGAAAGATAATATGATATGCTCAAGAAAATAAGATTGCTAAATGTTGGATAAATGCAACTATAGTGCTCATGCTAAATTCACTTAGATTCTAGATCCTTTTCAAAGCATAAAGAGGTTATATTTATAGACTTTTGAAGGCAAAAGTCTAGTTGGCAAAGATCAATGGTTAAAATCAAGCCTATCAAGATGAACGGTGGAAGATTGGGAAGTTGAGAGAAAGATGGGGAATGTTTCCTCCTACACAACCTCTTCCATTCAAAAATGAAGGAAAGTTGTCATCTGGCCATTTTAGTTATGAGGAGTTAGTTGGTAGTTGAGGATAAATCCATAATTAAATAATTAAGTTATTTAATTATATGTGAAAATGATTTTAGAAGCTTCCATAATTAAATATTTAATATTTAATTATGTGCGAGAGGTGAAAAAGGTGTTTAATTAAATATTTAGAATATTTAATTATGTGTGAAGTGAAGAAAGTGTTTAATTAAATATTTAGGATATTTAATCAAATGTGGAGTGAAGAATTAGAAATAATGAATTTGGAAGAATATCCTTTTATTTGAATTTAAAATTCAAACTTATGATAATTAATATAAATAAATTATGAAATTTATTTAATTAATTAAGAGGAAGATGAAAAATGGTAATAGTTAAATAAACTTATTTAATTAATTAAAGTAGAATAATTAGAAAGTGAACGATATAAATAAATAATTAAATTTATTTATATGTAGATGACTTTAGAAGATTAATTAAATAATTCATATTTAATTAATTATCAAGCTTGATTTAATGTGACCATTTTTAGATGTATACAGTTATTTTTTTTAAATTCAAACAAATTTATGTAAATTTTATTTAAAATGTAGGCAAAGTTTTCATTAAACTTTACTAATTGTTGAAAAGTTGTTTTAAATCCATGCAAATATTTTTATATCTAAAAAATAAGAGATACACATGCTATAGGTTGATATTTGAGAAAAAACATATATGCAATATGCATACCATTCCTTTTTTTAAATTCGAACAAATTTATGTAAATTTTATGTAAAATGTAGGCAAAGTTTTCATTAAACTTTACTAATTGTTGAAAAGTTGTTTTAAATCCATGTAGTCTATTTGTAACTTAATGTCATAGGATTCAGTAGAATGGCTTTGGATCCCATGTTTGTTATGTGGGTTACCTAGAGTACACACAAAGTTTTAGACTTCAGTAATGATCTTTCATGTGATGTTAAAAATTTTGCTCTGGGGTTTAGGCATTGAAATTAGGTCAACTGGGAAGTGATTCTCTTTGTATTTTTTATTTATTTATTCTAGTTTGTGGGTCATACAATTTTGGGAGGCCAATGTTTGGGCTCTTTTCTTTGTTGAGACAGGAAATTCCATGCAAAGGAGTAGCAGGCTTAGCATCATTTCTACCTCCCCAAAAAATAAATATTTGTGGGATTTCATTCTTTGGTTTCTTTTTTTTCTAACTTCAGCTTGCATTTCCAAGACTTGCATTGGAAGCCTATCTTGAGGAGGATTGGTTGGAATGGAAAATTGAGAAGAGTTATTTTATCAAAGGACTCTCACTTGAATTTTTCATTGAAGGCATTAATGAGAAAATTCTAAAATATCTCTGAATTGGATCCTCATTCATGGTGTTTTCTGAAGTAGGCCTGGACATTTAAATTTATCATATTGTGAATAGATTTGAGGAAAATTTCTATTTTTTTAATATATTTAAACTCGGTCGAGTTTTGTTCCTTCTCCCTTAAGGCTCTAGTAGACTGCTTTCACTTCGCCACCCAAACCAATCGAGTAGAATTGTATACAAAGATTTATGTCATATACTTTCCTCGTAATTTGGTAATTTATGGTTTCAAGAAAAGGAGAATTATAAAATAAGAAAAATAAGTACAACAATTCTATTATAGCATATATTTTCATTCATTTCAATTTTTTATATGTAGAATTGTAATTATTCAAATTGTTTTGAAGATAATTACAAAAATATAATATAGAAAACTATTATCTTATGCATAATCTTAAAGTTTTCAAAAGAATAATAAATAGAGTTGAGTAGAACAAAATTTTCTTTTCTACAAATTAATTATCAAATTATTGATTTTCAGCTATTTTTTAATGGTTTTCAACTATTTTTTTTAATTTTTGTGACTAATACTCTCTTTATTGATTTGAAAGCTGAGACGGAAGAGGAAATTGATTATAATGCTTTTGCCTTCTCCTCACATGGGGTGATCTATTGGTTCAAGGTTTTTTGGCCTTCCCTTCCTCAGCTGCTCTCCTAGATTTCAAAAGAATGGGAGCCTTTAATTACTGGTGAAGTTCATATGTTCCCCATGGCCAAGGGGTTTTTTGTTGCTAAATTTGACATTGATCAGGATAGAAACAAAATTTTATGTGATCAATTTTTTAGATGGGAGGATAAATTTATGTTGATGATTAAGTCTTGGCATGCTGATTTCAACCCTTCTTCTGAAACTTTCAATAAGATCTCGATTTGGGTTCGGCTCCCTAACCTTCCTCTCAATTTATGGATTGATTCCCTTTTAGAGGAAGTGGTTGAGGCTCTTGGAGATTTTTTGTTGGTGGATGATGCATCCTCTGATATGTTTCACTCTACCTTTGCCCGCATATTGGTTGAAATGGATGTTTCAAAAGGGTTGCATGCCGAGATTTTACTTAAAAATTCTAAGAGTTCTTGAGTCCAAGCTTTGGACTATGAAGGGATTCCCTTCTGTTGTAGAAGATGTTTCAAAATAGGTCATGCCGCTACACAATGTGGTTTTGAGAAACAAACCATGAAGGCTACATGGTGGAAAGGTGCTTCTCTGCGGCATTATACGGTTGAGAAGAAGGTTAAGCAACCAAGGATTTTTTTTGAGGTGGTTGCTTTGGAATCAGAGGACCTTGGGGCATCCTCTTCGGATGTCTTGAATTATGGGGCTATTGATGCTTTGCAAGACTACAATGTTGAAACTCCTATTAAGAAAGAGAGTGGGCCATTGGCTGCCACTGATTGTGCTTTGGCTATCATTTCGGGTGGCTCTCTTGATTTGGTCATGCCTGCAGGGAGGAATACAGATCAAATCGCTAAGACTGTAGGCATTCTTCTTCAAGATAATGGTGTGCTAGCTTGGCTTGATAAGGCAGCGCAAGTGGAAGAGGGTTGGATTACTGTAAAGGGAAAGAAAGAAAATTCCTCTAAGCCTCCTTTTGATATGACTCTCCACTCCCACAAGAGTAATTCTAAATGTAAATCTTGATGGTTCTTATTCGGGAGCTGGTTTTTGGCTGGTTGTAGGCTGCTGACTGTTTTGTGACTTTGTAGCTGATTGTGGTTTGTTGGCCATGGTTGCCTTTTTTCCTTCGTTTTTTGTGCTTTCATGTCTTTATGTTGTGAAAACCTTCTAGTTGAGGGTTCCAGATCCATTCAAAATCTGTTTGTAAAAGGTTTTGGGGTCCCTTCAAAACCTATCTTTACCTTAATCAAAAATAGTTGTTGTTTAATGGTAAAAACCTCCAAAATATGAGGTAAAAGCTTCTAAAATCTCATTTATCCCATGAAAGCCAGATAAATATTAATTTTTAGCTATTGTTTAATGGTAACAACTATTTTTTAATGGTAAAAGCCTTCAAAATATGACTGAAAGTCTCTAAACTCTCACTTATCACATGAAAGACAGATAAATATTGATTTAACAGCTAGATGGGAACATTCTATTTCCATTTACAATGTTTTTTTGTCAATTTGATGGCAATTTTCATTGTTCATTTGTATTGCTTTATGTTTTAAATCTATATGCAAATATTTCATAATCAAATAATACTTAAATTTTTCGAGGAAAAAATCTAGATTTTTAAGTTTATTTTATATCATTATTTAGCACTTATTATTAATTGCTTAAGTTTAATCCAATCACATGAAAATTCTACATCCATTCACAAACACATACTCTCTAACATATTAACATACATATAATTTTCTATCTGTGTAATCCTTCAACCTCCTTTAGATGCAAGTGCTAGTTATTAATATTTAAATAATATTTGTCACATATAATTTTTAATTATATATAGAAAAAACAAGTTACATTGGGGAATTTTGTTCAACTAGCTAAAAAAATTACAGCAAAACAAAAACAAAATGATCATAAAACACAAATTTACATATAGTTATTGTATAATTTGATGAAAAAAATTTAACGAATCATTTGAACAATACATACAAATAATAGATAACTTTTTAATAAAAAAAAATTATAAAATATATTTTTAAAAAGCAAGCCAAGTGAGAGAACAAAAGCCAAATAAAAGAAAAAAATAACTTTCTGATAAAGTATTTTAAAAATATTTATTAAAAAAAAGCCTTCGACCCATTGAAAAGAACAAAGATACCATAAAGCCTTGAATAAAAGAAAAAAAAGCTTTATGATTTGGTAGCAAGCATTATGATGACTAGCATAGGGGCATATGCCACTATTTCATGCTTCTGACTATTCCTATTTTATAACTAATGCTGCCACGAAAACAACTGCAGACTTCTGAACCGGGAATTCCATCATCTGTATCAAAGCTAACGAATCATGCCAAAAAAAAATCTTGGGAAATTCTGCTAAATCCACATTGGAAACAGTAAGCAAGATTTTATGAGCTTCTGATCCAAAAATGAAAGGAGCACTCGTGATGATAGTGACTACATCAGTTCAAGAAAGTGATGTTTCTGAAGCAGTACTCATAATCCAGATCTAACAACTCCATAGCTTGGAATCCTACTCATGAATAGAATATGTAAATTAATAAAATTCATGAGATCATGTGTTTCTATTAATTTAAAAGTTTAAACATTTTCGTTTAAATTATATTATAAAATTTATGGATCAATTATTTTAAAATACTCTTAAAAAATCTCAGTAACATCTATAAGACTGCAGCTTAAGGTCCAAAGAATTAATTGTATGTAGAAGATTAAGATAAAATTAGTGGTGGAGCCTTTAAATTTTGACAAAAATATTCAATTGAAAAACCAACAATCCAAAACTACAAATCTTTGATACTAGAAAATATTTCTATCTTAAAAGTCACTCCAATTGAAGGAGGAAATTATTTCAAAGTAGGAAGAAAATTCAATTCCCTTGATAAAATATTTTCAAATTAAGATATAGAAGATACCATCAATGAGAAAAGATAGAAATCTCAATTGATAAAATATCTTGCATAAAAAAAAAAATCAAATATTTGTTGGTGAATTGCTAGAATTCATCCCCCAAAAAATGAAATGTTACTTAAGTTATTGCCCATAACCTAGAGACCATAAAAGTCTCTCTAGATAATTAAATCAGTTATCCAAAATGTTAGTTGATTTATTTTGATATTGTTAGAATTAATCAATAATCTAATTTTCAAATCAAGGATCATACCTTCCTTATTTCTACAACATTGTTCATATTGAGACTAAAAACTAAATTTCAAGACCAACAACTTCACCTATATGATTTCTAAGAATAGCTCCACCACTAGATAATATCTATAATTTTTTAAAGATCTATCAAACTTAATTTTTATTCATTCTTCACCAAAGACCATTTTAATTTTTTCCAATTTTCTCCTTTCTTTTTGGTTTTTTTTAATCAAAAGTCCACAATGTATTAGACCATTTGTTAAGAATTGTAAGTTCAATTGAACTAGCTTATCTATTCCTCTTTATGAGTTTACTCTTGTACAAATTATTATAGATATTCACAATCTCAAGACATAGAATTTCTCAATTTCTCAAGTTCATTGTTTACCTTAACAGAGGGTTTGATAGTTTTAGAGAAAAATTGCAATATCTGACTCAAACATTAAGAAGAATGCATGAAAAAAATTGTATGTGGGAGGTGATTGAGTGTGACAACACTTAAAAACATCCAACCAAGTATTCCTTCTCATACAAATTCGTACAAAAGCCTGAAACAGTGAAATTCTAAAGAAAATACAGGAAAATAGTGTGTTTATTCATTCAAAATCAGATATTCAATCACCCACAACTTTCCAAAAATACATGAGGCCTTAAAAATTCATTACATACATGTATTATCAACTTCCAAGTGTCTCCAAGTGAAAATAATCCCATATGACTTTTCACCCTCCCTATTTCATAGTTTTTGTAACTTTTCAAAATTTTATATTTGTGCAACTTTTGTAAATAGTGAAAACTTTACAAAATACACATAGGACTTAAACATTAAACCTCATAATCATTCCCATACATTGAAAATGTCTTTAATGACCCTCTTACAACATGGAGATACCCAAAATTGAATCAAATTTCAAAATGGAAGCATAGATTGTCAAGGTGCTCCTACACCACAAACTTATCAAACACTCACAATGCCATTACACTCATTATGATTGTAACTTACATGATATTTATCTTATTTCCCTTCAAAGTCAACTCCCCCAGCGTATCTAACTATTTTTGTAACTTCTTAACTAACTTATCTCTTCACAACTTCGCCAAAAAATGCAGTTTTTTGCAAATGTCCATGCTTCCATTTTGAGCCTATCTTGCAATCATGGCATGCCACATTACCACTTTTCTTTAAGGCATTCTGGATTGACAAAAATCATGTCACATTTGTCTATGCTAGGTTAACTTTTGTACAGGATGATTGCAAGTATTATTTAAATGAAGCCTTAAATGACATATATTTTTCAATTATTTTCCATGCCAAAGAAAAAGACAAAGAGGAAACTAACAGACGAAGAGAATGAAACCTTCAAAGAAAAGGAGAGAGTTCGGGTGGCAGCATATCGTGAAAGAATAAATTGGAAATGATTGACAAAAACAAGCCAATTGAAGAGGAACCTCAACCATCAAAAAAAGAACAGGAATTGGCAACACAAAAGGAATGAATGTGAAAGCATCGTCGTAAGACAAATTCAGATACTGTAGTTGGAGACACACCCTCTACAACAAGTGAATATGAAGGGAAACCATTAAGCACAAGCAAATATGGAGGGACGCCATCTAGCAGAAGTGAATATGGATGAACACCATCTACTGCAAGTGAATATGGAGGGACACCATCTACCTCAAGTGAATATTGTTGGACACCATCCAACACATCTCAAGTTGAGAGTACATCATCACTCGGATTTGATGAAGGTATGCCATCATCCCCATGTGAGCCTCAAGGTATGTCTTCTTCTCCACCCTCGATCGAAGGTAGGCAATCTATCCCACCTCAATTAAATATTGATGAAATTCCTAATGTTGAGATGTATGTACCTAGGAGAACACCACCTAGAATTTTGCGTAGAAAGCAAAAGTATTTGATTAATATTGAGGATGAGATTTTGCAGCACATGGAAGGTAATATTTCAAGACGCACTTGTAGAATATATGCTGATAAGATTTGGGAATGATTATTTGAAAGGCTAAATGAGACTGCAAGATGTCAGCTATTTGTTGAAATGATGTGGGGTGTAAAGTATAGGAACATCATGAAGAATCTTGGGTTGAGAACATCGAATGCATCAAGTGAAGACACTATTGTGAAGAATCTAATGGATGCTTATGAGAGTGTGGGTAAGACCTCACGCTCAAAGGATAGTAATGTCATCCGATGTGTCATTACATCAACTTTGGTAAGCTGTCAAACAAAAAGAGCTCGTCTCATTAAAAAGATGAGTGAACACATGGGAATTAGTAGAAAAACTTTATCGAGAGCCATTCAAAGGCGGAAAAGAATTGAGGGCAATGATTCAAATGAATTATGGGCATTCTCAGGGAGACTGTCATGAAAATATAAAAAAGTTATCGAAGCCTTGAGAATGCTAATTGAAGAGTATTGGAAGAATAACACAAGGCCATCTCCGAATCAAAGGGATGTGGTAAGAAGGAGAATCGGTAGTCGAAATCGTGAGCCACATCTAAAGCATTTTTTGGATATGACTCAAACCCAATTTTTTTGAAAATTTGAAAATGATTATCCTCAAATTAGTATTTCTCAAAGATTTTTTTAAATGCTTAAACCTTTTTATGTCAAGATAAATCACACACACACTACTTTTTGTTGTAGACTACAGATTGAATTTTCTAACCATTATGATGTTTACCATTCTATATGTGTAGATTTGCATACTAACGATGTTTTGCAGGATTGTGGCATAAAAGCCCTTCAAAATCTTCAAGAGAGTTCTTATCAAAAAAATTATGTGAAATAGAGGATGGCCAGATATTCTATAGGACAGCATGCTTAGATGGTTCATGCGAGCATTGCAGTTGCTTCTAGCGTATGCTAGTATGTCAACATATGGAAAGCATATATGAGGTGGGACAAAAACTAGTAGAGTTCGGGAAGTATAAAATAGTGGCATATGCTACAAAAGATGGGTCTCAAGCAAAAAGGTGTGATTTGGTTATTGAGAAGATTCCAGTGTACCAGTTTATGTCCATGTTTCGTGACAATATACTGTCTGAGTATGCAATGCATACCCATAGAGCCCGATGGTTGGACACGCAATTCAAGCTATGCAAGGACACCTTTTTAGTTAGAAACATAGTATAAATGGTTGAATTTGCGGATAACTACACTCTACAACCACAACATGAGGTGCAGTCATAGTATTACAACTCCACATAGGTTTCAATATTTGTGCACATAGCATTCATTCATGCATTTGATAGTACAGATGACCAAACGAAGGTATTGAGGGAGTACCACTTTTACATTAGTGATGATCGCACACATTCTCCAGAGTTCATGCAAGGTTGCTTCCAAATGTTCTATAGTGGTTTGCCTTAGAGGGGCATAAAATACGATCGACATATAATATGGTTTGATAACTGTGTAGCAAAGTCCAAGAACTCGCGCATGTTCTACTGGTTGTGCAGGATGCATGTAATTATAGGTGTTCAACATATGTGGAACTTTTGTGAGGTCGGACATGGAAAGGGGGAGCATGATGGTGCAAGAGCATGCATGAAAAGAGCATTAGCATGACAAGAGTTAAAGTATAAAGACAGTGCAGAGTTGACAGATGCAAAATCAATCGTTGAGTGGTGTAATGCTTCGACGGGTCTAGGTAATGAAGGCACGTATTTAGTTCATATATTTTTTTGGTTGATGGATGATACTAACATTGCACCATATGAGGACTGTTGCACACTAATAGGATCAAGTGAGGTACACTCTTTCCTTAGCTCAAATGCAGGTTCATGGAGTATCGATACATGAAAGATGACATGCTTTTGTTCTTCATGTACAATGCAAGCCTGGAATGATTATGAGTCAGGGGAGTGGGTTGACATATGGTTGACAATTTATCTTAGCCCACTTCACACGTATCACCCTCTGACAGCATTGGAATTGATACAAATGGAATCATCGGTTGACTTTGACCACGTATCAGATCTAGTTCAACCAGGTGATATATCTACTTGCTTAGTTGTTGAAATTCCATATTGTTATCTTACTTTGTACTGTATTCGTAATGTTGAAAAATTTAGAGATATTTTTTGCATATATCAATGCAAGGCATGTTTATGCAGTTATTGCAGATGAAGACAATGAAGAGGGAATGAACCATTACTTGTGTTGTTGTGTTGAGGCCAAAAATAAATTGGAGGCCCCCGTTATAGATGGAGAAAACATCGAATACCCTACAGGCTCAGTTGTTGTTATTGGAACATGGCTTAGAAGGTACCCACATTCGAGTGTTAAACATTGGCTATTTCAAGACTTTGACACGCATCGTAAGATTCTTCATTACTCAAACCTTGTCATGGCATCCAATGTTTGTTTGACCAAATATGGAGGTAGACCATTGAAGAAGACCTTGTGGCAGGTTCGTGAGTCTAACCATGAGGTAATACTTGACACAATAAATAGTAGAGCAAACTCGGATGGTTCATTGGATTAATTTATAAGTATATGCACATTGGTTCTTATTAATTTATACTTGTATGCACATTAATTTGTTTGATTCCAATGCTATCATCTTCTTTTACTTTGCTTATTTGTAAGTAACATACTAAATAGTGATTGTGTCCCCTTGCAAAAAATGCAGATATATGAGCCATCCAAGAGAATGTTAGCCAAGAAAGCAATGCAACATCATTATTTTGATGATCTTGACAAATCTCAATCATGATTTTAAGCCATTAGAAAATTGTGCACAAAGCTTGGTGAGGGACTTTCAAGTTATTCATTTGAAGTTAACCTTATCATGAGCAACTATGATGTAGACATTATAAGAGCATCTGAAATTTCAACTTACTCTATTCATGAGAGGTGTTGTGTGCAATAGGTATGTTGGAATTCCCAATGAAGATGTATGACCAGGAGTGACTAAGTTGTGAGACCTGCATGCCTATCTGTAAGTGCCTTCCATCTATTTTTATTTCATTTCCATTTTGGATGCTCTTTCTTTTTCTCTTTTACTTTGTGTATTTGTAAGTAAACTACTAAAAATTGATTGATCTCTCATTGCAAAAAATGTTGATTTATGAGCCATCAAAGAGAGTCTCAACCAAAAAAGCAACGCAACATCCTTATTTTTATGATCTTGATAAATCTCAATTTTGATTCGAAGCCATTATAAAAGAGCGTGTGAAGCTTAGCGAGAGAATCTGAAGTTACTCAATTGAAGTTAACCTCATAATGAGCACCTATGATGTAGACATTTAAAGAGAATCTCAAATGTATGAGTGACATTGTAAAAGATCTGTGAGAACGAAATACCTAAGGCATTGTAATGAGATTTACTCAGATATTGTAATTTTGGAGTTCATGTTTGGTGCAGTAGCACCTTGTTTTGTAAATGCCTTCAATAGGAAAATTTGCAAAATTTGAATATTTAAATGTAAACAATGTGAAAAAGGCCATGTAAAGGTCATATGTAATGTATTCAAAGTCTCAAAGAGGTCATTAGGTGATTAGAGAAGTGATATAAAGCATGTAAGGTTGAATTAGGATGTTTTAGGTGTGTGTGTGTTTATTTGTGCAAGGGAATTCAAGGAACAAAGGAACATACCTTTAAACATTAAAGAACCCCCTTAACTTGTTGAGGCAGAAATTATCATATATCCAAACCCTCAGATCCACAATTTTTCTCAAGAAAAACTCACTCCACCATGCCAAACCAAAACCCTTATTTTATGCTAGTATAAGGAGGGTTTATTGAAAGGGATAATTCCACACCTTACCAGAACATGCCACCACCTCAAACCTTCTTAAAATCACCTGCACAAACTCAAAAGACAATCACCCAACCTCTACATGAAATATTTTATCAAACCGTAGGGTGAAACCTCATTTTTCATGCCCTTTTCCATCAAAATCTACAGGGGCAACAACACAAACCCCATTAAAATTATTCCATTTCACTTATAAATTTATTTTCTGATCCAACAAGATCATGTTGGGCCCCTCTAGAAAAACCTCTCTCAATATTGGCTATCTCGGAGTGGTTTTCCTGTGGTGGCGGATTTTCACTTGATGGAAAAGTGTCAAATTCAAGTTGTGCAAAGTTGAAAAGTGGTGCAAATTTCACTCTGCAACTTGTGTGACCAAACTAACTACTCCAACACATTTGAATAGTTATTTTTACACTAGGAATGGTCCTTTTTCACACCGAAACATGCGGAATCGCTTTGAGCTATGTTCCACCAAATCGATCCCTTAAGGGTCCAAAGTGCAAAATGGCTACAAACTTCAGCATGCTATTACTCAGATACCATGATGCTTAGAAAATTATCATCTTATCCTACAAGATTGCATTGGGCCCCTCTACAAAAACCTCTCTCGGTTTTGGCTATCTTGAAGTGGTTTTCTTGTGGCGATGGATTTTCACTTGATGGAAAAAACATCAAATGCAAGCAGTGCAAAGTTGCAAAGTGGTGCAACTTTTGTTCTCCAACTTGTGTGACCAAGAGGACTATTCCAACACATACGAATAGGTATTTTTATGCTAGGCATGGTCCTCTTTCACACCGAAACACGTGAAATCACTCTGAGCTACATTCCACCGGATTGATCCCTTAAGGGTGCAAAGTGCAAAATGACTACAAACTTCATCATGCTATTACTCAGATACCATGATCTTTAGAAATTTCTTGTCTAATCCTACACGACTATGTTGGGACCCTCTACAAAAATCTCTCTCAATTTTGGCTATCTTGGAGTGGTCTTCCTATGGCGGCGAGTTTTCACTTAATGGAAAAAGTGTCAAATTCAAGTTGTGCAAAGTTGCAAAATGTTGCAAATTTCGCTCTGCAACTTGTGTGACCAAGAGGACTATTCCAACACATCCGAATAGGTATTTTTATGTTAGGCATGGTCCTCTTTCACACCAAAACATGTAGAATCACTCTGAGCTATGTTCCACCGAATCAATCCCTTAAGGGTCCAAAGTGCAAAATGGCTGCAAACTTCACCATGCTATTACTCGGATACCGTGATGCTTAGAAAATTATTGTTTGATCCTACAAGATCATGTTAGGCCCCTCTACAAAATCCTCTCTCAGTTTCAGCTATCTTGGCTCGTGGTTTTCCTATGGTAGCAGATTTTCACTTGATGGAAAAAGTTTCAAATTCAAGTTGTGCAAAGTTGCAAAGTGGTGCAACTTTCACTCTACAACTCGTGTGAGCAAGTGGATATTTCCAACATGTCCGAATAGGTATTTTTATACTAGGCATGGTCCTCTTTTGCACCGAAACACACTGAATCACTCTGAGCTATGTTCCACCGGATCGATCCCTTAAGGGTCCAAAGTGTAAAATGGCTGCAAACTTCAACATACTATTAATCAGATACCGTGATGCTTAGAACTTCTCATTTGATCCTAGAATATTGTGTTGGGCCCCTTTATGAAAAACTCTCTCATTTTTGGCTATCTCAAAGTGGTTTTCCCGTGGCGGCAAATTTTCACTTGATGGAAAAAGTGTCAAATTCAAGTTGTGCAAAGTTGCAAAGTGGTGCAACTTTCGCTCTACAACTCGTGTGACCAAGCTAACTGCTCCAACATGTCTGAATAGGTATGTTTATGCTATGCATGGTCTTTTTTTGCACTGAAACATGTGGAATCACTCTGAGCTACGTTCCATCAGATCGATCCCTTAAGGGTCCAAAGTGCAAAATGATTGCAAACTTCAGCATGCTATTACTCAGATACCTTGATGCTTAGAAACTTCTCATCTATTCCTACACGATTTTATTAAGCCCCTCTAAATAAACCTCTCTCAATTAAGGCTATCTTCAAGTGGTTTTCCCATGGTGGTGGATTTTCACTTAATAGAAAAAGCATCAAATGCAAGCAGTGCAAAGTTGCAAAGTGGTGCAACTTTCGCTCTGCAATTCGTGTGACCAAGAGGATTGTTTCAATGCATCCGAATAGCTATGTTTACGCTATATATGGTCCTTTTTTGCACCAAAACACACAAAATCACTCTAAGCTATGTTCCATTAGATCAATCCCTTAAGGGGCCAAAGTGTAAAATGGCTGCAAACTTCAGCATGCTATTACTCGGATATTGTGATGCTTAGAAACTTCTCGTCTGATCATATAGGATTGTGTTGGGACCCTCTACAAAAACCTCTCTTAGATTTGGATATCTTAGAGTGGTTTTCCTGTGGCGATGGATTTTCACTTGATGGAAAAAGTGTCAAATTCAAATTCTGCAAAATTACAAAGTGGTGCAACTTTCATTTTGCAATTCTTGTGACCAAACTAACTACTCCAATGCATCCCAATAGGTAGGTTTATGCTAGGCATGGTCCTCTTTTGTACCCAAACACGTGGAATTGATCCAAATTGCGTTTAATCGGCTTGATCCCTTATGATGGCATGCAAAACATTGGAAAAGATAAACATACAAACGATGGTTGAGAAGTTTGAGTATTCCACACAAAAAACATATAATCATTGGTGTAGAGCACCTTGTTCCTCCATTTGATGAAGAAGGTCTAGTTCAGTGGTTTTAGTTATTATTTGATGGTGAATAGGTTGGTCAATAGGTTTTTGTGGGTATTTTGAGTATGCTTTGTCTTGAATAAGGTCAATTAAGACCATTAGGTATGTTTTAGGGTGATTTTTGGTTCTAGTGATAAAAAATGTGAAAATTTCAATCTTGCACTAGAAGTTGTCTTTGTAGCCTTTGAAGGAAAATTTGTGAATTTGTATATGATTGTGAAAGAATGGAGTTTTTTCAATGTAATAAGGCTATTTGTATGCCATTTGTGTGGGTTTAGAGGTCATGAGATGTACTCATTAGGTTGGAGGAGTCTAAAGTTGCAAATCCGTAAGCTACTTAAAGCAACAAATTTGAAATGCAACGGTTACTTGTTTTGAAAGTTGGTTTTTAGTTAGTTGAGGGCATGGATCAGTTAGAGAAGGGTGTAAAACACTATGTAAAGCCTTGAGAGGCTTGAATGGAGGTTGTTGATGAACTTTTGGAGAAGATCTAATAAGAATTATTCACATTGTTCTCTATTTTTTAAGATTTTTGATACAAACTTGTTGATCCTGTGCTTGGTACAACCTCCAACTTTTAGATAGAGAAAAAATTGGAATATTTTTATGAATCATTTCATGGAATGCCAATTGTAAAAAAAAAATTTCTTTTAGATAAAGTTGTTTAGCATCAATCAATTAATATTTAAGACAAATCATGAAGGACAACAATGATCAATGCTAGGGCTAACCAATTAATAATTATACAGATGAATAATTCAAGCATGTACATGTCAATAAGGGAAGCAAAAGTACTCAAAAAAATGTAAGCCTCAAAAAGTATACACACGAATACATAGTATACACAAATTAATACAAATTATATGCACGAATACAAGGTATATGCATGAAAACACGTAAGCCATAAAGTATACATTCGAATGCACGTAAGTCACGAAGTATACATGTAAGTTGTAAAGTATAAACTTGAATACACGTAACTCATATCTATTGAACCATCAATTTAGAATGAAAATATGGATAGGCATCGATAAAAGATATTTGTATTAACCAAATAGCCATGTAGGCATACATCAATACATGTCGGTATAAGTATGAAATATATGTACAAAATAGCCATATAGGCATACAATGTCAAATATGTCCAATAAAAATATGCACAAAATTGCCATGTAGGCATACAACAAAGGGCTCTGGAATCAAAAGTCATTGCTCTCCATACCCTGGAAATAAATTCTTTCCCTTTCCTTTTCGATTGGATGGCAATAGGTTTGTCACTCATTTTTGCTGCACTCGAGGAGTGCTCCTGCTACTCCTCCTAGTGTTTAGTTCATGGTGAAGTTTTAACTATTACAATAAGAAGTAAAAACATGAATATATAGAAATTACATTATAAAAAATGATATATTTGACAAAATAATCACTTACCGCCATCTCATGATCTCTCTTCATGGAGGAAATATTCTCACACCCATGCTCAAGCATGCTCAAGCCCTGTATAAACCATACAAATAGAAATTAAACTACGTGAATCAATAATGGTTTGATTTTTCACTAACTAACATCTATAACAAATGTAATTGAAATTTACGAATTTTCCTCATACCTCTCTTGTTAGAGCCATCGAGGATTATATAGTAGATGACACACCAATATCCATTGCCCTTGTCACATTCATAGGTGTTTCGGATTGTATCATCTAAAAATAAAACAACAAATTATTCAACATAATCAACGATGTGCATATAAACTACACAAATCTATTAAGTACTTGATTCATTAGTTAAACTCTTTATTCTATTACCTCCATGTAGGTTTGAGTAAATCCACCGCCACTAGGAAGTGTTCCATCAAAACCTCCAATATGATTCTATTCAACATCCAAAATCGTATAGTAAATTACCATTCATAAAACAATGCTATTAACATGCAATAAATTTATAATTGTTTACTATTTACATACCCCAATGATAGGTGTACTACATAAATAATTTGGTGAGGGGCCAATGTATCCAGTCTCAACACTATGACCCTACAATTTTATTAAGATCATAAAAATAAATTAGTTAATCTTGTATTTCAAAATAAAAATTTAATAAATTAAATTCAATGAAAATGCACTAAATTCTACCTGACTATCAATGCCATATGCCTCATGCAAAATGTCAGTTGCCCTCTCCATCTCCATAGTTGCAGATGAATTCTAAGTACCAGTCTTCTGAGTTTCAGTGGGGTCATATGAACAAGTAGCCCCACAAGATTGACACACATGTGATCGATGGCCATGACTCGAAGACTCCCCTGGATGGCATTATAGAATAGGGCTAGTGTGATGGATGACACTCTGGGTCAAAGTGTTGGTCGCCTACAATGTCTCTACATCAACACTTTCCTTCGTGATGGAAGGCATAACAATGTGCTCATGAGTTGGCCTAGCGAGATCTCGTCTACCTTGCCACGTAGGATCCAGCTATGCACTAGGTCTATCCTGAGCTGGCCCCCCAACTCTCCCCTAGAAATCCCTCATATCAAAATAATTTGGGATTTTGTTCAATATGAACTCATTGTATAGTTTCCTAAGGAAATATTGTGAGACCTCACAATTGTTGCATGGTGGGTAATTGAAGACCATGTATCACCTATCATAAAACTGGTCCCTAATCTATTGGTGGTGGCACCAATGGATATGAAAACTCTTCGCATTGAGGGTAAGATTTCGATTTGTGTGTGGGTCGGTGAATAATGAGCACAAATCACCTTTTGTAATTTTTAAATCCTTTACATCTTTGTATGATAGTTTATTTTCATAATAATCCCTAGCCACGTGCCTCCTATCTTGCCATCCAGTTATTTGTTTGCTAATTGAATCTACATTTTTTACCATATCTTTCAATTAATTTTCTAGGGTCATTCTTTCTGCGGTTGAAGCATTTAGATCACTCAACCTACTGATCAAATCCTTAATTTGGCTTTTGTTGTTTTCAGTTTCACTCATTAAATTTTGTTGAGTGCCAGGAGGGGATTGAGTGATTGGTGGAGGAGGTTGTTGTTGTGGTTGATTTTGATCTTGAGGATTTGGTTGGTCTTTTTGTTGAGGATCTTGAGGGTTTGCAGGTTGATTTGCATCTCCTAAAAATTCAAACAAATATATATCAAATTCAACATAAAACTAACAAATTCAACCTAAAACTATCTAATTCAAAACAAAAACCAAAAAATCCTTACCTCTCACATCTCCCTGTCATTGTGGCACCATCGTTGCGAAGAAATAGAAATTGTTGGTGAAAAAATTTGTTGAATTGCTCCTCCTAGAATGCGAGTGCGTAAGTATGGGGGTTTTGGCTATGGCTATAAGAAAATAATAGTCGAAATAAAAATGATAGGTTTTAATTTCTTTTTTTTTCTTTTAACAAGCAATAACGCAAGCGTGTTATTGGTTTGTTTTTGTTGAGCCTTAGGCTCAGCACACCGAACCAATAATGCAAGTGCATTATAATGCGCTCGTGTTATTGCTTTTCAAAAGTTTTTTGAAAGGTGTCCACGAAATTGCTACCCATTTCCATGCACCCGCCCTTATAATATTATATATATAATCTTCTTATTATTATATTATAATATTTATAAGATTATTATTATGTTATGTTTTATATTTTTGAATGGATATTGTTATTGTAATTTTCTAATATTTTCAAAAAATAATTATTCTACACATTCACTTTAGAAAAAAAATAGTTTATTTAAAGAGGATAATTTTTTTAGTTTTTAATTGATTCAAAACCAATTTATTAATAACCAATTTACAAAATTCATTGCAATACTAATAAAAAGGATTTTATTATTTATTATATTGTTAAACAAATATAACACCCAATGATATACAAAGATCTTCAATATAAATTATTAATATATTTAGTAATGAACTATTTTATACAATAAATATTATAATATAAAATTATATTAAAAACCATTTTTATTAATTTGTAAGTCAAAAATATGGTAAATTTACAATTGAAATACCAAAACACCTAGAAACATCCGCATACATGATACAATATTTTGTTAAGATTACACATTATATTTACCTTTCAAAAATTTGTATATGAATTATTTACAACTAACTACAAAATAATAAAGCAATAAAGTTACAAAAAACAACCGAAAAAATCACAAAACATAATATATATATATATATATATAGTATAATTTGATGAAAACATTTTAAAGAATCATTAAATACTACATACAAAAATAATAGATTATTTTTGATAATTTTTTATTTTTTTTAAATGCCTTGTATCCATTCAAAAGAAGCCAGAGAACATAGATACCAAAAAGAAAAATCTAGAGAAAATAACTTTATGATTTGTAGTAAGTGTTAGGATGACTAGCACAGGGGCATATGCCACTACTTCATGCTTTACTCATGCTTTTGAGGTTAGTTACAAAAACCAATGTTCATCCAAACAAGTCATCCTATAATGACATTAATAGTCTAAATGCTACTACCAAAATAATTGCAAATAGGAAAGAAACCCTATACAACTATTGTTCCATCTCCCCTATGCACCCATAATCTCTTGAATGCATCTTTCAGTTGCAATAAATCCATTTCCAATATTATTTTTCTAATATATTATTATATTTTTATTATAATATCATTATCTCATTTTATGTTCATTTTTTATTTATTTTTATTATATTGTTGTATTATTATATTATTATTTTATTATCTTATCTTATTTTATCTTATCCTCATAGAATTCTCAATTTGTACTTTGTCTCTTAAAGATAGAAAAAGCATCCATTGTTGAGATTCTATTCTGCACCAAAATTTTCAACAAAAAACTTCCATCCTTTGAATTATAATATTTCAAATTTTGTCAAAAGAATAATTAGAAAAGAAAACATTAGTGATTTTTTTGTTCTTTGTATTCTATAAAAATGGTTGTAGTTGAAAAATCTATGTGGAATTCTAATTTATAACTAAAAGTTAGCAATTGCACTTTGGTGCACAATTGGTATGCCAAAGATGGTGGAAGGTAAATTAGGGAAAATTTGGGTCCATTTTTTTCATACATTTGTGCAATATACATGAGATCAAGTGGTAGTCCGTTTAGAAAATGATGTTGTTTGTGCAACAAAGGTCTCAAATTTTAATAGAAAAGCGACAACTTCAAATAAATTATGCAACCACTTACAAGGATCTACACACAACTAAATCAAACCCTCTAAATTAGGAAGATAATCAAGCTCCATTCCCAATAGGCTCATGCTATACTTCAAATAGGGAGAGAGGGAGAGAGATGGAGAGGTAGGGATTGAAAGAGGGACAGATATAGGGGAAGAGAAAGAGAGAGATAAAGGGGTAAGGAGATAGAGATATAGATGGAAATGAAAATGGAAATGGAAATGAAGATGGAGATGGAGAGGAATATGGAGAGGATATGGAGATAAACAGAGAGAGAGGATAGAGAGATAGATAGAGATGGAAGATGTAATTATATAGAGATGGAGAGAAAGGGAGAGAGAGAGAGAGGGAGAGATAGAAAGAAAAAGATATAGGGAGTGATGAGGTAGAGATGGAAATATATAGGGGTAGAGAGACATGGAGAGATAATAAAATAGAGATAGAGGGAGTGATGAAAGAAGAAATATGGAGAGATAGAGATAGAGGGGTAAAGAGATAGATAGAGAGGTAAAGGTAGAGATAGGGAGGGAGAAACAAGGAGTGTGTTTGTGTATGCATAAGGGATGGGGAGAGAGAGGGTAATAGTTATGTATAAATATATAGAGAGGGAGGGAGAGGAAGGAGAAAAAATAGAGATAGGAGAGAGGAGAAGTATAAAGATATAGAAAGGATTGATAGGGAGAGAAGGGGAGAGATGGAGAGATAGAGATAGAAAGAAGGAGACATAGGGATAGAAAGGAGATATGGAGAGATAGATACAACTAGGGAAAGATAGAGGGGGTGAGATATAGAGATTCAAGGACAAAAAAATAGATATAAATATATAGAGGGAGATATGAAAGGATATAAAGAGAGAGAGAGAGAGGGATAAATAGAGACAAAAAGAGGAAGATAAAGAAAGAGGGGGAGTTGGAGAGAGAAAGATAAAGATATAGGAAGTGATATATAGAGAGAGGTAGAGAGGGATGTAGAGGGGTATGTGTAGGATCATGATGGGCCAAAAAGTGGTGATATGTAAGTGATATGATGGCCTATGTGGTTGACAACTTTTTTTATCCAAAATTGATGAAATGAAAAGGGTTTTTGAAGGAGATTCTCAACTTTCCACCAATATAAATTATGCTTTACTTTGAATTTAATAAATAATTATTACTCATTTTCCATTTGAATTATGAATAAAGTCCTTATTGATCTCATTATCTCTATCTCTCTCACTTATTCACTTAATCTCTCCCACCATCTTTCCTACTCTCTCTGGGTATGTGCGGGATCATCATGAGAAAAATAGGCCCTTAAGTGGCAATGAAATTTCATAAAATCAGCGTTAGACAACTTGACGTAAAAAATTGAATAAGTTATCTATATTATTTCAAAAATATGTAAGAATAGAGTCTGTAGAAAATTGAATGTAGTTTCTAAACCACTAGGTTTATTTAAAAAAATAAAATCTATTTGGTGAAAATTTGAAATTTCAATGCAGTAGTACTTAAATTTTAGGGGAAAAATAATAAGTAGGTGTCTGACTAACTATTCTAACCACAATAAAATGATAATATTTTTTTATAATATTTTAGATATAAGTAGAGGACTCATGTCTCAATGTGATGCATATTTTTTTGTAATTTTTTTCTACGTAAATAATTAATTATGATTTTTTTATTACAAATTTTTTAAAATATAAAAACTCTTATGTCTGACCACATTAACTTGGTCAAAACTTCATAAAAATGATTTTTTAAATCCTATACTATGCGAAGCATAGAATGTGACACATGTTTCAGATTCAAAAAATGTGATACTATTTGAAATTTATAGATGTTTTTCAATCAACCGAGTGAGAGAGAGGGAGATATTAAGTGAATAAGTGAGAGAGATAGAGATAATGAGATATAAAGAGTGAGAGAGAAGGAGAGATGGGAAGACAAATATAAAGGGGGGAAGAGTGAGAGATAAAGAAGGTGATAGGGATAAGTAATAGAGATAGAGAGTGAGAGAGGGAAGATATAGTAAGGGGAAATGGGGATTTTGTGTGTGAGTGGGAGAAATATATAGAGATAATTATAAGGAGGGAGAAATAGGGAGTGTGTTTGAGTGAGAGAGAGATATTGAAATAGAAGGGATATATATAGGGGGAGAGAGAGAGGGAGGGAAATGGAGAGAGGATAGAGGAGAAGTAGAGAGATACAGAGAGAGAGAGTGATAGGGAGAGAGGGAGAGATAGAGAGATATATACATTAGGAAAGATATAGGGGAAAGAGAGAGGGAGAGAGAGAGAGAGAGATGCAGGGAGACGTGAGGAGATAGAGATAGGGGAGAGATAGAAAAGAAGATATAGATAGAGATGGAGATGGATATGGAGAGAGGGGGAGAGATAAATATAGATATAAAGAGGGGGAGAAAAAGAGAGGGAGATGTATGGAAGGATATAGAAAGATATAAGTTATATAGAGAGAGGTAGACAGAGGGATATATATAGAGAGAGAGAGAGGTACAAATGTGGAGATATATATATAGAGAGAGAGATATAGGAAGATAAAGAGAGATATATCTTTATATCTCTATCTCTATGTTTCTCATTATCTCTTGATCTCTCCCTTCCTCTCTCTACCCTATTTCTATCTATATTTTTATTTCCTTCTCTCTACATCTATCTATGTTTCTCTGTTTTCCTCTTTGTCTCTTTTCCTCTCCCTATCTCTCTCTCCCTTACTCTCTTTTGATATTCCTATTTATGTCCCCCTCTCTCCCCTTTCCCTCTTTATCTCCCTACCTTTATATATATATATATATATATTTATCTCCTTCTATTTCTCTTTATTTCTCTATCTTTGTATCCCCCTCTCTATGTGATTATATCTATATATTTATCTCCACTTCTCTCTTTTCCTCTTGCTCTTTGTTTATATCTCTTCTTATCTCTTTCTATTTTTCCCTCTCTCTTTATTCCTCTATATATTTACCTTTATTTCCATATCTCTATCTCTCTTTTTATCTCTCTATATCTCTTTGTCTCCCTCTCTATCTCTTTGTTTCTCTTTATCTCTATCTCTATCTTTTTTATCTCTATATAACTCTCTTTATCTCTCTCTTTGTATATTTGCATCTCTCCTCCTTTGTCTCATTCCACCCCATCTCTTTCTATTCTTTTCTTTCCATTTTTTCTCTATATTCCTCTATATCTTATCTCTATCTCCCTCTCTCTTCTCTCTTCTCTCTTTTTCTCTATCTATTTTCCTCCTTAAGTGTGCAATGGGTACACTAAAGAGGTTATAAGCATGAATTATCATATCCTTAATCAAATTATAGGCTACCCTAAGAATAAATCCCTAGGTTAATGTGTTATCCTTGGATTTTTGCCATGAAATGACTAATCAAAAGTTATCTTCTCTCTCTTGCACACACTTTATAAATTTTAATTTAGATTTTAAGTTTGAAATTCATTTTATTATATAAATTCAAATTAAAATTCAAATAAAATTATTATACAATAATTAAAATTTAATAAGATAAATAATTATAAATTAAATTAATTATTTTCTTTTTAATTATTATTTATAATTTTTTCAAAAGACATAAATAAAAAAATTAAATTTCAAACTCAAATATAAAAATAAAATAAAATAGAATACACTAAATGCAAATTCAAAATATATCAAAATCAAAATATTACTCCCCACCTTTGAGGAATGGAGCACAAGGGTGGGGTTCCTATTTCACACTTGCTACACTCAAGGACGCCTTAGAGATCTTAATCCAATGAAGAACGAAGGAAGAGATCTGACAATAGGTTATCCTAGGGTATGTTTAGATATTAATGAGGGGTTCACCACCAAGCTATGTATTGGAGAGATAAATGCAATGCAAGATGTAATAATAAACCCTAATATGATGCAATGACTTACAAAATGACCTAGAAATGTATGAAAAACATACTAACAAGTTGTAGGATGAAATGTTTGCATTTGGAAACATGAAGGAGGTAGGAATAAGCTTTGAAATGTTGGAAAATCTAAATTTTTGACCTACTGGGACTCATTCACTAATCTAGGTGAATCAATCCCAAATCTAGGTTTCTACACGAGAACAAGTTTCTAGAAAAGGGTATTTGAATATACAAAAATCTTGGAAAGAACCTGTAGTAGGACTCATTTGAAATTTCTAGCGAATCAATCTCATTTCACTTTTTTGGGAATTCAAATTTTAGATATGCACTTCAACACCTGCTCTTTTCTCCCAAGTTGATTTTCAAATTTGAAACTAGTGATGTTGGACCTGTAGGTGACTTTTTGTGAATATGACAACCTTGTGATGACTTGACAACTTCTCTTAACCTTGCAACCTAATCTTCAAAGGATCTTCAAGTCTTAAAAGCACCTAGATTTGCAAGCACACAAAGAGAGAGAGAGAGAGAGAGAGAGAGAGAGAGAGAGAGAGAGAGAGAGAGAGAGTTGATTATTAGGGAATAAGGGTTTGCCTTGGTCAAACCCCTTGTAGGTAATTAAACCAAATGATGAGATAATGAAATGAAGGTATGAAACATGAAACATAGAACATGATTCATGGACAAAAATACCTTGAATAATTCCCTGTAAATGATGTCTTGTAAATCTACAACTCAACATGAAATGGCCATGAATGATGTAGATCTTAATCTTGACAATAGGTGTAGAACAATGCTTGATCTTGGATCTTCAATGCTACATCACAACACTATATCAATAACATGTTTGATGCTTGATAACCATTGACATGATAATGGATCTTGAATTGCTGCAACAATTGATGAAGAATCTTCCCTTGAATGCCTTAGAATTGATCTGGAATGCTCTTGTGAACAAAAATTTTCTATAATGAATTCTCTCACAAAAATCTTAGGTAATAATGAATGAAATAAACTTGTATTTATACTTAATTATACAAGAATTCCCAAAATTATAACACTACAAGCTGACATCATATCTAGGAGGATAAAATCTCGTCAACAATTTGAATTAATTTTGATTTTGAGCCACACAAGACTCATTCACCGAAGGTGGCAGATGAGTCCCATTAGGAATAATTTTTTGGAAAAAATTCAAAAATGATTAGAAAGGTGTAAAACCAAGATCAAGACCCAAAAACCTAGGTATGAATCATTCACCCAAGGTGATGAATGAGTCACAAATCACTAAATCTAGGCCACACAACCAAAAAATGCCTTAATTATGATTGGATGTTGATTTTTGTTAGGATTATCCTCGAAAAGATATATTAAATGAGGCTTTTGGATGTAAGATAAGGCCAATTAAAGCATAAAGAATCCCAATTATTATTGACAACCCTAGAAAAGTGTGAAAGTGTGTTACAACACTTTACAACACTCTAAGTAAGGTAGGATTAAGGTTAAAAAGAGGTTTATTAGGTTTAGTTAATTAATAAAACCTTAGAAAAGTGTGAAAGTGTGTTACAACACTTCACAACACTTTAGCAAGGTACCATTTATGTTCATTAGTTCACAAGGGCCTGAGACCTAATGTGAATGTGTCAAACACATTACAACACTAAATCAACGCACCATTAAGCTCAATTTAACAATAATTGTTCCCCAACTAAGTGTGAAAATGTACATGAAAAAAAAAATTGTCACTACATTTAGCCCCCACTTTAGTGAGATGATGTTCAACTTGCTTCAAACTCACACTAAAGTAGACATTAAAGAGGGTTCCAAGAGTACCAATGCAAAAGAAAAAGGAGGATAAATATCAAAGGAGGTGGCCAAGCCCATAGGATCCAAGGTCCTATGTTGAACCAACATAAGAACAAAAGGACACACACAAGGTGTACGATATGCAACATCAAGATACACAAACATGCAATATCAATGACATAAGGAAGAAAGTAAAATAAAATAAAAAGAGGTAGATCAAGCCTTGACTATTTATCCATCACAATGTGGATTAGATCTAGGTTATTTGTCCAAAAGAAAATGCAAGCTCACTCTAAGGAAACAAAACTTTAGGTTGTCTGCTGGGTAAGGATCTGAAAGAGGTGAGACACATACACACATGGTCGATATGAGCTCACACTCACATGCAAGTGGCTATGGGGAAAGTCATGCCTTGGTCAGGCTTCCTGCTCAAACCATACAAAAAGTTATACCTCCTAATAACTTTGATAAGGCATCACAAAAAAATTATTTTTGAGTTTCATGAGGCAAGCAAAACTTCGTATGATTGGAGCTCATGAACAAACAAGATGGCTCAACAAGCATGCAAAGTGTATTATGCAAGGTGGCCATATAACAATTATTGTGAATGCAAAGTAATGTAAGGTATGTTCAAATGGATTTTTCTTGGTTTGTGTAAGGTCTCTTCTTAGGGCATATTGTGCTTAATGTCTCCAAGAGAGGACAAGTCAAAGAAATATCACACTCTTAGAGGAAATCAAACCCAATGACACCACTAAGAAGAAGACACATCACAAGAGGAAATAAAATCACACAATAAAACAAGAATTTTGATGTATGCCCCCACTTTAAAGAGGTTTCTAACACCATTACTGTGAGAAATTTCTTTGAAGTAGAAGAAGATATGAGAGCTTATTCAAAAATCCCTTTGCTAAGTCATATGTGAATAAGTATGTCACATGTGATCCCACTTATGGAATGTTGTCCATATCCCAAGCTCGATCTTATATGTTCCTGAAAGGCAATCAACTAGACAAAAGAGATAATGACAAGTGACATACGAGGCCAAGGCTATCTACCCCTTGCCCCCACTTAGTGTAGGACAAGGGTGAGCTAAAATAAGTATCAATTGGAGGAAATAGATTCTTTTACACAAGGAATATAACCACAATCCTTAAGATGTTGATTTTTTTATTCAAAGCCTTACATTTGTTAGTAGACTGACCATGAACTCTGTGATATGCACAAAATTAAGTCTTGTAGTAAAAAAAAATTCATCTTCTTGGAGGGAGAGATATCAAATGATCTTGGAGGAGTATTGACAAGATACTCTTGTTATCAAAAGTAGAAGATGTTCCTTTAATTTCACAAGATGTCATACATATGGTAAATGATAAGGCTTTAGATGAAAATGGAGATAAGGGTGGTAAACCTAAATCTTTCTTGAAAGAGTATGGTATGTTGGTTTGCTTTGTGTGTTCATTGTATCCATGTGTAGGAGGGAGATTGTATCCAATAGCATAACAATATTTCAATTCAGATGAAGGGGGTTTATGCTTCTAGGAAGAATTGGCCTTTTCTTCACAAGAACACAAATCCTTTTTAAAGTTATGCATAGTCTCCTCATGAGGGATGGAGGTTAAATAGCCCCCATCACCATCATGGGGTAATGTTGTACAACTAAGTTGAGAAAATGAAACACAAGGTTTTTTTGGTTTAGATTGTGAGATTTTGCACTCTCCTATAAAGGAAGGTGTAAAGCCCCAATCGTCACTAGAACTTTGAGGATGAGATTTTGGATTCTTTATTGAAAGGAGGCGTAAAATCTAATGAGCCCCAACTATCACTAAAGAGATTTGTTGTGGGTGAATTAGGATTGATATCAACTTGTATAGGTTCAAATTTTGATTTTGGAATGAAAGTATTCAGGGATTTTTGAGTGTTGTGATCATTTATTTATAGCTCCTTTCATGTGCTTCAATCGTGTATATCTTGTTGTTGTATTCAAATTTCATCACTCAATGAAGAGTAGATGGGACTCCTTTCATAGCATGAATCCATGGTCTCCCTAGGAGAAGTTTGTATGGAAGGGGTCCTGGCATGATATGGATAAGAGTAGGAAACACTACAGGTTTGGCCTCAATAGGTAATTTGATCATTCCTAATGGTTTTCTATTAACATTGTCAAAGCCACAAATATGAACATTATTAAGTTGAATAAGCCTCTTATCCACACCAATTTTTTTTAGGAGGTCAATGCTACAAACATTAAAAGACCTGCTCCACTATCTATGAGAGTGCGTGTAATTGCAATTTCATTAATGATCACCTTTATCATCAAGGCTTCTCTTTTGTTGTGTATCTCGAGTGAGGGTAATTCATGTTTAAGGAATGTGATTTCTAATTGTGTGGCTTGCATATGATCAAAGGAGGGTGTTACCTTATTCAATTTCATATAATATTGGATCTCCTCTTACTTTATTTACAATATTTCTTGAAATAGACACTTGTATGTAGGTGATAGTTGAATGAGTTGCCATACAGATATATTAGCGGGTCTTTTTAAGGTCTTCAACACTAGGCAATAAATGTTGAGGAAAAGGTAATGGAATGGGAGTGATTTTTGGTTGCCTACATTCTTGAGAAACTAAGTTATAACTCGGTTTCTGCAAAACATTGTTACCATTAGATTGCATCATAGATTTCAAGAAACTTCTTACTTTCTTATGTGATTCGCTAATGGGAGGTAACTTAGGAAGCTCACTAGTTAAAGGAGATAAAATGTGTATCATCATAACATCTTTTCCTGATCTCTTAGTGAAGAGGATTATAATTTTACTTCATCATCTTCGTCTAATGAAGCTTTAATGTTTGAAAGACATGTGTCAATGTTCACATTTTCTTGTACCATTATATCCTCCCTAGGAGGAGAGTTTTTAGGAGAACTACAAACTAGATGTTCATGACATTCAAAGGTTTATTATTCTAAAATTACTTCATCACGGGTAGGGGAATGATCAATGGTTGAATTTTTTTTCTTATCAATGATGATGTTTTATTGTTCAATAATGTTTTCCCTAGGGGAAGAGGGGCAACTAAGAATCTCATGACTTTCATCGATCAAAGTATTTTATGCACAACTAGGAAAAAAAATGTGAGTGTCATGAGTGTCCAAGTTTTGTCCCATAATGTCTTCCAAAATAGGATAAGTAGGGGAAGAAACATAAAGAGGGTTGTCGTAGATCTTAAAGGTTTTCTTATCTAACACCAACATATCTTCATCATCATCACAAGAAGAGAAGATGTTGGGAGATGAATCTAGGTAAGTTTCAATGGTCTCTTTTTTTCTTATGTTAGCATCATGATTACTTATTGTTATTTCCTCTTATTTAGTAATTTCTTGCATAATAGGAGAGGTAAGAGGAGAGAAAATCCTCAGGTTCTCAAAGCTCTCATTGATTAGTTCTTCTAATGCTACAATATCTTCTTCACAAGTAGGAGAGATATTAGGAGAAGAACAAATGTGATTAAATTATTATTACCCAAGGTTTCTTTCACTCGACTAACCTCACCCTTAGAAGGGATACTAGGAGAGGGATCAATGACGAAAGAAAAGAGAAGGGAAAGGACCTCATATTCATATGCACTTAACAACACTTTCTTACAACACTCAAAAAGATCTGAAAGAAGAACATGAAGTATGGTAACTATAGATTTTTGCAATGAAAACATGATGTAATGATTATCCTACAAATTTGGAATGCTATGTAACAATGTTCAAATGAAATTTTGTAAATGCCAATGCATGAAATGTACCAAATTAAGCTAGATTTAATGAAATGCATGAAATAGAAAGTCAACCCACATGAACGAATAACTAATGGAATCAAACAGGAGTAAAAAAACAAGGTTTTAAATGTTGTTAAATGCAGTTTCAAATGTGCACTGAGACTGATTCACCCAGAGGGGCGTATGAGTCCCACTGAAGGTTTTTTGCACAATTATTTTAAGTGATTTTTATGATTTTTTGTTGTATGATCTATAAACTATATGAAAATGTAGTTTTCAAATGATTGTTGATTATTTAAAATGCAAAAATGTAACCTACATGCACTTGCACTAATGAAAAAATTAGGAACCATAGACTGCCAATTAACTAGTGCAAAATCTAATGCAAAGTCAATGCAAGCTAGATCTAGGATGATGATGGACTCCAAATAAGAAAAGAAGGTGCTCAAAAATTAGGTACACCAAAATGTGGCAGCATAAATAGTACTCCCCACCTTTTACTAGAATGGATCACAAGGGTAGGCTTCCTATTTCACGCTTGCTACACTCAAGGAAAACTTAGAGATTGTAATCCAATGAAGAACGGAGGAAGAGATATGAAAATAACATGTATCCTAGTGTATGTTAAGAGATTAATGAGGCGTTCACCACTAAGCTAGGGCTTGGAAAGATAAATACAATGAAAGATGTAATACTAAACCCTAATATGATGCAATAACTTACAAAATGACCTAGAAATGTATGAAAAATAGAATAACAAGTTGTACGATGGAATGTGTGCACCTAGAAAATTGAAGGAGGTGGGAATAAGATATGAAATGTTGGAAAATGTAATTTTTTGACCTAATGGGACTCATTCGCTAATATGGGTGAATCAGTCCCAGATCTGGGTTTCTGCACAAGAATTGGTTTCTAGAAAAAGGGTATATGAATCTGCAAAAATCTTGAAAAACACATGTAGTGGGAATCATTCAACACTTCTAGTGAATCAATCTCATTCCACTTATTTTGGAATTCAAATTTTAGATATGCACTTCAACACTTGCTCTTTTCTCCCAAGTTGATTTTCAGATCTGAAACTATGGATTTCAGAACTATAGGTGACTTTTTGTGAATGTGACAACCTTGTGACGACTTGAAAACTTCTCTCAACATTGCAACCTAATCTTCAAAGGATCTTCAAGTCTTCAAAGCACCTAGATCTACAATAACACAAAGCGAGGGAGAGAGAGAGAGAGAGAGAGAGAGAGAGAGAGAGAGAGAGAGAGAGAGAGAGAGAGAGAGAGAGTTGATTGTTAGGTAATAGGGGTTTTCCTTGGTCAAACCCCTTATAGGTAATTAAACCAAATGATGAGATAATGAAATGAAGGTATGAAACATGAAACAAAGAACATGATTCATGGAAAATGATACCATGAATAATTCCTTGATTCCTTGTAAATTATGTTTTTTAAATTTGTGACTCAACATGAAATGGCCATGAAGGATGTATATTTTAATCTTGACAATAGGTGTAGAATAATGCTTGATCTTGGATCTTCAATGCTACATCATAACACTAGCTCAATAACATGTTTGATGCTTGATAACCCTTGACATGATGATGGATCTTGGATTTTTACAACAATTGATGAAGAATCTACCCTTGAATGCCTTATAATTGATCTTGAATTCTCTTGTGAATGCTTGAATGCTCTTATGAACACAAATTTTCTATAATGAATTCTCTCAAAAAATTCTTAGGTGAAAATGAGTGAAATAACCTTGTATTTATGCTTGATTATGTAAGAATTCTTGAAATTACAACAATACAAGTCGACATCAGATCTAGGAGGATAAAATCTCGTCAAGAATTTGAATTAATTTTGATTTTGGGTCACACGGGACTCATTCACCCAAGGTGGAAAATGAGTCCCATTAGGCATAATTTTTGGGACCAAATTCAAAAATGTTTAGAAAGGTGTATAACTAGGATTGAGACCCAAAAACCTAGGTGGAACTCATTTGCCCAAGGTGGCGAATGAGTTACAGATCACTAAATCTGGGCCACACAACCTGAAAACACTTGAATTATGATTGGATGTTTATTTGTGTTGGGATTATCCTCGAAACGATGTATTAAATGAGGATCATGGATGTAAAATTAGGCCAATTAAAGCATAAAGAAGCCCAATTATTAATGACAACCCTAGAAAAGTGTGAAAGTGTATTACAAAACTTTACAACACTTAAGTAAGGTAGGATTAAGGTTAAAAAGAGGTTTATTAAGTTTAGTTAATTAATAAAAGCCTAGAAAAGTGTGAAAGTGTGTTACGACACTTCACAACACTTTAGCAAGGTTCCTTTTATTTTCATTAGTTCATAAGGGCCCAAGACCTAATGTGAATGTGTCAAACACATTACAACACTAAATGAAGGCACCATTAAGCTAAATTTAACAATAATTATTCCCAAATTAAGTGTGAAAATGTGCATGATGATATTTTTCGACACTACAATTAATAAACATAATATTTTAAAAAAATTAATAATGAATAATAAAAAATTTAAGTTAATAAATGATTAAATTAAAAAACATCAAAATTTTAATTTATTAGAATTGAAATATTAATAAAATATGTATCTAAAAAGATAATAAAATATATTGCAATCAATATTAAGACTAATTGAAAGATAAACTCAATTAACAAATTAAAAATTTATTATAATATTATCAAATTAACCATAAATTTAGTTAAATTATTAAATAAGTTAAAATTTTAAAAAATGAAAATCATACTTCAAATAAATATTAAAAATAAAAATAAAGCATGTTAAAATTGTTAAAGCTAAAATTTTAACTTTTACATTAAAAATTGCAAGTAACACCAAACATAAAAAGTTAAAAATTAATGAAACCTATTAAAAAGGTAAAAAGTCAATTCATAATTTTTTAATATTGAAAAATAATTATTTTTATTAAAAACTTATTATATATATAAAATAATTGTAAAAATAAATTTAAGTATATTTGAACATATAATTTATTATTTATATTATATTTATTATAAGAAATCTAAAAAACTAAGTGAAAATTTTTAAAGAAAAAAATGCATTCTTATCCTACCTTTCCTTACTTTAAAGTTAAGATTGGATAAGAGTGTAGTTATTTTTTCTTTAATTATATATTATATTTTTTAATATTTTAGATTTTTTTATAGTTGAGATCATTTCAATTGGCTTGCATCCTTCTCTGTAATTTTCAACTATTAATTTTCAAAAGTAGGTTGTCCACTTCATATAAGGAACACCTTCGACATAAATATATTCTTGAATCACATAATTATTATGTCAATAAAAATGCATATTTTTTTTAAAACTAATTAATATAATTAAAAATATATGTTTCATTTTAAAATTTGAATATGTTTGTTAAATGTGTATAAATTTATATGAATATAGTATTAAATTATATTAATGCTACATTAAATTTATATGAATATAGTTATGTTCCATTTTCTCATGAACTGAGATGGCCCTAGGAGTCATTCAAGGCAACTTTGAAGTGGAGCAAAGCTTGGGATTCTATGAAGAGTGCAAGCATAAAAGGAGTGGCCGTCAACTAGTCAATGAGTTTTTTTTTCTAAATTAGATTGATTAATTATGAGCCACCTGTGATAATAATTTGTTTTTGTAGTTTAATAGTTTAATTATTTCTTTTTGTCAATTTTTCCAAAATATTAAATTTTTCAAAATTGACATTCAACAGAGTAGCTGAAATGTCCAAAGTTGTAAGTGCATGTACAATATTTTTGAAAAGTTACATAGTCTTGAATTATCATCAAATTTCCATATGGTAATTATGGACCCATTCTTCATTTCATTGATTACCACTATATTTAGTGTGAACTCAACTCTTTTTCTTAAGACTAGATGACAAAGATGGAACATCATAAAATCTTCCTTCACCTATGTCCAAAGACCCTATCTAATGTAATTCAATAGAAGTTTCATCACCCATTAATATGAATGGCATTGTGTATGGATCTAAGGAGGTGAAACCGTCTTGAGAAAAAGTCATGTAGTGAGAAGTGTCAATAATTGTTCAAGAATTTTGTTGTGAAACAATTTCAAGTTCTAAGTCCTTTCCCTTTACATTTCCCATACTAGAATTAGTGGCATTTGAAGGTTCTTCTATTGAATCTTGTTTAGTTGAATCTAAAAATATTGTATTATTCTTCTCAATAATATTTCTAATCATGTCTAGATTTCTTATAAAAGACACACTTAAGTTTTTCATTTATAGACTTAGCACATTTTGACAAATATATTGCATAAGATGTGTTTGAATTAACTTGTTTTTATACTTTCTTCTTCTTCTCTCCCTAGTTCTTTTGTTTCTTGTTGGAAATAAAATGGGGAAAACATAGACTAAATTATTGAGCCCCACATAATCTCTATGGTTTGTATTTATACCTCAAACTCAATAGTAATAGAGAGATAATAGGCTAGCATAGAGTGTGAATAGACTAGTCAATATTGAAAAATATATAAATATATAACTAATTTCCTTCTATCATAATGCATATTATATGCAATCCAGATATTTATTTATTAACACTTATCCATCATGTAGGTATATTATGGTGCTTATCCCCTTACAATTGTCAGTATCTAAAAAATATTATTCCTTCCTTCTATATATCGTTCTACTACTACTCTTACATTTTATTTTTTCTTATACATATATATGTTTTGTGAGACATATCCCTTGCATTCTATTGTTTTCTCTCTTACATTTTATTTTTTCTTATACATATATATGTTTTGTGAGACATATCCCTTGCATTCTATTGTTTTCTCAAAGGGTGTCTTTTCAAATAGAAGCTTTGCAATCTCTTTCTAGTTGTTTTCTATAGAAATTTTGTTGTTGTGCCTCTAGTCGATCCCCTACTAACATCACCCCTTTCAAAACATTGTCTTATCCTCAAGGCAACCATATGTGGCTATAGTTTGATTTGGTAAGATGGATTTATGGATTTATTTGAGGTTGTAAAAAGTGTTATCGCATTGTCCTTTGGAAATCTAGAGTAATTGATTTTTCACATTGATCTATGTATAAATATGTTTAGCTTCAGGTAGATTTGTGGGGATCTAAATTTTGTGAGCTAATTTTTATGAATATTTGAGGATTCTTATGACATGTGTGAGCCTTAAACTGACAAATTCTCAGATTTGATGGAATTGATGCCTTGTTTGATTCCTCTAGTCCTATAGCTATTAGAATCAAGAGTGTAAAGTCTCCATTGGACATCTGTATTTGTATCTATATATCATAGGATTGCATTATTTGCAAGATGTGCATTTCAATTTGATCCATTTTTTTCACTTTTGTGGTGACTGTAGGCCATTGGAGGTGGAACTGGTATAGGGAATTAATAGCTCCCACAATATTCTTCAGAGTGTTGATATGACTCTCTAATGTATAATGGGAAATTACACACTATTTCCTCTCTTCATTCATTCCTTTCTTTTGTAGTTCTTCATGCATTCTCTATTGCATCTTATCTTTCTACACTTTGGAGTTTTGAACCACCCCATCTACCAAAAAATTTATATGAGTTACAAGTGGTTGTGAAGAGTCCCCTTTTATGTGAGGGTACTTATTATAAATATATTTGACCACCTCTTTCAAATATTTAGTAATTTTAATGTTTTTCTTCAATTAGATATATGGTTTGCAGGTTGTGTGTCCTTGAGAGATGGGCCCAAGCTACCACTTTTTGTTTTTTTTAATTCTTTCGATGGATTATCATTAGTTGCATTATTTTGTAGTACCTTTTGTGGGTGGCTTCTTACCATAAAGGAACTTCTAAACCCATATATCTTGTGAGAGTTCTTTGATTCTTCTTGTATCCATGCACTTAGTATTTCTTCACTATCTATACTTCCAATTTTTTCTTTCCAACTCAATTTCCCCTTCACTATTTGATTCTTATTTGGTATCTATTTTCGGTAATGAAAAAATTGTATATAATAGTCCTATGTAATATTCATCTTCTTCTAAGTCCACCTCTTCTATGTAATTATTATCTTTATTTTATCCTAGGGTGATATGGATGACCTTGGTGTCATCTGCAAATGATATCAATTATTTTATATAATTCATTATTCCATTTGCATTGACAAGCCATTTGAGGCCTAGAAACACCCTGAATGTATTGAAAGGTTATTTCATTTTTACCACTTAAAATTCTATTATTAGTTTGAGCCCCTACACATTCACCTCAACATTCTTCTAGGTGCCCATTGTTTGCATTTTGGATCCATCTTGTAAGATAACATAAAAATGAGTTTTTTCTAATTTAGTCCTTCCCAATTTCTCCAAAGTTTCCATTGATATAATGTTTATGTTTGTCCCTAGGTCTAGCATTATGTGCTTCACCTTGCGGTGATTAAGGTGAGAAATGATCAAAAATGGTTTGTTCTTCCATTCATAGTTATTTTTTATCTTAGCAATATGTGGTTGTTATTTATTTGTATATTCTAGTACTTTTCTAATTGCTCTAATTTTATGAGAATTTTTTCCTATTGGGATAATGAGGAAAATTTATTTTATGTGACTACCCCTTCTTCTAAAAAAAACTAATTTCCTCACTTTTTGCTAAATAATTTATTTTTGGTGTTTTCCACTATTTTTTCATGTTGTTACCTTGTGGGCCATAACTATTCACCATCATTTGCTTCCATATTTGATTCTTCACTTATGTCCTTATTTATTTTCTTATTATTCTTAGTACTATAAATTCCTTAGCATGTGTTAGGTTAGGTGACATTAACCCTACAAACCCATGTCATTATTTAATGCCTCCATGTTTCATGGAATGTGTCCTAGGGGACATGAGATAAATTTATTTAATATTTTATAATTATATTTTCAAGAGGAAATTTAATGTTGGTGGATGTTACACATAATTAAAGGAAAAATTCTCCCTCCTAGGAATCCATATTAGGAATGTGAAACGTCTTGAGTGGGGCATCCAATTTTGGAGGGAAACAGGTGTCCATTGGTGTTTATTTTGAAAGTTGAATAGTCATTGAAGCATCCTAGAAGGAATAATATGAATAGGCTATGGGTTAGGAACCCATATTGGAGCCTTGTGAATATTAATTAATATATTATCATTACTCTTTGTCTTCCAAGAAAGGGTTGTGGGTTTTTGAAAGTGGTTTTGGCATATCTTATTTTGGTTTACCATTTTGGTTTGGCCTCCCACAAGTTCTATATATTAGAGCCATGAGATGATAGTTCTATCTTGTGTTATTTGCACATGTATGGAAGCATTCGAGTTTTAGGATATCAACAAGTAAGTACAGATTGTGGTGTATCTCTCTTGTGAAGATAAAGAATATACTTTCCCTTTTTCCTTGTGTGGAGTTTTTTATCGAAAGGGTTTCTTCACTTACATTTGTGTTATATTTGTTTATTTATTTTTCTATTATGGTGAATGTGCAATCACATACATACAATTTTATTTGGTAATATTATTTTTATATTTAAATTCACTTACATAAGTTAATATTGCAGCTTAGTTTCACCTTGTTTTCAAGAGCAGCCAAGTACCACAATTTTGTTTTTCTAGTTTTATGATTTCTTATTTTTAGGTTTTATTTCTTCTGAATATTTTCTCCCAAAGGTAGCATAGTTTTTGGATGTGTCTAATGACCAAACATCAATTTTTTAGCATCTTCTAGAATATTACGAAGATGTCTTCCAAATAACCCTAGCTCTCCTATTTTCCCTTGAATTTCATCACTTTTAGATTTAGGTGGGACATTCTACAAGTGTTGTTGTGACCTTTCACTATTATATAAATCGTGACCTTCATTATTGCAAAATGCACAATTTTAATTTTTTTGACCAAAATTTTGTAGCATATTGCCCATACTTCCCACATTTAAAATAAGTAGTGTCATCTCTTCTATGATTTCCCCTTTTATGTCTACAAACTCCTCTATAAGGGAATAGTCTAGTTTCATCCTAGTGATTGTGTAGAGAGGTACTCTACAATGCATTAGCATTCTTATTGTTTCTCCATAGTTTTTGTCTATACTTAGTGTCGTGTGTGCAAGGGTCATTTTGTAAGGCCTTTTACATATGCCATATTTTGGTCTATTCTTTTGTACATTTGATTTTATTAGGTATAAGTGCTTCAATTTGTCATATTATGGTGAAATTTAATAATTCACATTATGCATTACTTCTTAGGCCTATTTTGCAAGTACAAGACTAGAAATTTGCTTATACCTTTCTAATAGAGTCCTCCACCAACCCTTTTGATGACATGCCAAAATCCCATCAAAATAAAGTGAAACTAACCCATCTTTTCATTACCTATCTTTCTCATCATGCACTTATAAATATATCTTGCATAGTTAGTTGACTCTAATTTAATCATATGTGATAGGTGAAAATTTGATAGAGTGTTTAGGTTACACACTAGATAAAAGCCCAAAATCTTATGATTACAAAGTACGCTAGTGCAAGGTTTCCAAGGGTTACAACACATGTTTATTGGTTGTCCACTTGACCACTGCATGACAAAAGCAACCCAAATTTTACCAAGAGATGCAAATATATAGTTTATAACACTTTGTAGAAATCAACCAAACAAATATTGGTGCATCTAGACCCTATTATTTATATTTTTCACCATGAATCTTAGTATATCAATGTTAAAATATTGATTTTACATTTTTCAATGAATCTAGTCATCATTTTGGCTGCACCTAGCTTGTCCTAACTCATTTATTGTTGTAACCAAGGTTTGGATAATTGGAGATAGCCTTATGTTTCATAATTTTCTTTGCACTTAGGGATAGCTAAACATAACCTTAGTTTTTATTCAATCTTACACAACCACACATAAATAATTCAAGAAAAAGGTTCTTTGTAATCTTTTTCATGTTGATAATTAGTAAAGAGAAAAGCATGGTGATTAAGTTGGATGTGGTAAAATCATACAATTATATGTCTTAGATATTTCTAAGGAAATCCTTGGAGAACTATGGCTTTCACGCATGTTCAATAAATTACTTACCCTAAACATAACCTTAGTTTTTATTCAATCTTACACAACCACACATAACTAATTCAAGAAAAAGGGTCTTTGTAATCTTTTTCATGTTGATAATTAGTAAAGAGAAAAGCATGGTGATTAAGTTGGATGTGGTAAAATCATACAATTGTATGTCTTAGATATTTCTAAAGAAAGCCTTGGAGGACTATGGATTTCACCCATGTTCAATAAATTAATTCTTCTAAGTAATTATATAGGTTTGGTTCTTGATTTTAGCAACAAAAAAAAAAAAAGGTCTTGGGAAAGGCAACTTGTTAACTCCATATCTTTTTATTCTAATTGACAGTGATATTGGATGTTTGATTAAAATAGTTTAAAAAGTAGGGGAATATTGCATGGGCATGCCTAACCCCCTATATGAAGGCTTTCACTCAGACAATTTTGTACATTTGTTAAAAGAAGGGAGGCATTGACATGAAAAAAGTTCTAGACTTATGTGTTTGGAAATACTTTAAATAAAGTTAAATACAAATTTTCTTTTGAATACCTCTCATTTCCATGAGAGGGTCACCACATTATATTTCTTAATTCCTTACAAGTACTCAGAGCTTTCAATTCTTTTTAAGGATAACTAAAGATTTCTTATGAGATGAAATCTAAAATATTGATTGAAACTAAATTCTTGAAGTGATAGATGGTTCACTTTTTATTAGGACACCTCAAACTTTCCTAACATATTTCATCACAAATAAATTCTTGAAGTGATAATTGGCTCAATCTAACTAGCAAAATAATGAAAATTAAATCGATCCGACAAATAACCCCTATTTATTTTTATCCTTTCTTTCTACTCCTAAGGTTATTAAAACTCTTTTATTGGAGTAACCCCTATTTATTTTTATCCTTTCTTTCTACCCCTAAGGTTATTAAAACTCTTTTATGGCAAGGTACAAGACAGCTCATAAGTAATTTCTGCTTTAAGTGGTAGAAGAATTGCATTCCAAAAAAGTTGGGTAGAGCTGATATAAGAGATCTAGCAATACATTATATAGCTCTAGGAGTAAAATTAGCTTGCCATATGTTAGAAGAGCCTAAGAATCAATGGAGTTTTATTTTATTATGGAAATATATAAGGACATGAATTCTTTTGCATGCTAAATTATTTTTCCCTACCAAAAGGATCAGTGGCATGGAGTCTTATTAAAGAAACTATTTTTCTGATCATAGATCGCCTCTATTAAAATCTTAGGAAAGACGAAAGAGTAGATTTCTAGAAATATTTTTGGATGAGAAAAGTGCCTCTTTCTTCTCATCCTCTTTTAGAGAACGTTCATAGTGTTCCCTCAAAGGTGTAGTGTTCTAAAGTTAGTAATTATTCACACCAAATAGTAAATCATGGTTGAAAATTATGAAGCTGGAAAAGTTTCAAAGCCATTCCAATAGAGAAGATCAAAAACTTATTTCATCTTCATTGCTACACCCCATTATTGTTTCTAATTTAGACCGCTCTAAAAAAGCAGTATGTAATGGTAATAAGAAAAGGGAATTTATGTTTCTTCAAGGTACAAGCTACATAAATAGTGTAACTTTCCATCATTAGAGAATTGGCCACACAATCTTTTTTTTTTTTTGATGGAGGTCATCGACAAATTCCTTTTTGCTACCCGATACGAGAGCACGAGCCTTCTTGGGCTGAACCTCTTCAGCTAAGGGCCAAGGATTGAGGGGTATCCATTCCACCAAATTCGCCCAGGGCACGACCCTGACCTCATTCGTTTTTCGATGTCAAAGCCTTTGCACTCAACAAGACTTGATCACTGGTGGGCTCATTTAGAACCTTTCAACTTAACCAGTAGACTAAGGGCCCATTGACACAATCTTATTTGGATTTTGGTTGCACCGGTAAAATACAATTCTTTTATGGCTCACAATGCTTAACAAGATTCTTACATATGATAAACTATGTAAAAGAGGCTTTAAAGTCCCATCTTCTTGTACTCTATCTGAATCAGAGGAGGAAATGGTAGACCACTTACATCTACATGTCGCTTTAAGAAGAAATTTGGTATAGGGTGTTAAACTTGATGAATTTGAGATGGATTGTCAGGCTTATACTCATTATCCTTTGCAGCTAACCCTTAGGCACAAATTATCTTAAGGGATTTTGGAATATAATGTTACTAGCGCTATTAGAGGCACTAATAGTATCTTTTGAGACAAACCAACAACATTAGATTGGCACTAAATAAGAACTCAAATTGCAATAAAAGAGTATGTCTAACCTTATAAATAGATATAGGGTGTTGAAATTTGATGAATTTGAGATGGATTGATACACATTATCCTTTGCAACTAGCCCTTAGGCACAAATTATCATAAGAGATCTTGGAATATAATGTTTTTGATAAAAGGGTAAAACGGGTTTTATAGGGACCCGAAACCATAAAGTTTACAAAACTACAAAGAGGACACCAGAGTTCCACCAAATAAAATGGCTTCCTAAGAAAAGACCAGCAGCAACCAAACAAAAAGGACCAGAAAGGTCAAGAAAGTAGGCCCAATAGAGAAAGCACAAAGAAAACCCTAGCCATTAATTCAGAGTCCTAAGGACAGACTCTATCTCCACCTCCAGATCCTGCATATCTTTAACCCCCTTTTTAAAAGTTTGAATCATTTTTAGAGTAAGGGAGGCCTTGCGCTTCAGATTGGCTCTGGTTCTTTTGGAAATGCCAGCTTCCATATCCTAGCTTTTATCCTCCATATCCTCCAGATCAACCACCAGAGACCCTTGCTGGGCTTTATCAAGCTTCTTAGTCATCGCATTAATGATTATAGCATTGTGTCTTGCTATACGGTTGTTTTGCTCGGTGACAGTTTTGATGGTATTCCTTAAGTTCTCAGCTTCGGTGTCAATCTTTCTATTACTGTGAGCCACTTCTTTCTTTTCCATCTTAGCAATCTTAGCGCCCATTTCATCGATCTTACTTTGTAGGGCCCGATTTTTAATTTTCAGCTCATTAATTTCAGAGAAAGTCCAATCCAAGAGTTTGGAGTGGGACTCAGAATTGGTTTTGGCAAGGCTGAGATAATCCAGAGAGGGCTCTTTTCTAGTGTTAACAGGGGAATTATCATTAATGTGTATGTCCGGCAGAGGGTCAGCACAATGCTCAGATTTGTTGGTATCAGATTCCTCCGACTCAGAGGACTCTTCCAAGTAGGAAACCAGGCTTTTGGCCTAGGTTTTCTTGTCAATAGAGCTGATCTTAAGGGAAGGATTGTCAGGCTCAAGCTCAACGTAGGTTTTACCAGAGTCCCTGGAAGGGCCAGCATGCAAGCTAGGGGATTTTCTAACCGAGCTAGAGTTAGGAAAATACTCTGAGTCACTGGGCTCAATATCATCACTCTCAGAGTCTGGGTTGGTTTCCAAAATAGCAGGAGCAAGCACATGGAGATGTTCAACAATCAGCCTAATTAACCCAATGTATAGAATGGGGAATCTTTTAGGGTTTTTCTTATTGTCCTCCAAGCTTTTTTTCAAGGAGAAAAAAATATAATAGGGGATAGAGACCCTTACCTTGTGTCGAAAATGGTTGAGAAGAGCAAAGTGGTAGCCATAGACTTTTGTGAAGCGCCCATCCACCGTAATGTACTCCATGATGACCCGAAGAACCTTTCTCCAGATAGCCTTTATGGAGTCAACATCGAAGTAACTGTTAGCAATTTTGACAATACTTAGCCTTTCCTTGTCCTTTTTAGGAAATCTGATAACAGCTTCGTCAGAAAAAGCCCTGTCTCTAAAGAACTTCTTCCCATCAGTGGGTAATCCCATAACATCAGCAATAAGATTTTCATTGAGTTCCACATTCCTACCAAATAGAGTCAAATTACCATCATTCCAATTTTTGGCAAAGAGATCTATGGCCTCCTGGTTAGAGCCATGAATCTTCTCTAGAAAAGGAATCAACCCTCCACTTTTAATCTTGTTCCAAACCTTGGCATTTTTCATATGTTTTTCATAGTCGTCCAGCTCAGTTCGCTTTCTATCTCCTCCCATTTCGGCTGACACCGTGAGGTAGATCCAAACACAAGCCTTTCTAAAATTGGCCCCTCCAAATCTAAGAACTTTATTAGGTACTAACCAATTATAGATATTAGAGGCATAGTAGCTAAAAAAAAAAAAAAAATTGTCTAATTCATAGTAGCTAAAAGAAGTGAGAGGGAAACTTATCTTTCATAGGAAGATCATGTAAGCTTGGGGGATATTAGAGGCATTAAATTTTCATTGGATAAGTCATAAAATATTGAAAGGAAAGGAGGCTAGCCTAGCTAAATGTAGCAAAGATAAAATATCTTTGGTCTCCACCTTCACAGGGGAATGTAAAATTAAACTTTAATGGAGCAATAAAAGGAAATTTTTTATAAGGAATTTGTTAAGGGTTACAACATATGGGGATTTATTTTTCTATGGTGTTTGAATGAATAATTAAGTTAAATGGGAAGCTCAAGGTTTTTCTTCTCTATAGATATCTAAGTCAAATAGTGAAAGTTGACTCTTTATAAGTGATAATTGTGATAATCAAAGTTGGAGGATGAATAAATAAGTAAAAGATATTTAAATGTTAAGCCATGTAATTTGAAGTGATCAAATATGTACATTGTAAAAATCATCCAAATGTAATAGAAAATTATTTAGCAACTAAAGGGGTCAATCAAACCTCAATCATGAAAATTTATAGTCATTAGGTTGATGCTTGGAATAATCTAGAAAATTTTCTAGCTTATAATCCTCCCTAAAATTTGATGCATGTTATAAATAAGTATACTAGAGGCATTTGATTCACACTCTATATCCATCACTAGTTTTGAGTCTTGAAAAATACATGTAAAGAAATGAGATAGTAATATGGAAAAACAAAAATAGTTTGGTGTTTTGTTTGAGCTTTGTGTGATGCCTTAATGGAATCATGTGTGGATTCAACTCATATTTACGATGTTATAAAGGTTGGCAAGGGTTATTTTTTCTTATTTTTGGAAAGGTGGTAGTTGCAAGGAATTTGTGTAGCTAATGTACTCTCAATCATGGAGATAGTTTATTGCATCAAAATGGAGAGCCAACTACTTTTGTTACATCATAAAAGGGTGCAATTATTGTAAGTGGCATTTCATATCACTATTTACAATGTATTTTTTCCTTTTAGGACCCAACATCAATAGGGTTTGTGAAGTTTATGTTAGGAAAGGAGGCATTAATCAATGGTAGTCATTAAAATTTGACAATTCATGTATATTTCATCTCCAATCTAGCTCACTACCTCCAAAATGTGGAATTTTGTGTTTATGATTGTTCATATTTTCCTTCCAAATAAATCTCTAGAATGTTAGTATGACATATCAATATGGAGGTAGGTCAAGAGGTGTACGCTATTATAGTTGAGGGTGTTATATTGACACATTCCCCTTCTCATGTGTTATAATAGATTTTAATATTATAAGAGTTATTATTTAAGTTAAGGTTCATGTGTATTGTGGTGATGATAGTCACATTTTATATAATTTACATGTAATCATTTATTAGGGTGTCATAAAATAGGAAATGGTTATATGATTCCATTTTATTCTATTCACTTTTCTTACTAATGATGAGATATATGCTATGAAGTTCATTTTCCATCTCTTGTTTGACATCATAGAGGTTTGTTTGTGAATCATAATGTGCCCTAGGTTGAGGAGGTGATTGAGAAGGGACATGTCTTGCATGGTGGTAGGGGATGATTGATGCAATATAGCATGTTTAATCTTGGTGTATTATTTATTTTTTGTCTCAATTTTCAATAGTTTTAAAGTCTTTGTATAGTGTTAATGTTATCCAAGGTAAGTGTTTTAGGATTTTAGGTGGTCTATTGCTATAGAAAAAAATGTACAAATTTAATTCTTTGTTTGTGGCTTGTTGCTCTTAGATGTAGTTTAAATATGATAGCAACCTCTATGTAATCAAAAAATGGTATGTATCTATATTTATTTCATGGGTGGGAAGGTTGGTAGAACACCTTCCAATATTCAAAAAATAGCCTAAAAATATCATTATTTTTTTTTCTCTTTTCCAAACAAGAATTTGGGTTTTATAGCTTCCACACCTTATTATCTAATATTGTAAGTAGATATAAAAATAAAAATAGATTAATAGATCCTTTGAATGGCTCTTAGTTTACAATTTAAGGTGTTCATTATAGTTGCAGATGAGAACCTATAAACCTTTTAATGGTTAAAGGGTTTACAAAATTGCAAACATTTGCATTCCTATAAAAACTATAATTATGTTGAAGAAATAATTTATTCAATGCCTCAAATAGTAAATACTAAAATTATATATCAAGGCTCCAAGTTAATTTTAAGGCCTTGTTATGACAAAAAATCATTAAAATTATATTAAAAATTTGTGTATCTTTTGGTTGGACCCTTGTTGCAAGATGATTGGACTTCCCTTGTTATCTCTCTTGTTATTATGTAAATTATGGAAACTTTTTGGCCTAAAATATCTAGAAAGCATTAGATGAAATCAACTCATGGTTTCTATAGAATAGTGATATTTCTTTGTAATGGCCTCTCTATCAATCATCAATCCTTGTTGTGTTCATCCACCCTTATTTTTCAAGACAAGACACTAGTTGATATTTCTTAGATACAATCTCTAAATTTCTTCTAAAGAGGAAATAGGCATGACCTATATTTATATTCCATGGTTTCTTCTACTTTGCTTTCATGGCCACAAGCTATAACCAAGTATAACCTAAGCATTGTAGATAAAGAGGAATTCCAATTGATAGTTGAAGTAGTGCCTCTTCAGTATGTGCACATGATTTATCTATGTTCTCCTAAACCATGGCGGAGGGATTCAAAATAGTTTATTGATACCCCTTCCTATATCTATACCTCTAACTAAGGATACAAGTGGCTTTCTTTTCATTTACATATGGTTCAAATTTTGAATTCAAGATGGTCTCTTAATCACTATATTTTATTTGGGTGAAACACTTCTAGATAGTCTAGATAGTGATGAAGCCCAAGATTACATACTAGTAATTCTTCCAATAGGAAATTAGTTAGCACATTTGGGTGTGTTTGACCTAGAATTCCTATTTTGTGAGCATTTTGAAATAGTCAAGCATTTTTTTTGGTTTTACACTCAAGTGTAGTTGTGTTGTTTATGAATTGATTACTTTTTCAATAAACTTAAACCAAAGTTCTTTACATGGCACAATTCTTTTCTTGATTATGAGACTCAATATTTTACTCAATTCAACCTATTATGGTACACTTTTAGGTTAGAGATTCCTTTTAGAATTTGGAAAGATAAGAATGTTGCTATGTTTGTCAATGTTTCTATTTGTACCAATTTTTCAACTCAGAGAAAATCATTGATATTTTCTAATGATCTTGTGTAGATTCAAGTTGTGGCCAACAAAGTGGCCTTGGAGGTGGTGCACCATCAAACTCTTTGTGATCATTAGGAGAATGCCCCTATGCACTATGGCTAGGGTTATGCTCTCTTACCATATCCATTCTAGATCCCCTACTAGGGCTAGTGGCATGGCTACTCTAACTCTAATCAATGTCACTAATAAAGCCAACAATAATGACCTTATTTGCCATCAACTAAGCAACTTTTTAGTTGATTGCCACTTGCTCTTTCATCACTTACGTCCTTCCAATGGCATAAATGAGCCCCTCTTGAGAATTAAGATAAATTTCATTTCTTAATTCTTGCCATTTTTCCATTAAGAAGTGGTGCTCAAACTCAACTACATGAAGTTCCAAATTTTAAACCCCAAGAAGTAGATGGCAGTGCTCTTATTGATCTAGAACCTATAGACTATAGAAAAGACTTACCTCACCTTAGAAAATAATGCTCTTATAGACGATGGAAAAAACTCGCCACACAAAGGATGCGCGGTTACTCAAATGACACTCCCACCCAGTGCCTAATAAAAGATTAATAGCTTTAAATGCTTAGTTTATACTTTACTTCCTAATTTTAATAGTTAGTAGATTTTTTTAAAGATAAAGTTGTATGTATTTCCTTTGATTTATGAAGATCTATTTCATAAAGGAACAGTTGCCACTTATCCAAAATTAGAAATATTGTTTCACACTTTTAATTATGCATTGATTCATTCTACATCGCATGTTGATCACTTTGCATTCTTTTATGCTACAAATAAGTGATGGCGAGTCTCAGAAAAGCATTTAAAGGACAGGCAAAGGCACCATGAGAGAATTGACATGGCGAACAAATCTGAAAAGTAAGATGAAATTTAAGGACAGTTGTGAGAGAATATGAAGTTGCCCTGTGAAGTTATATAAGATGAAACATGCCGCGTTACAAAAATTAAATTAAATTCACCGTTGACAAACAATGCAAGTGAAAGAAAAGCATAGTGTTTGACAAAAAAGCAGTTGTTTGACAAAATTGTATAATATTGAAGCTGATTCCTCCGCGTTTCTCTTCTTATCAGATTCCTTTGTTTTGACGGTTGGAAGACATTATTTGGGCTGGAACGCCCATGTGCTTTGGGATTTCTCAGTCTATCCGTTTAGTTAATATATTTATAGTTTTGGTGCAGGTGAGCCTTTTCATATCTGTACTTTACGTACGTCTCTGCCTATTAAAGTAAACCGTTGATAAACAATGCAATTCAAAGAAAAGTGTGGTGTTTGACAGAAGAGCAATTATTTGAGAAAATTGTATAATATTGTGGCTGATTCCTCCTCGTTTCTCTTCTTCTCTGATTCCTTCGTTTGACGGTTGGAACTTGGAAGACATTATTTGGGCTTTGGGGTTTCTCAGTCTCCCTTTTTTGATATATTTATAGTTTTGGTGCAGGTGAGCCTTTTCATACCTGTACTTTTACGTACTTCTCTGCTTATTAAAGTAAACAGTTAGTCAATAGATAAGTAAGAGGTATTGGGGTTTTTTTTTCAATACTTAGCTGGCACTGCTTCTGCCTAATTAATTCTTTGCTGGTTTTAGGGACATGTGAGGAAGTTTCCTCAACAAACATTTCATTCTCTTTTGTATAGGATGTTTACGAGGTAGGGGAGAAGACCCAGTAACCACTCTCCATTGAATAACCGCCACCTCCATGCTCACTCCACCCTCCAAAAAAAATTAACTTTATACCAGTACATAACTTTATTTGAACAAATAAAATATTACAACAACACCAATAGTTGTTCATAACACAATGAGTAACTCACCAATCATAATAGACAACTAAACATGTTTTTGCATTTATAAATAAAGTCAACTTGCACATAAAAAGGCTCATTTACAATTTAATTTAAAACATGTATTGTTACAAATACTCCCACTTGCAAAATTTTATCCCTCATTACTTTTTATATTTACAACTACACATGCACACTTAATGGTGTTTTACACGACATTATCACAATCTCCTATTAACTCTATGGGATTTCAAATACACAGTCTTCCACACACTCCCTAGCAGATATATGTATTTACTTCATTTCTTGTAGGTACCTACACAATTAAATATAGGTGTAAGGCTCCTCAAATAAACATCAAATCCAAATATAATGCAGAATTCACTCATATCATCTCTAAAAATCTATGTAACTAGCATGTACAAATTCAAATGTTCAAGCAAATTCAAATTTCAAACTCAACAACTAAATTGAATGCATTCAATTGCCACATTATAATTCCTAAATAGGAGGGGGAAAGCAGCCAGTGTCTCTGCAGAATTCAGAGCATTGACATACATCCTTTGCACATTCCTCTACAATTTCAGGTTGGTACTTCATACATTCTACTTATAGTTATTTTCATGAACTGTGCATTTAACATTTATATTTATGCAGCATCTTCTTACTTTCATCAACTGTGCATTTAACATTTATATTTATATTTATGCAGTATCTTCTTACTTTCATCAACTGTGCATTTAACATTTATATTTATGCACTGTCTTTTTACTTTACTTTATAAGTAAATGAAGGGTTCTTTTGTTGTCTTTACAAGATGTGCAAAACGAATTCTTCTAAGTTTTGTAGCAATTCTTTTATATCGTTTACTATGTTTCATTTGGTTGTCCAATACAACAGACTACCATTTGAATACATTTCATTTGGCTGTCCAATACAACAGACTAGCATTTGTCACATTCTGTGTCTCTTGTTCATTCAACAAATCGATATATATGTGTGTATCCTTTGCCTATCCTTTGGCAATGCAAACAATGGTACTGGTAAATCATTTTCTTCTGCATCTTATTGAATTTGTAAAGGAATGTGTACAATGTTATACCTATAAAACACACATTAAGCAGTGTCTTTCAAATTGTAAATGAATCTACGCAATGTTTTATACGTTCATTTATAAATTATGTGTCTGTTGTCTCTTGTTCATTGAGCAGATTGATATATATGTCTGTTTCCTTTAGCTATCCTTTGAAAATGCAAACAATGGTATTGGTTAATCATTTTCTTCTACATCTTTCATGACTCGTGAAAGGTTTATTCGATGATTGAAAAATTATTACTGCTTGTTTATGAAATATATCATTCCTCTTACACGCATTTTCGTCATGTGCTATTTGATTTTGATGAGTCATGGTGCTATTTTTTTCTACCACATTGCATGTATGTATGCATGCACATACATACATACATATATACATACATACATACATATATATATAGAGATATGTATACATATATGTATGTATGTATGCATGTATGTATATATAAAAATGTCTACCCATGTTGTGAGGTAACAACAAACATCATTCTCCTTTCAAAGTTTATGTATGTATGTATGTATGTATGCACATACATACATACATACATATATATGTATATATACATATATATATACATACATACATATATATATATATACATACATACATACATATATATGTATATATATATATATGTATATATATATATGTATCTATATATATATATGTATATATATATATGTATCTATATATATATATGTATATATATATGTATGTATGTATGCATATATATATATATGTTGGTGTTTTACACAAGGATCTTTTTGGGGTTAAATGATTTTTTCTCCCTATTTGTATCATGATTTTGTCTGCAAAAATGATAGGGAAATTTCGTGGGTTTGAGCACATGTCTGCACAAAATGATTAATGGTCTGCATCGACCTTTTTATAAAAAACCCATGTGAATATGACCATAAATCGGAAAACCCATTTAGTATACACCATTTGTTGTGAAAACTTTTGCTTTGTTTTTCTAAATATGGATTTATTTGGGGTTAAATGATTAAATACCACCTAGTAAAGTCAACTGTCTCATGATATTGTCTCCAGAAATGATGAGGAATTGCATGGGTCATACTATGCGCACTGCTACAACGACCAATTCTACAAGGTCATACTATGCGCATTAGTGGACATAACCGAGGCCAGGGAAGTCATGGTTGAGCGGCTCAATAGATTCATAGAAATTGGTAATGCTGAGGCAGTAGCCAATGCCATTTTGAACCTAAGCGCAGAGGGCTAGGTGAGCTTCCTCAAGTACTATTTCGACCCAATAATACTAAATATGGCAACTGATGATTCAGAAAATGATGAGGAGGAAGTGGAATCCGGCGAGCATGATGTGGATGAAGATGTTGCAAGTGCTCGCCAGGCTGCAACTGATAATTTTCGTATTGATTCATGGGAAGTATTTAGAGCAGGAGTCAAAAATGCCAACATGGACGCCTTCTCCAACTTCATGCGATCCGACTTGGCTTGGCTCAATGGGGTCTACTTGGAACGGTTGACTAGGATTGGAGACATCCTCGCAGCAATTTTTCTGCTGATAGAATGAGCGGGGTTTGTAATCTCATTCTTGGCTTGTAAAAGTTAAATCTGAATGTACATGGGATTTACCCCCTTTGGTAACACTTATCTATAAAATTGCTCAAAAAAAAATATTTAAATAAAACTATTCTATCATCCAAATCCGCTCAAAAGTCAATGGGTCTAATTCACGTTGGCACCTTTAAAAATCACTCCTACATATTAATCTCTTTACTTTAGCATCGGACACCAAACACATTACACCCTAATTAATCTTCATTTTGGGTCTGATTTAAGCATATGACTAATATTTTTTTCGGTGGGCACCCCATTATTTACCATCATTTTACCACTCCCGCTCTGTCGAAGGTTCTCACGGTGATGGAAGGTATATGTGTGTGTGTGTGTGTGCATACATACATACATAAATTCATAAATATATACATAAATTCATAAATATATATATGTATGTATGTATGTGCATACATACAAACATACATATATACATACATACATTCATAAACATATATATATATGTATGTATGAATGTATGTGCATACATACAGACATACATACATACATTCATAAATATATGTATGTATGTATGTATGTATGTACATACAGACATACGTATATATATGTATGCATATATGTATGGAAATACATACACACACATATATATATATATGTATGCATATATGTATGGACATACATACACACACATATATATATATATGTATGTATGTACATACATACATACATACATACATATATATGTGTGTGTATGTATGTATGCACATTCATACACACAAATTAATATGTGGGTATGTGTGTATGAATGTGCATAGATACATACATTCATTGAGCATATTGATATAGATGTCTATCCTTTAACTATCCTTTTCAAAATGCAAACAATGGTACCGGTTAATCACGTTCTATATTTTATTGAATTTTTAAAAGAATGTGTACAATGTGCATACATACATATATACACATAACCCCAAAAAAACCAGTATTTGAAAAAATAAAGCAAGGGGTTTCACAAAAAATGGTGTATACTAAATGGGTTTTCTGATACATACATACACTTTGAAAGGAGAATGATGTTTGTTGTTACCTCACACCATGGATAGACAACTTTATATATACATACATACAGACATATATGTATACATATATATGTATTTATGTATGTGTGTGTGTGCATGCATACATACATACATATATGTATACATATATATACATACATACATATATACATACATACATACATACATATATATGTGTATGTATATATGTATGTATGTATATACATATATGTATGTATGTATGCATGTATGTATGTATGCACACACATACATACATGTAATGTGGGAAAAAAAAATAGCACCATGACCCAACAAAATCAAATAGCACACGATGAAAATGAGTGTAAGAGGAATGATATAATTCATTAACAAGGAGTAATAATTTTTCAATCATCGAATAATTATAAACCGTTCACGAGTCATGAAAGATGCAGAAGAAAATGATTAACCAGTACCATTTTTTGCATTTTCAAAGGATAGTTAAAGGAAACAGACATATATATCAATCTGCTCAATGTACAAGAGACAACAGACACATAATTTGTAAATGAATGTATAAAACATTTACAATTCAAAATAAATTTCTTAATTTGTGTTTTATAGGTATAACATTGTACACATTCCTTTACAAATTCAATAAGATGCAGAAGAAAATGATTTACTAGTACCATTGTTTGCATTGCCAAAGGATAGGCAAAGGATACACACATATATATCGATTTGCTGAATGAACAAGAGACACATAATGTGACAAATGGTAGTCTATTGTATTGGAAAGCCAAATGAAAGGTATTCAAATGGTAGTTTGTTGTATTGAACAGCTAAAGGAAACATAGTAAACGATATAAAAGAATTGTTGCAAAACTTAGGAGAATCCGTTTTGCACATCTTGTAAAGACAACAAAAAAACCCTTCATTTACTTATAAAGTAAAGTAAAAAGATAGTGCATAAATATAAATGTTAAATGCACAGTTGATGAAAGTAAGAAGACACTGCATAAATATAAATGTTAAATGCACAGCTCATGAAAATAACTATAAGTAGAATGTATAAAGTACCAACTTGAAAATGAGTGTAAGAGGAAGGATATATTTCATAAACAAGCAGTAATCATTTTTCAATCATTGAATAAACCCTTCATGGGTCATGAAAGATGTAGAAGAAAATGATTAACCAGTACCATTGTTTGCATTTGCAAAGGATAGTTAAAGGAAATAGACATATATATCAATATGCTCAATGAACAAGAGACAACTGACACATAATTTGTAAATGAATGTATAAAACATTGCACAGATTCATTTACAATTTGAAAGACACTGCTTAATGTGTGTTTTATAGGTATAACATTGTACACATTCCTTTACAAATTCAATAAGATGCAGAAGATGGGTTTGTCGATTTATGGTCGTATTCAGATGGGTTTTCTATAAAATGGTCGATGGAGACAATTAATCATTTTTTGCAGACATGTAGTCAATACCCATGAAATCCCTCATCATTTCTGTAGGCAATACCATGATACAATTGACTTTACTAGGTTGTATTTAATCATTTAACCCCGAAAAACCCGAATTCGGAAAAACAAAGCAAGGGTTCTCACAAAAATGGTGTATACTAAATTGGGTTTGCCGATTTATGGTCGTATTCACATGGGTTTTTTGTAAAAAGGTCGATGCATACCATAAATGGTCATTTTTGGCAGACATGTGGTCAAACCCACGAAACTCCCCTATCATTTTTGCAGACAAAATCATTCAACAATCCACTTTACCAGCCTAAAAGCGCACTGGAAATTTAGGAGAGGAAATCATTTAACCCCAAAAAAGCCCATGTGTAAAACAGGAGCACCATGTCCCAACAAAAACAAATAGCACACGGCGAAAATGCTCGTAAGAGGCATGATTTATTTCATAAACAAGCAGTAATAATTTTTCAAACATTGAATAAACCCTTCACGAGTCATGAAAGATGCAAAAGAAAATGATTAACCAGTACCATTGTTTGCATTTTCAAATGGGCATGATGTTTGATGTTACCTGAGGGTGCGTGCGGAGCCGTGGAGTGCAGTCACTGCTACCTTCCATCATTGTGAGAACCTTCGACAGAGCAGGAGCGGTTAAATGATGGTAAATAATGGGGTGCCCATCGGAAAAAAACATTAGTCATATGCTTAAATCGGACCCGAAATGAATATTAATTGGGGTGTAATGTGTTTGGTTTCCAGTGGTAAAATAAGGAGATTAATATGTAGGAGTGATTTTTAATGGGTAGGAAATTGATTTTTGAAGGTGCCAACGTGAATTAGACCCATTGAGTTTTGAGTGGATTTGGATGATAGAATAGTTTTATTTAAATTTTATTAGTCACATATTTAGGTGTTTTTAAAAAAAATTATTGGTGGGTTTAGGTGGCGGGTACCGGGACTTTAGGTGGCGGGGAGCGGACGACACCTCTAAAAGGTGTCTTTTTTACCACCTTGTGCATATCCAATGCTCTCGCACTCTAACAAATTTCCCAAAAGCCAAAAGCTTAGTTATAAGCTTTTAACTCGTAGGCAAAAAAAACCCATAAAAAAAAATTCCGATTTGACATACGGTTCACATTCTATGGTTGCGCGAAGTTAGCCCTGGTGGATACTGGGTTTTCTCCCCTATTTGGGTATTTTTTTCAATTACAATCAGATCATTACTAAAAAAAAATCCCGATAAAAGGTTATAGGATTATGTTATTTTGATTTTTGGATTCAAGGTTCTTTTATTTTGACTTCTAATTAATTTTTTCCAGCCTAATAAATATTGATTATATTAGGATTATAGGATTGTGATTGATAATAAATAATACAATAAAATGATAATTAATGTAAGAATTAAAAGAAATACTAATTCTTAATTTGATTAAGAAAATTTTATCACAAATATTAAAAATAATTTATTATAATAAAAAAATTGGGCCCATAAATAAACAATCTTCAATAATAATAAAAAATTGTTGACGCTTTGATTAAGGACATACTTGAAAATCTAATCTACATGCATGTAGAAGTGAACCAAGCACATGAATATGGCTTTTACCTATGGAAATGATCTAACAAACGAATATAAATTTTACTTATGAAAATGATCTAACACAATTATGTCAACTGGTAAAGATTTGGTTGATCTTATATACCTTCATTTAGGAAAATGGTATTGAGAGGCATCCATTTAAGAATTTCCTCGACAGGGATTTATTCTCTTTAAATAGTCAAGTGTTTTGGGTAGGTTGATTCAAGCACAATGACCAAAGATTGAGAAACTAAATAGCCAGGCAATACAAGGGGCTGGAATGCTAATGTAATGATATACAACACCTTTTGTCCCTTTTTCAAATGATTTTTAAGAATGCTCCAAGATACACACTTAATTCTTAGATGATTCAAATGAGTTAGGGTTAGTCATTAATCATGATTAAGCTGGTTCATAATTACCAATGAAAGACAAAAAGTGAATCCAATTTAATAAATTCAAATTTAAATGTTTAGATGTAATATCTATATGTTAGTTTTATTGGAGAATGTGAAGGTTAGAAAGTTTCAATTGATAACCTTCAACAAGTGAATTAATAAACACAATAGGATATCTATCATATAATATGAAGAGTGTGTAAATACAATGAAGAACCTTGCATATATAAGAAAGGTAGATGAGGTAGAAAGATAGGACTAAACAACTAACTAACCCTCTAGAGATAGAACACTTGTGAACCCACTTGTCAATTGTGTGAGCAAGAGTCAAATATATGGAGGTAGTTGGTGTCTAAAATTATGACACATGTCTCATTTTTATGAAGTGAGAAAAAATCATAAGAAAACTAAGTAAAATTAAGCTATAAGTGTGAATAGGTCAATCCTAAAAAGAGATATCCTAGCTAGATATGTAAAGACACTATTTACACTAACACCCCCCTTAAGTGCAACTTAAGGAGTAATGTGTGCAAGATGATGAGTCTTGAATACTAGGTCATGTTAGATACTCATTTACAAATTTATCATAAGGTGGAGAAAAGGATAAATTCAAATGGGAAATAAAACTCATCTCTAAAAGAGAAATGGTGCAAATGTAATTAAATATACAAGTGAAGAAACAACACCTAGATTTTCTCCCTTGATTCAAAGAGCCCCCCTAAGAATTATTAGTGCTAGAAGATAGCCCCCAGAAAAATGTGCAAGAGAAATACAACTTGTGTGGAAACTAGATGTCAAATCAATCATTTATAATACACAATTATTTTTACTATTTTTTGAAAAATGGGAAAATTCACAATTGAAAAATACAAGAAAATTTGAATTCCCTATAAAATTTAATATGAATTAAAAATTTTTGTGAAATTTTAATTATCAAGGTGAAACTTATGCCTTGTCAAAATTTACTTATAATAATGACTTTAGAGGCCAAAAAATTATATGAAACAACATAATTTTCAAAACATCTTGATGCTAAAGTCTATGTCAGGAAAAGAGATTCTTATTGAATATTCAAGCTTCATATTATGATTCCTTGTTTGTAAGTTATACATAAATGAAAAAACCCCTCTTTTACAACTTCGATTGAACAATAGTTGTTTCACAAATAACATAAAGTATTAACAAAGACATTAGATGCTATGTTCATAAATTTTTTATAGAAATGTGAACAAATAATGTCACTACACTAAGAAGAAAAAAAACAAAGCTAGGGATTTGTGTAATGCCCCGCCACGCAATCTTAGAGGAAGTTGCAATTAACTACTTAATGAACTAATTTTTTTTATTTTTTTAGTACAATTAATATGCAAGTTCACTACACATTGCAACAACCTATAAGGTTATGAGACTGAGATTACTTAATTACCCATGAACAACATTAAAGAATTGAAACCAGAACATTTAATTACTTAAGAAATTAAGCACCCATACATTCCAAACAAGATAAATTCATCAAAGAAAACAAAGATACCATAAGACCTCATTTAACAATAAGATTACAACTCTCATTCCCCGAATGAGGTAAATCCAAAAGCATGATTACATATTACAACTTCCACCTCGATTACAAGAGGGGTAATAAATTACAAGCATAACTAAAATGAATAAAGCATAAAAAGAAACTGGATCCCACGAGCTCTCCAACTGGAAACCTCGTCAACATGAACAAGAAGGAAGCCCAACGGAGTAAGGTGCACACCACCCAACCAAGTGGAACCCAAAGGCCCACCCCCTGTGCTAGGAGATAGTAACAAGGATTCCTAGACAAGACCAACTACCTCTAGACACAAGTTGAATCATAACTGAATCCAAACTGACACAACCAATCACATGTTCCACACAAGTACAACTTAAATACCTCGCAAGTACACTCAAGTACAACTCTAACATGGTTACATTGCTTCCAGAAATAACAGATCGGGTATGTTAAGAAAACCATACACATAAAGATCAAGTACCAACTACAAGTACACCAAAACATTACGGACATGGATTACTCTGCTTGGGTTATCACGTGAATAAACTCCCTCCAAAGGTTACCCAATTTACCTCTCATGGCTTTGGCCCCTAACGAAAGTCATTCTTCTACTTGACAACATACCAGACATAACCAATCACAATGACAACCCAATTGTGTACAACAAGACATCACAACCACTCCAACTCTAGGAGGAAACATAAAAAGAACTCACTCCAACACTGGAGGTAACAACGATATCAACGCCACTCCTTACAAGGAGCCACAAATCACATAATCCACTCCTTCATAGGAGGCACAAAACAACGCCATTCGCGAAAACTGGGTAAAATACTGACTAGACACCAAGTACTACCCCAGGCATTCAAAACAATCTGACGTAAAAAATCGACAACCCACAAATTTAAACCCCTTCATGAAGACTTAACAAATTAAAGACAAATTTAACCCACTTCCCCAAACAAAGATATGAAGGAATATTCACTGAAGGTAATTGAAATAAACTACTTTTGGATATTCTAAATCCATTTCCTTTTCAAAAATGATTTTACAACAAGGATAATAATTGCCTTAACTGAATAACTAATTAATATAATTAATTTCCTCATCAATTGCAGAGAAGGGAAATACTAACTTCATTAACCAATTGAATCTATGATTACTTTTAAAACATCATATATCCGCTGCCTTTATAAAATTCAATAGCTTATTGTCTCAATTAAATAATTTTAATATTATCTCTTTTAGACAAAGGATGAATTTTGAACTAAATATTTAATCCTTAATTGCTCGTGAACAATAATAACTGAAGCAGTTACTTCTTTGATTCAGACATATCATTTAAAATCGATTAATTTCTCTATTAAATCCTATTACTTTTACATCCAATAATTCGTCTATTAAATATCATTTTAAAACAATCTTTTCTTTTCCAAAATATAACTCTTTAAAATCCATTCATTTATCTATTATTTTATAATCAGATATTTGTTCTAGAAATAAATATTATTTTAAAGTATCGAAAATTCAACTATTGCATATAGATTTAAATTTCCTCAATTATAGTTAAATCATACCCACATTTCATCCATATTTTACTAATTAAACTATCTGTATATAAATGTAAATATAATATACACATTTAATCATTTAATTTTGATATATATATTCATACCAAATATTATATAATAAAATATTAAATATTAAATATTAATATATATATATTATTATTTTATATATATTGGTATTTAATATTATAAAAATATAATATTTAAAATATTAAATATATTTTATTTTACAATAAAAAAAAAGGTCAACAAATTTTAAGGCACACCTCTACCTCATGCCGCGTGCATTTTATGAAAGGTTAGGGCGATGGTTTTTTGGGCCGTGTGCATAAGGCAGGTCACTGACTATGCAAAGCATAGCCAGCCCTGTAGATGGTGGTGGCGGTGGTTGTGGCATAGCCAGCCACCATTGCTGGTGGCATTGTGCAAAGCACAGCCGCCCACCAACAATGGTGGTGGTTGCTTCACAACGACCGTGGGGGTTTGTGGGGGGTCGTGCTGGGCACGGCGCCCCCCACTCACCTCTCGTGGGGGCTCGGTGGGGGTGAACCCCAAGTGACCTCCCTACAAATCCACCCTAGCAAAATTTTTTAATATAAATTTTTATATATATTCTTTTTTTTTTGTCATACCCTCCAGATCTCAAAATCCAAAAATTGAATTTTTTTATTAAAACAGGGTTTTAAATTTTATTTTTATTTTCTTTAGCATAAGTCCAACCAAAATATAAATATATATATACAGATCTAAGATATACATAACCTAGTTGAACAATAAATTTTCTAGAAATGATCAAATGCATTCATATTGCAACTTTTCTTTTGAAGAACATCATTTGCAAACAAGGTTTAAATATATAATTTTCAAACAGCAAATCAAATTGTGAATTCTTTCAAAATGAAACAAATTTACGAAGTAGAAAACTTGATTCCAAAAGTTGAGAGATTGGCAAAATGGTGCAAAGCCTTCTCCTCAAATCCAAGCTCCTTCCCAATAATCCAACTGAGCCTTTTCAAGAACCCAATTCCAAAACCAGAAAAATTCCTCTCTCGAAAAATCTCATGAAAAATCCCTAATCCTCAAAAAAATCCAAAAATCCAAATAATAGCCAAGAAAATGAAAAAAATATCTATTCAACCACCATAATCAATTTCTGTAAAACAAAAAATAGAAAATATCTCAAAATATCTCTAATTTCGATTTTGCATTTAAAATTTTCAAAAATGAAATTTAAATCCCTTTTTTTCAATTTTCAAACTTAATTTAAATTCAAAATATCTATTAATTTCCAAAATGCATAACTAACTTCATTTCAACATAATTAATTTAATTAATTAATAAAATAAATCTAATCCAAGATTTAATTATTTTATTAATTAAATTAAATTAATCAATAAATAAAATAACATTTTTCACATTATAACCAGATTAATCTATTCAACAACTTAACTACTTAAGCCATTTATTCACCTTTTCTAACTTGCAATTAAATAAAATCTAGACAGATTAAACAGCATTTAAATCAACAGAACCAGACAAAAATTGACAACACACTAATGACTAGGGTGATGACTTGACACATAAAACCTAGCTACTATCTCCCAATCGAATGTCGTTGGCAATGGACATTCTCAAACCTGTGAAACCAGGTGGAGTCAGTGTCCTATACCTGTTAACTTGTGAACAATAGAATATCGCACATGTATAATTACATCATATAAAACACACCGTGAAGAGGAAGTCATGGAATTGCAGGGCGCTCGCAAGTGAGTGATGCAATCTCGTCCCCTTCACCAATACAATATTACCAACTGACGAATCTAACATCAATAATATTATCGAAACATAAAACATCATTAATTCAAATATTCACAATGCTTTAATCTAAAGCATGCCTTAATGATACATTAGAATCAATTACCATCACATCAAAAGAGCAAAACGGGGGGGTATTACAATTTGGGCCCTTCAAAGAGAACCAGGGCCAACATGAAGAAAAGACAGGACACTGCACCTTTGGAGACCTAGGATCTTAGGATGGTGGCCCAGGATATGGACATCTTGGAAATGGAAGTGGTTGAGACCTTGAAGTCTCTGGGTTAGTCTTGGTTCTATTTCTGCTGTCGTTGGTCTTTTTCTTTCCTTTTTCTAGTGTTTTGCTACTGGCTGCTGGTCTTTTCTGTTTATCTTTTATTTGTAGTCTGTCTTCTCTGGGATTTACTATTGATCTATCTTTTTGTGGTTTGTAAACTTTGTGGTTTCAGGTCCCTATAAAACCCATTTTTTCCTCTATCAAAAACTAATGTCACTACCATTAATGATATGGTTGTCATTGCAAGAGGGAGCCCAAGTCAAAATTCCACGTGTCATGAGATTGTCTTTGACTAAAAGTTAAGTCATGTGGGCCTTGAGTTAGAGATATTGAATGCTTGAATTTCATGTGAAATACATTGACCAAGTCTTAAGCAAGTTGTTGGAAACTAATTTTGTTGCCCAAATAGAAAATTGACTAGCGTGTGGGACTTTTACTTGCTCTTTGTGGGTGATGTGCAATCCTTTTGAGCTCTTAGAGCTGAGTGGGATGCCTATGGTGGAAGATTCTAACCACCAATTTGATAGTTGGTGTAAATGAACTTCAATGAACATAAACACCAAACATTTGAAACCCACAGATTGATTACTATTTTTTAGAACTGCATGTAGGTATTCCTAGTGTAGAAAGGGAATTTGGAAGTAGCATTTGTAATATCCATGAGAAGGCAAGATTGTGCCTAGGTAGAAGACCTTGTCAGAGATTTGACCAAGTTGAAGAATTTTTTTTGGAAGATATGGTGCCAACGGTTGTTTTCAACTATTGATTTCACCATGCCTCAAATCAAATAAACTTGTGGTGTTATTCCCTTAATATTAGAATACATCGAGTTATGAATATTTGGCTTGCGAGTATATTTACTCTTAATTAAGATATATTATCATACGAATTTCATAATTGCACTAGTGAATGGGTCGAGTGCATTACAAGTGCAATGGTGCCTTTCCCATATGTACATCACATGTACCACAATAATTAGCTCTGATCGAAATCACATATGTACATAATGAATAGTTGACACATCATAATGATTGACTAATGCATGCCCATAATGCATCTAAAATAGAAAATAAGGTTGGTGGATTACATACCACATTTTGAGTCCCATTCTTTCTTTTGAGGTTATGCACCATCAGACAACTGGGAAGAGGATTTGTTGCATCCCATACTATATTGTGGGTTCATCCTCAACTCAACAAGGCCAAGTATACAATCTAACAATTGGGAAGGGGATTTGGTACATCCCATACTACACTGTGGGTCCATCCTCCATCCCAAGGCTTTCCACAAGTAGTGAACCTATCCAACCTAGAGGATTCCAACTAATTCAATTGCTTATAGGTCACTAGTTAAAATTCTATCCACTTAGGAAGAAGTAGCTTCCAACATATACAACCTTTTGACCTAAGTGATATTGTTAGGTATCTTCTTCACAATCCCAAGTAACACTTGGAACCTATCACCCCCTTCTATATGTGACTAACAATGAACCCTCTTGATATAATGGTTATCTCTAACTATTGTTATCCACAAAGTAGGATAACTATCCATGCAACTGTTACCATATGGAATCTCAGATAGCCCCTAGCAATCCAACTCTATGAACTCGGTGAATGCAAGCTAATACAAATGATACAACTGTAGCTCTAGGAATATACATTGGCATGGTCCAATGACAACCTACTAGGTGTTACCATATCATAACTAGGGTAGCCCCTAGCAATCCACCTCCATGAACCTTGTGAATGTCGACGAGTCCCTAACAGTAGCCTATACATTGATCATTGGCACAATCGAATGATTGCATGTCACTACTCAAATACCTTATAGGTTCACACTTGGGTGTATCATACATAACATAAATCATAATACTATTCAATCAACCTAGATAAAAATATCACAATCAACAAATCCATGAGCCTATATATAGATCTATAGATATAAAGATGGATTACACAAACACATATGTGTTACACAAAACCAGCTTGAGATGGCCTTCACCAAAAACATATATACATGTAATCAAATACCAACTATAAAGTAGTCAAATTCCTTACTTCATTCAGCTTACTATTGAAAAGCACATAAGGTACATTAAATACAAGTTATTGGATTTCCTTAACTCATTCATTCTCATTCGGTGCCTATTTTAGCCTCAAAATAAAGCTTGTGGAGGAGGAAAGGTAAAACCATATAGGAAGAACCCCATACCTTGGAGTTATCCCCTTAAACCTTCCCCTTTTGGACTTGAGGTCATAGGGACATTCTTCTCCTAAGGACCGCCTATGTGCCCACTTCCAAATGAATCAAAGTTAGACGTAGTTCTCTTCACAAGGTTTCTCAAGGGATGTATATGCTTAAGCTTCCTCATAATCAAGGTTTCACTAATTTTTTCCTTCCATTATTAATTCTTAACTATAGATAGGAAAAAATTATAACAATCTAACTCATACAACATAGTAATTCTTTTGGTTTTTAATCTTGATGTAAATAACTACAATTCCTTAAAAATAGGGATGTACAAAAAATATTTTCTAACATCATTTATTGCATATTTCATAATTGAAAGAATCAAAAATCATATTAGATTTCAAATTGTAAATTAAATATCTTTCCATTAAAATTTTGTACATGATTAACAATCAAGTAATAAAATTTATAATTTATAATTTAGTTTAAAGGTCAAGTCTTCATATCTAGATAAATATTTTTTTTCACAAGCCTCAGTGATTTTGTCTACAAGAGGGATAACATCACCTGATCAATTTACCTCCAACCAACGACCAATGGTCCCCTACACACCTTTCAGCTGGAAGTGGTCCTACCCTTCAATAAAGAGTATATACTAACAAACTCCTAGTATACCATCTAAGTCTCTAGTTTTGTGCTTGCATAACCAATATGGTTATAGAGCTATAGACTTAGATCTAACTAAGTATGAATCTATTGACTGGTTATGCAATTCTATATTATAATGAACCAACTAATGCAAGCAAAAAAATTTGTACTACTTTGTCCAAAGTTTGAAAATATTTTAACCACTTCCATAAAAAGTGGTTGTATGTTCACCTACCTCTAACTTGACTTGGAAGGCTTCATGACCTAAGGCCAACTCAAACTAACTATTTGACCAACTAGATTGACTTTTCAAAAGATTCTAATTCATAATGTGATGACTCACTAAATTGGTATATGACTAGGTTGGTTAAGTACTTCTATCTTTGAACACCCATGTTATTTTCTCGTAACATCTTGGGTCTTGCAAACTACCACTTGTTCAAGTACTTACTGAACCAAACATAAAAATGGGGGAATGAAGGAGGTACCTTTTCCTCCTGTTCTATATAGGTCATTCAAATATGTCCTAAGAACCCTAATAAGATTGACTATCAACCTCTCAAGGTGAGTCAATACATAATTAGGAGGACTTAGGGTGGGGTGCTCTTTCAGATTAAAGGGGTTCACCATCAAGCAAATTCTTGGAAAAGACAATGTTTGAAAACACACTATGATATACAAAACACTTAAAATGAGCTAAATGAAGCTTATAAATATTGAAAATGAACAACTCCAAGTTAGGGTATGTGTATCTGTGGAACCTAGAGATACAAATAGGATTTTGGAAATACAAATAGACTGCCAAAATATGCCTTGGAGGACTAAGACACCCTTGCTACCATCCTAGTGTTGTTGTATTTCAGAGCAAACACAAAATCTTCAGATGATGTAACAGAATCTCGAAGAATCTTTCAAAAATTCCACTTGGAGGACTAAGACACCCTTGCTACCATCTTAGTCTCAATCTCAATTTCTAAAAAGTATGAATGTGGTCCTAAGCTCCCAAATCTACAATTGCTTCCTCTTGGATCTTAGGTTTTTAAATAGTCGGATATGACCTATAGGTGAACTTCCTTGAAGATGACAAATTTGGAATGCAACTTTGCAACTTTGAAGACTTTGCACTCCAAGTGATCATCAAGTTTTCAACCTAGATCTACAAACACAAATGGACAAGATGGAAAAACTTATTGATTGTTAGTGAATGGGGGTTGGCTTTGGTCAAACCCCTTGTTGGTAATTAAACCTTGAAATAAAATAGAAATGATGAAGGAAATGGTGAATGAACAACATGTGAAGCTACAACTCACCAAACCCTTGCAAATTCTCCAAACTTGTGTGTAATGGCTATAATGGACATGGATCTTGAAATGCTTGATAGATCTTGAATTGCTTGTTTGCTTAGATCAAAGTCCTACACCACAAATATTAGAACAACAACACACATGATGCAAGAATAGTATTTGACATGATGCTTGAATCTTGATGATGGCTCCAAATGCTTCATGAATTTCTCTTGAGAGCTCTTGTGAACCCAATTATGCTATGATGAATGCTCACACAAAAGACTTAGATTTCTTAGGATGAAAATGAATGAATGAACCTTGTATTTATACTTGTCTATGCTTAATATCCTAAAATCCTATCACATGAAGCTGACACATGAATTCAATAAATGAAGGAGTTTAAATCTTAGAAAGATTTGAAATTAAATCTCGAAAATGACTCAAGTATGACTAAGACACCCTAGGTGGCATGTTAATCCCAAGTGATGAAACTTGGGGCATAGACACCCAAAAGGGGCCCAAACAAGATACCTCAAAATTAGGGTCCTAGGACCTCAGGGGAACAATGACGCCCTTAGTGGAATTTTAGTCCCAAATAGAAATCAAGGACATACCAATTAGAGTTATTACGAGATCACATATGCATTGGAGAATGTTAGGATTAACTAGAAAAATATGCCATGCATAGGGCTTGTGAGCATAAAATAGGACCAATTAAGCCATAAAGAAGGATAATTAAATCAAGGCGAGCCCAAATAAGTGTGAAAATGCAAGGGTATGCATTTTACTACATTACATTTAGCCCCCACTTTAGTGAGAGGTTGAACTTTCTTAAAACTCACACTAAAGTAGCCAACCATCCAATCAAGAGGGGTTCAAATGTACAAATGCTAGTTAGATATGATGAAAACCATCAAGGGAGTAGCCAAGCCCCCAGGATTATGATCCTATGGTAGACCAACATAGGCAAAAATTAACATGCATGTGGATGATATATAAAGCCAAAATTAGATCGCAAACATAGACCATCAAAGACAAGAAAAAGGAATTGCAATGGATCAAGCTTCGACTGGTCATCCAATGAGATGGACAAGGTTTAGGCTTGAATAATTTTACAAATGGAGTGTGCTATCCACTATGTAAACAAAACACATGCTCACGAGGGCTAGTGGGAACTATTTGTCCACTAGGTGAGCCCAAGAGGGACCATATCAAAGCCATACCTCCATGACTTTAATAAGGTAGAAAAAAAAAAAATGCATGCTCACACAAGCTAGTGAAGCTATTTTTTCACAAGGTGAGCCCCAAGGGAGTCCATATCAAAGCCATACCTCCATGACTTTAATAGGAACAAAATGAAAAACACAATAGAACAAGAAAGAGAGAAGATGTTCAAAGGGATTTTTCTTAGTTCATGCAAGGTCTTACTCTTAGGGGACATTGTTCCTAGCATCTCCAAGAGAGGGCCAGTCAAAAGATAAAATATTCACCACTTAGGGGATGTAGTGCATCGCATCACCACTAAGGGGAATATAATATGCTGATATAGGTCACACTTTTGAAGGACATTACTCCCAATGTCACGAAAAAGAGGAAAACACATCGTATGAAGAAAGAGAATCACATTAAGGAACATGGAATTTAGCAAATGAAAATGAAATGATGTTGAAATAATGCCAATGTATTCCCCCACTTTAAATAATTTTCTAACACCATACTATGAGCAACTACTTTAAAGTAGCCAAAATACGAAAAATGAAGAGAGGGTTGCCCCCCAGAAACACATAAGGGATCTATGAATTTGAGAGACTAGTATCTATCTTTGTTGTAATGATATTAGAGAGCTTGAAACTGTCATCATTCCCCAAATACACACAAAACTTGATGAATGAAACAAAGAGAGCAAAAATAAAGAAAAACCTTTCGGATCATGGAAAAGACATAGGGTGTCTTGACGCCTTGCATCATCCCTAAAAGGAAAACAAAAGACAAAAGTGAAATGAAAAGAAAAAGCTTTTGGGTCAACATGGAAGTGGCATAGGGTGTCTCGATGCCTTGCATCATCCCCAAAAGGAAAAAACAAGACAAAAGAAAAATGAAAAGATAAATGAAAATGCCAAAGCTTACGACATAGAGAATAATTAGCGTACAAATAGAGGAATGCATGACGAGAGAGAAACATGAAACATAACATCATGGGGGATCACAATACGCACATGCAAGCGAAAGCAAAAAGAAAAGAAAAAGACTAGTAAGGCACAGGTGAGTCAATATAAAGTAGGTTATCCACTGCGTAGTCTCAATCTGCAGGACCTTAGGGGGACAAAGATTCCCTTAGTGGCATTTTAGTCCCGCCCAGAAATCAAGGACACACCAATCATAGTCACTAGGAGATCACATATGCATTGGAGAATGTCAGGATTAACCAGAAAAATATATCATTCATAGGGCTTATGGACATAAAATAGGACCAATTAAGCCATAAAGAAGGATAAATAAAGTAAGGCACACCCAAATAAGTGTGAAAATGCAAGGGTGTGCATTTTACTACACTACACTTACTTTGAACCATCAAACCAACTACTCACCCATTTTTATGCACTCACAGCTAATTATGACTACACAATGTCATCAACTTGACCCATTTGGTCTCATTCTAATAGTATTGACAAAATGTCAAATAAATATAAAAATATAATATTAAACTTATATAGAAGATTACTTCTTCACAATAAAGTTTCAAAATTTCAAAGTTAAATCTTATGGTTCTATTCGTAAATAATTCCATATTAAATCTGGTTATATATGATATTAAATATCATTTGAATTTATACAAATTATATCTAGGTTCAAATATTAAAATTTTATCTTTAAATCCGGTTATTAATCTGTCCCTACTTAGACCACTCAACCAAGAAAATATCTATCTAATCTCATAATTAATAAAGAATTCAATCAAAAATTGATGTAAAAATGTCTATATATATGCACATATATACTCATTTTCTCTTTATGAACAAATATATATGCATATGTAATTGAAAAAAATATTTATATCTTAAACACATAAAATAATCTCATTTTGAGAAATTAAACTAAATTCTTCTATTGAAGAGGAGAATTTTTTAACTTTGTTGTCCCGAACAATGTGAAAGTGGAAATTTCTCTATCCAAATTCAAACTAGAAAAATAATCTAATTTTTCTTTTTAAAAACTAGAAATTATGAAAATAAAGCTATAAGTGTATTCAGGGAAAAAATAGAGTAAGAAGGATGCTTGCAAAATTACTGTGCTCCTACTCCTAAAAATCTTTTTGCTTTTGAATTTAATCTCTAGAGATCTCAACCTCTGAGTGTGGGGCAAAATTTTCCATGAACTCGGTTATGAATATCAGAAAAAGAAAAGCTCAAACGTAAATTGCTATCACCAAGAACTATTATTGCTTTCTCTGAACTAAGAAGTAAAATAATTCTCAGAAAGCACTCAAACACAAAGAAAAGATTTGAGCTCTTTCTCTTTCTATTCCAATATACTGTAGGTTGATTCTTCTTTCCAAAAGAAGTATGATTATATAATTCCCTACGCTTCACTTATTCTACTAAGTCGCCTCCTCTCATAAGAACATTTCAAAGAGAAAGAACACTACCAGAAGATTTCTCCACTCCTTCGCTTCTGGTTCACAGAAATTGATATAAGAAAAACACTTCTCTGTTCTTTTTCCCATGCTCTCTCCCAATTGTAACCTATATGATGAATAATGATAATCCTCGAAAGAAAACTCTTTCTTTTCTTAAGCCTCGGCTTACACATAAGCCATTCGAATTTTAATTTGTAGCTAAACTTCCTTGCTTTGTGTCATAGTGTCGTAGCCTCCCTTAATAATGGTCTTTATTTAATTTTTAACTGGGTACTTATAATTTTAGCCCCCCTAATCTCATTAATTAATATGCTATTTGCATAGCATGAGTCACCCCTTTTAGAGGTTGACTAGCCCTCTATTTGACAGGACTCTTTCAAGATTTTCAGTAAGCATTTAAAATATGGTTTTAAAGAGAATTTAAACATAAAACAACAACTACTTAAATGGCTTCACATAGTTTAAAATTGTGCCTAAAATGACTCCCAACTTGCCATCCATGATTACATTAATGCCATGAATGCATAACGCCAATTTTAGCATCGCGCTCAGTAGACACAATAAAGAGGAATCTGATAGTGGTGAGTTTGAATATGTTGAAATATGGAAAATATGCTATACTATTACTCATACGCTGCAAGCGGCGTACCATTCCCTCTCTACTTTTTTGAAGGGTTAAGACTTGAATTAGGTCTCCAATCTCTGCTCTTCCTTCCACACTTTCCTTTCGGGTCTAAAATTCTAATTTTCAACCTGTACGTGACTTTTCGTGAAGATGACAACCTTGTGACAACTTGTTGACTCTCTTCAAACTTGTAACTTAATCTTCAAAGGATCTTCAAGCTCCAAGACACATAGATCTGCAATCACGCATGTAGAGAGAGAAAACGTGTTAATATGTTTGAAATATGGGTTTGGCTTGGTCAAACCCCATTTAGGTAATAAAACCTTGTGATGAAACAATGAAATGTGAACATGAAACATGAAATATGAAACCTTGAATGATGTCTTGAGAAGTAAATTAGTAATCTAACATGAAGTGGCCATGTAGAATGGAGATCTTGATCTTGAATAGAGGAAGAACAATGCTTAATCTTGGATCTTGGATGTTACATCACAACACTAGATCAACAACATGCTTGATTCTTGAGTATTTTTGACATGATTATGGATCTTGAATTGTTGCAACAAATGATGAAGAATTCTTCCCTTGAATTCCTTAGAAGTGCTCTTGTAAACTCTCTTGGCACTATTGTGAAGTCTTGGAATGCTTAACTATAGAATGCTAGGCTTGATATCATGAAGGATTATGTGAAATAATTATTTGAGACCTTATTTATATAAGAAATCCATCCAACTTACTGCTTATTAGATCCCAAAGGTTGACATTCATAAAATTTGAACTTAAAACCTTGATTTCCTGCTCAAAACCCTAAAAAGGGGCCAAATGGGACTCATACACCACTTGTGGTGTATAGGTCCCATTTGGATGGGACTCATATGCCCAAGGTTATGTATGGGTCCCACCAATATTTTTCATGTGGAGGAAATGTCAAGGAGTTGAGAAATTAAGTATATTTATTTATCTTGTCAAGATTTTGGTTGAAATAAGCCTCAGGATGCATAATATATGGTGTTAGGGGCCTATTAATGATGATATGAAGGTCATTAATGCAACAGGGCCCATAATTAAATGTGAAAGTGTAAATAAATATACTTTACAATATTAAATTAAGGCAAAATTTAACTTAAAAGGGCCCTAAACAATGTGAATGTGTAAAACACATTACAACACTAGATCAAGGAAACATTAGGTCCATTTTAATATTATTCATTCTCTAATTAAGTGACAAATTGTACCATCTCCAAGAAAGGAGTACAATTTTCATCATTACATATACATATATATATGTATGTATGTATGTATGTATGTATGTACATGTATATATGTATGTATTTTTATCTCATATATATATATGTATATATATACCTCTATATATCATATATAATTATCATTTAATATAATTATCTCATCGAACAATCAAGATTGGTTAATCGATTAACATTGATAAATGTTTACATTTAAACACTTTTAATTTACTTTAACAAAAAGAAACCAAGACTTGACTTGACTAGATTAGACTTAATCTATCGACTCAATTTGACTCAATGGTAGATTTAGGGTAAACCTACATTAGTGCATGAGAGAACTCAAATGACATAACCTAATTTTTCAAAGTCTATTTTCTTATCCCGAGTGTTACTCTCCCTCTCACTTTAGAGGGCAAGAAAATAGTCTTGTATCACACTTAAAACATAGTCAAGTAGTTAGCCGTTATAAATAACGTCATAATCATAAACTTCATTAAATAACATATAATCATCATAATAAAAATGTATCTCATTACATATAATTTTCATCATAATCTTAAATAATCATAAATTTTTCATCGAGTATCAAATTGCATTTTAAAATAGCAGTTAAAATTAACTTGGTAAAATAGAAAACGGGGTGTAAAAAAAATTCTCTAAGCTCTCTGTATTGAGTAACTCCCAACAAAGATGTCTAGATCTCAACATTGACCTCCCACTAATATTAATCTTAATTTAATAGGATTATCCCATAACCCATTCAATTAACTATCAAGGATATCTTGTAACATTTGGTACCTTGATGATAATACCATATAGTTTTCAACATAGTGTTCAACACATTTTAATACTCTTACATAGGAGAATAAGGATTAGTTGGGTTTTGATAAGAATATTGTTACACATGATATATCTCTCCAATAATGGACATTCAAGCATACCTAGGTATAGGTTACTATATAATCTAGACTCAATCTAAGAATTGGTCAGTATTAAAGAGTGTACATCTTTTTATAGTAGTAGTAAAAATATCATTATCAAGCATCAATTACACTAAAAGCCTTGACATGGTCCCATGTGAGGTTTCCCACCTATAATATGGTTCTTTAAAATAAAGAATCATGATTGTATAGAGCATCCTTTTAGACCTCGAAATGCATATGCCCATAATTATATACTTTCTTAAAACATGATCGATGTTTGAGTCATACTTGAGACCAATGTGCAATATTATATCCTTTATATCATCATATGAATATTGGTACTCTATTAGAGTGAATAATTTATCTATTTGCTATACTTAAGTGTACTTAGGTTGATGAGGTTAGAAAACATATTGTTTAATTGAATGTGCAACATTTAGGCCTCTAGAGGTTACCAAGTTCTTTGGTAAACTGCATGTACATACCTTTTTGAGGTTGGAAAACTTTTCATCTCACCTTAAAGGTCACTCAATATTTGGCATTAAGGTTGATGACTTGGTCAAATAGGTTGTTCGTTTTCACATTCCTAGTGATCAATAGGATGGCACCTATAGGACACTTGTCTTCTCATTTGTGTCACATCATGGGGCACTTTCCAATCCAAATGATAGGTAGATTTCCTCTTCCTTGCCTATATATGCAAGGCTTCCTCATCAAATTGTATTTTGGGTCAACTAAATATAATATTTGCATTCTTCACTTATATTTTTCTTTTATCTCCATGATCTCCTAATTCTTATATACTAAATATTACTCATAATAATATTCTCAACCCCATTGATTTCATTTACCTTGCAGTGTGACTTCATATTCTTATAATAGCTTAGCTTAATGAACCACCAAAAAGATGATATGCTAAAAGGGAAAGAGGATTCTCCAATTAGGCTCCTAGGGTTTCTCACCTAGGAGCTCTTGATTGTGAAATGACTCTCTTTCTCCTAATGATATGCTTTTTGGTGATTGCATTCAAAGGATTAGAGGGTTTGTGGGGTGTGTGAATGTGATTGGATGTGTCTAAGTGCTGGAAATGAATAAAAGAAAGTAAATGCTAATGTAAAACCTTAGAAATACAAGTGTTGGAAAACACACAAGGATATGAAAACATGTACAAAATGACCTAATAATATACATTAAACTACACATAAATGAAAGAGTTAGAATGTGTGTACATAGGAATAGAAGAAGGATCTGATGGAGGTTTGGAATGTTGATGAAAATGTTACAGAAGCCGAGAGGGACACTTGTGCCAATCTAGGCGACCTAGTCCCAGATTCCCAAACACTGGTTCGGATCCCATTTCTGCCAAATGGGTGTCTAGAAATGTGAAAATCCCCAAAAATCATGCTCAAAAGGACAAGGTTGCCATTATGGGTGACCTAGTCCTCTTTTGGGTTTTTGAGAATCTGAAAGTGGAGATTTTATTCTTTGTTTTGTGTTTTATGCTCCTTCGGGTGTCTGGTCCCGAAAATGCAGAATCTAATCTATAAGTGTCTTCCAAGCTTCAACTGCAAAACACATAAAGAGAGAAGGAAATGTTGGATGTCAGGGTATGGGTGCTTACCTTGGTCAAGCCCCTTTTGAGTAATTAAACCAAATGAAGATGTAAACGTAAAGAAGCATGGACAAAGGAGAGTGATGGAGTTTACCTTGCCTTGATGATTGATCTTGAGTTGCAGCAATGGAGATTCATCTCTTGAATGCCTCTTGAGAGATGTCTTGCTGACTTGGACTACTCAAAACCCTAGTTGGCTTGAGAAGAAGAAGAGATAAGAGATGAGGAGGAGAAAATGAATGGTGCATAATTAGGAATTAGGGTTTTTTAACTTATTTATACAAGTTATGCCCTAATTTTCTCGAAATAACACCATGCAGGCTGACCTTAGGGTTTTAGAGATAAGAATCCATAAAGGAATTAAGTTAAATTTGAAATTTATGCCACATGGGACTAGGTCGCCCAAGGTGGCGACCTAGTCCACCTAGGCATTTTTTCATTTTTTTCGGAGATTAAAATATAATTATTATGGTTTGTCGGGATTGTCTCACAAAACACACTGAAGTTGGACATGTATGTGTATTAAGGGGTCAGTATAGCATAATAAAAGGTTAATTGAGTGATGACAAGCCTAGGAAAGCATGAAAATGTTTTACAACACCTTACAACACTTTGGCACAAGGCTTGAAAAGAGGTAAAAAGTGGTTGACAATGGTCCAAAATCCATGGGAAAGGTCCAAATGAGCGAAAAGTGTCAACGTCTACACTTTTTGGTGACACATTTAGCCCCCACTTTAGTGAGAGTATGAACTTGCTTCAAACTCACACTAAAGTATCCCAATGGAGATGGTGAAGAATGACAAAGAAGAAGAACGGGAAGGATGAAGGAGGTGGTCAAGCCCCCAAGGATTTGAAATTCTAATTCAGTGAGACATCAATGCCAAAGAACACATTCAAGGGTGAATTCATTACAACAAGATGAGATACATGATCATGCAATGACAAGATTTGAAGTGAAAAGAAAGGGTGAAAAAATGTGCTCACTTTGCGGCCACAAAATGTCGGTCATCCACGAGGTGAGTTGTCCCAAGAGGTCAAAAACATACACATGGTTGGTATGTACTCACACACATAAAGGTGGGTATGGGGAAAGTCATGTCACTTGTTGGGCTTCCTGCTTAACCATACCAAAGTTATACCTCATGATAACTTTGATAAGGTGCCACAAAAGAAAGTGATGTTTGAAAATGATGGTGTTTCAAAGGGATTTTTCTTTTGTTTATGTGATGTCTCATCCTAAAGAACATTATGTGTAATTTCATCAAGAGAGGAAAAGTGTAAATGTACTCATGTTTTATGCAAGAGAGGCAAGGGATCATCTTGTATGCAAAAGAGGAAAAATGAAAATGTCTCATCCTGAGTAACATTGTGTGTAATGTTTTCAAGAGAGGGAATCGCAAGAAAAAGAAGATCGCACAATGAAATATGAGTGGTGATGAATTCCCCCACTTTAAAGGAATTGTGAAACACCGTATTGTGATAAATTGCATTAAAGTAGAAGAGGAAAGGGAGAGGACATGAGAGCTTTGTTCGGAAAGCCCTATGTCGAGTCATATGTTTCCAATAAGCTATGTCATGAAAAGGGGAGTATGTCACATGTGATTAAATTCAAGACAATTCATCCACATCCCAAGCTTTCTCTTATATGTTCATGAAATATTAATGACTAGTTGAAAGAGACAATGACAAGTGACATACGAGGGAAGAAGGGCTAACTAACCCCTTGCCCCCACTTAGTGCAGGACAAGAGTGAGATGAAAGGATTGATGAGATGCGTGGGAGAGTGAAATTTGGTATCAATTAGAGGAATTAGGTGCCCCCACATAAGGAAGAACACCAAAATCCTTAAGATGTTGGATTTTACTACTCAAGGCCTTACACTCATTGGTGGAATGACCATGAACTCGGTGGTAAGCACAAAAGGAATAATTGTTGAAAATTTTCTTTCGAGTGTGAGGAGGAAGAGATGTCAAGTGATTGTGAAGGATTCTCAACAAGATACCCTCTTGATCGAGGGTAGAAGGTGATCCTTTGGTTTGAAAAAAGGAGGGATCTTGCTTAGGAGGGGATTTCATACCTACACAAGGCACTATAGATTGTGATATTTTGTATACTCCTTTAGAGAAGTGTGTAAAATTGGAATCAATAGTTGTTTGTGAGAGGACATGGGTTGTAAGAAAATATTCCTTTGTTGGTGTCAAAGGATCACTTGTGAAGTTTGGTTTAGAAGGGTGATGAAGGAGAGTGTTGATGGGAGGTGAAGGTTTGGTGGTCTCAATGAGAGGAAAATAACCAAGAGCATGATGTGATGGTCATTGGATAGGCTTGATAGGGGTGTGGATACCTTGTTCGTTAGCACCACAACCTTGTCCACTATAGCCAAGTTGCTTCATGATATGATAACCTTTTTCATAAAGCTTTTTCAGCTTTATTGGATCAAATGATTGTTCATTATGTGCTTCAGTGGCTGAAGTAGTTGAGATGGATGCATGTGAAGGATCGGTCAAGTCTTGTGTGGGCAAGACTGCATATCCCATTTCAAAGTTTTTGTCTATGATCTTGGATGCTCCCATTAAGGGAGAGGTGAATTATAAGGAACCCCAATCATCATCTAAGAGATTGGTGATTTTCTCAAAATTTTGATCTTTATTTGTGTGTTTTGAGGGTTCCACTTGGGTGGTTGATGTTAAGGTATTGAAGTGATTCTCTTTGAATTTGCCAATGTGTAAGCAACTATTAGGTTTGGGATTGGAATCGAGTGTGTACACTTTGTTATTAAAGATGTACATCTTTCGATGAAGAATGGAAGGCACTCCATTCATAGCATGGATCCACGGCCTGCCTAAGTGAAGATTATATGAAACCTCCTATGGCATAACATGGATTTTTGTGTCTAATGTGGCCACTCCAACTGTAAGAGGGATAGTGATCACACCAAGCGGTTACTTAGTGACATTGTCAAATCCACGAATAGAGAGATAATCAGGTTTGATGTGGGATCTATCTATGCCAAGCCTATCCAAAAGGCTCACTCTAGACACATTAAGGGCAGAGCCTATATCTACAAGAGTTCTCTTTATCCCTTTTGTTTTGTATTGAGAGATTATCATGAAAGATTCATTTTGTTTTTGTGTAGCCAAAGGAGGGAGCTAACTTTCGTGAAAAACAATATCAGCATTTATTCCATGAATAATAGTTTCTATATCATTTTATGGCTCATTAGAAGGGATGGGAACTTGTTGTAGGGAATTTTCCATCATGTTGTGATAGTGCAGGGAGACTTGAATAAGGTCCCATAAGGAGATTTTGGCAAGGGTATTCCTTATTTTATCAACAAGGTCATACTCCCTAAAAAGGGAATTGAGGAAAGGGGCAGCCGGTAAAATGGGAGAAGATGAAGGTGAGGGTGTTGAGGTTGATGGTTGGGAATGCAGATTGTTGTGGGTGTAATGTGTATGAGCAACGGTATTAGGATTCAATTGTTGCAACACATTATGGGTAGGCGGGTATAGGGTGAGTTCAGGTTTGGGTTTGGTTGAAGGGGGATAAAGGATAAGTTGAGGTTGAATAATGTTAACATCCCCTAGGGAAGGAGATTCTAATATAGGCTATACATCTTCTTGTAAGGGCATAGTATTATTAAGGAAATGATCAATGATGGGATTATGAGGAGAGGAAGGATTAGGATAGGAGTTTATTTGAATGTCAAAGGTCTCATATTCTTGTTCCAAACAACCCACTCTAATAGGAGATCTTGGAAGAGGTTCATCACATGCTACACTACAAGGGGAGGAGGCATCAAGAGAAGGACCGCTATGATTTTCAAATAGAAAGGGAGGGTCAAGAGTCTTATGACTCTCAGGAGAAGGATCTTCTAACACCAACATGTCCTCTTTGCATCGAGGAGGGATATTAGAAGAAGGGCAAGGTTGATCATCATAATTAGGGAGACTAGATAAGGTAATATTTAGAAATGTGTTTATAATGTCATTTTCTTGTGTTAAAATATCTTCCCAAAGGGGATGAGGAGAAGAACAAGCAAGACCCTCATGATGCTCAATGATTGTACCTTTTGTTAACAAGATACCTTTGTCACTAGAAGAAGAGGTATCAAGAGAGGAAAAATTATGATCATCATGATTGTCTATGTTTGTATTTGCTTCTAACACATCATCCTCACAAAGAGGAGAGATAGAAGGTAGTGTATGTTCAAGACAATTATAAACATTTTTATTTGCTAGACTCTCTTAACTAGGGAATGTATTAAAAAAATGATTTTAACATGTTTATTTACTAACTTTTTCTTTGGAATTTTAAAAATAATTGAAACTAACATGTTTGAATAATGTACAATGCAATGTAAAAACTAAAAAGGAAATACAATTTTCATATTACAAAGAAGGTAACTTGCTGATTACACTATCAATGATTTGAAACTGAAATTGTGTATTTATGCAAAATTGAAAATATACAATGCATGAAATGGGCTAAATTAAGCTAATTCTAGTAAAATACATGTAACAAAAATGCAACCTATTGATACAGGTAAGTAATGGCACAAAACAGAAGCCTAAAAATTGGGTTTTCAACTTTGTAAAGGATAGTTACAAGATCCTTAAGGGACTAGGTCGCCCAAAGTGGCAACTTAGTCCTCCTGGTGATTTTTTTGAGATTTTTTAGATGTTTTGGATTGATACAAGTGTTTTATGTATGGGGTGATGCATACCTAACATGAAAATGCAAAATTTTAGAGATGTGTATTGATTTAAAATGCAAACATGCAACCTAGTATGCACTTTCACTAATGCAAAATTTGGAAACCCTAGGATGCAACTTCACTAATGCAACATGCAATGCAAGCTAATCCTAGGAGGCTAAAGAAGTCCAAATCAGAAGAGAGGATGTAGGAATGTCGAGTTCACCAAAATGAACCACAAAAATATGATACGCTAAAAGAGAAAGAGGATTCCCCAATTAGGCACCTAGGAGCTCTTGATTGTGAAATGGCTCTCTTTCTCCTAATGATATGTTTTTTGGTGATTGCATTCAAAGGATTAGAGGGTTTTTCGGGTGTTTGAATGTGATTGTATGTGTCTAAGTGCTACAAATGAATAAAATAAATTAAATGCTAGTGTAAAACCTAAGAAATACAATGTTGGAAAATACACAAGCATATGCAAACATGTAGAAAATGACCTAATAATATACACTAAACTACACATAAATGAAAGAGTTAGAATGTGTGTACCTGGGAATAGAAAAAGGATCTGATGGAGGTCTGGAATGCTGATGAAAATGTTGCAGAAGCCGAGCAGGACACGTATGCCAATCTGGGCAACCTAGTCCCAGATTCTCAAAAATTGGTCTGGAGCCCGTTTCTACCAAATGGATGTCCAGAATTCTGAAGATCCCCAAAAAGCATGCTCAGAGGAACAAGCTCGCTATTATGGGCGACCTAGTCCTCTTTTGGGTTTTTGAGAATCTAAAAGTGGAGACTTGAATCTTTGGTCTATGTTTTCTGCTCCTCTAGGTGTCTGATCCCAAAAATGCAAAATATGATCTGTAAGTGTCTTTCAAGCTTCAAATAGGGTTTCTTCAACCTTAGAGAGATTGGATGAGTTGTTGAATGATCTTCCACCTTGGTCCTTTTCCAAATCTTCCTACAAGACCTGCAAAACACACAAAGAGAGAAGGAAATTTTGGATGTTAGGGTATGGGGGCTTGCCTTGGTCAAGCCTCTTGTGAGTAATTAAACCAAATGAAGATGTAAATGTAAAGAAGCATGGACAAAGGAGAGTGATGGAGTCTACCTTTCCTTGATGATTGATCTTGAGTTGCAACAATGGAGATTCATCCTCTGAATGCCTCTTGAGAGATTTCTTTTTGACTTGGACTGCTCAAAACCCTAGTTAGCTTGAGAAGAAGAAGAGATGAGAGATGAGGAGGAGAAAATAAATGGTGCATAATCAAGAACTAGGGTTTTTAGGCTTATTTATAGAATGTATGCCCTAATTTTCCTGAAATAACACCATACAGGCTGACCTTAGGGTTTTAGAGATAAGAATCTTGAAATAAATTAAGTTAAATTTGAGATTTATGCCACATGGGACTAGGTCACCCAAGGTGGCGGCCTAGTCCACCTAGGCATTTTTCATTGTTTTTTGGAGATTAAAATATGATAATTATGGTTTTTCAGGATTATCTCACAAAACACACTGAAGTTGGACATGTATGTGTATTAAGGGGTCATTATAGCATAATAAAAGGTTGATTGAGTGATGACAAGCCTACGAAAGCATGAAAATGTTTGACAACACCTTACAACACTTTGGCACAAGGCTTGAAAAGAGGTAAAAATTCGTTGACAATGGTCCAAAATCCATGGGCAAAGGTCCGAATGAGCGAAAAGTGTCAACGTCTACACTTTTTGGCGACACACTTAAAAAGTAGATAATGTTTTTATTTTATGTTTTATATTGATCTAACACTACTGATCTATAATAACTGATATGATTATAATAGTAATATGTTTGCAATCAACACTTTTTATTGTGGATAACAAACCCTTACCACAATCCATTATATTTCCCTTACATACCTATAAGTCCATGCATGATTCCAAAGCTAAATGTTAATTTAATCTTGGCATCACTATCAATGGCAATCTAAAGGACATTTGACAATAGGAACGTTGCCATAAAATCATTGGCAATGATGTCCCATTCAAACCATTTTGACTTCTAAGACATAAGTATATTAGTCTTGATCACCAATGGATCCAAAATGTAATAGATGAGTTGTGCCCTCTGTTGGAAACAAGCTACACTAAGAGGGGGGCTGAATCAATGTTGTGCAAAAATTAACTCTATTAACATTTATCTTCAAAGCACTTGTAACATTTAACCAAAATGCATGAACAAGCAGAAAACATACACAACACCATAATAGAAGAATTTTTACATGGAAACCCTGTTAGCATAAAAACCACGGTGGATGGCCAATCCATGATATAATCTGAGTATACTCAAATGAAGTTTACAATATGGGGAATGAACTTGCATTCAAGTGCACTGCCTAGAGCTCACTACTCAAAGCAGGAAGGCTCACTGCCTTACAAAGAGAATCAGATTAAAACCATCTAAGATTTTGAACTGATAAAAATAGCATCTACATATGCTTGATTATAGTTCCAGTTAGGCTCAATACTCAATTTTTTGTCCTACAGACTGATTTTGCACGTTTGCTCTGTTTTGCTCACACTCTCAACACAAATCCTTTATGCACAAGTGAGATTGTGCATTATCGCTCTTCTGCTCTGCTCTTATTCACAATTCACATCAATACTCTTCATACATATATCAAAATGATATGAACGATCTCATATATATATCTGTAACAAGATTTTAATCACAATATGTCAGCTTCAATATAACACAACAATATTTACAACTGTCGGCTCAAATTATGAGTAAACATTAATGCGCATCCACAATGGTCAGCCACAACTTAGCTAGGAACCGAACAAAGATTCTCGAACACAAAAATACTTGAAAAATTACTTCCCAAACATCTGCGACATGATACATTCACGAAGTCGGCTCCAGTACTGATAAAGCAAAGAATTTCCCAACTAGATCTTCTAACTTTCACATGAGTCAATACGAGGCACTAAGATTCATGGATAACACAAAGAATACATCGATGAACCTTCCCTGAGATACACAACACAAAATATTAACTGAAAATCTTCATGTGGATCGATGAACACAAAACTCCCTGATGCTTTGTTCTTCCTTAACTATTTGCAATCTAACTGCCAGTAGGATCAAATGATGATGCACGTAACCAATCACCAACTAGACTTTCCATCAATGACAACACCAAAAGACATTTGCAGTGTCTCTTTCCAACAATATCCCCTTTTGGCATTGATGGCAACACTCAGTGAAAAATGACGAAGTGTCGGATCAACACCAACTTCAATTACACTGCCAAAATTTCAAAATAAAATTTTCTTCCAAAACACAATTCTCCCCCTAAGATGATTATGCATTTTTCACTCTTCTCTCTCCCCCTTTGAAATAAATGGAAAAGGCAAGAATCCATATAATAAAAATCAGACCAAACTATTATGAACAAATTGCTTATGTACAAACAGGCTTCTTCAACTTACATAAACTTGAAAATATCTAAAAAATATTTCTTTAGTAGAGTCAAATTCGTGTCCCAAACCCTTTTGAGACTCTCCAGTATTGTTATATGACCACACACCAAGTAGGATTGTGTCTCTACAGACTCCAATTTTGTTGGATCACCAACTGCTTTAGCTTCTTCAACTTCTTTCAATGCACTTGACATTATTTCTATCTTTGGGCCAATTAGGCCTCTAAGTTCACTTGCTCTTGCAACAATTTTGTCATTTTCATGCTTCAAGCTCTTTATTTTGTCAAACAAAGATATCACTTCACCTTCTAAATTTCCAACACCACCAGTTAAAGTATCAAATGCTTCAAAAATAGTTCCTAATTATTTTTCGAGATCCTTAACCTTCTTTTCATTTGCCTGAGCAGTGAATTTGGTCAAAGACAAACATGATTTGTAAATCTTCTCACCTTCAGATAGAGAATTTTGGATATTTTCCACAGAGGTGGCTAGCAAAGTTTTATCATGTGTTATTATTTCCTTCAGCCCATTTAATCTTTTGTCATCAAATTCCTTTTGAACTTTAATCATAGCTGATTTCTCAAGTGACACGAAGTGAGTACTTACAGAGTTGATAAGCTTCTTTAATTCACCAGAGGAGGAACCGGTCGAATCTTTCATATGAGGGCATTATCTTTTCTAGGACTTCAGATGCAAGATTTAGAAGTTCACTATCCTCAATATGGGACTTCAGTAGTTCTTCTCTAGCTTTTGCTTGGGAAAATGAAGCTACCTTGATTTTTTGAATTGGACTTAGGGTAGATAGGTCAATAGGACCTTCAACCAAATTAGGATCAAACTCTTCATTTTGTTCTACCAAAAATTTCTTCACTACCTTAGTAGTGTCTCTTTCTTCTATTGGAATTTCTTTCACATCAACTTTCTTTTCTTCAACCATTGCTTCCTCAGTTGCAGGTTCTAACTTACCTTTAGGGATCTCCACTTCCTCAACTGATACAATTTCTGGAACTTCAATTTCCATAGGCATTTCTATATTGTCCACTTTTGGAGGAATCTAAATATCCTCAGTTGCATCTTGTTTCTCATCTTATTCTTCTCCCAAACTAGATGAAACATCATGAGTTCCTTCAGGGACAACATCAATCATGTTTCTTAACAAAACTTTTCTTAGAATTTGTTCAATTTCTTCAGCAACTTCTTTGGTCTGACCAATCATCAGCTTATTCACTCTTGTTTTTCTTTTGAATTCCTTCTTGGCTTTATTTAGTATTGACTTTATTTCTTCCATAGATACTACTTGACACAATTCAGCAAAAATTATTTCTCTCATCAGATCTTCTTCTGATCTAGCATTTACTCTCCTCATCTCCAAAATATCATATAAGCTTTTAGGTAAATTAGACATTATTTCAATCAGAACTTTATTGAAAACGTTCAAATTTTTTATTGTTGCCTCCTCAAGAATTCTCTTATCACATTTACGAAAAGATTCATACCATTTGCACAGTGGCTTGAGATTCGCATCCTTAACCAAAGCTTTTTCAACTTCTTCCACTGACATACCTGGTTAGTCAATTTTTTCCTTCTTCTTTGCTTGGTCATCTCCATCAGAAGGTTTTATTTTTGTAACTGTTGTTGCCTTAGTACCTTGATTTTTGATTTCTCTAACTCCTTCATCAGACTCTCTCTTCATCTTCAGAGATTACCACATAGACCCTTTTTCTTTTATCCTTCTTCCTTTTTCCATCTTTATCATATCCCTTAGATTGATTTTTCATAGGGATTGACCTTCCTACAGGGGCTGATAGGGGTACAGATCTTCTAGTTGATCTAACTCGAGTAGATGGTGTTGTCGGATCGGAAAATTCCATTTTTGTTACCTCCTTTGCTACTTCAACTTCTTCTCTTTTTCTTCTAGCTTCTCTTACCTTTTCTGTTGATATGCCCATACTTTCTATGAAGATTTCTACTTCTTTTCTAACTCTTCTGACTAACATGGGCTTCCTGAGTTCATTGTGTACTTGTATGTTATTTTTTGCATAATTACCAAATCTTTCTTCTAATGGATCTAGAGGCTTGCTAAATAAATGTTTTGCATACATTTCTAGAATGTGCTCCTCAACTTCATATCCCATCGGCATGATTCAAACTGTTCTAGGATCAGCGGCTTCCATCATGCATTGATCAATATCCACCATGAAACAAATTGTATATTTATATTTCTCTACAATAGAAGTAGGAATCCTCTCTCTGGCCTGCATCATATTTTGAAAAAAATTGAAATATCCCCAGATATTGGTGTTCTTTGTCTTAATGTCTGCAAATCTATGAAAGAGATCTTTGATCTAAGAGGCTACCAGTTTATCTTTTTTCCAATGAACCTTTTCAAATCTTGGAACCTCATCCATGAAGTAAAAGAATAATCATAATAGCAAGTTACCATACTTAAAAGAGTTTTTCTTATCCTTCTTAATCTTCCCAAGATTTTCCATTAGTTGCCTTCTTAGCAATTCACAAAGATCATAGTTTGCATTTTCATTTACCATTTGATAAGCTACAAAAATGGTTGTACCAAACACAGAGTTGTCTCGGCTGGAATGGTATATTTTGTACCCAATGACCATAGATGCAAATTTGACATCTCTATCAACAATTTCATCAATTGGTATTGCTCTTTTGTCATACTTAGAGCCTATTGCATCAGTGACCGTTTGATTCTTCACTGATTTTAGAATTGGTAATCCACCAGAGGAATTTCGACCTATTACAACACTCATAGCCTCCTTTTTAATCTTGAAGGGTATACTCAACCACATGAATTCATCATGAAATCAACTCAAGATGTAACGAACCCATGCAGACTCTTCAAAGATGGGAAATTTAACAATTTGTGTAAATTTATTTTCTTCTAGGGTTTTATATTCTGGCTTCACACATAAATCTTCTTCTATAATGTGATTATTATACAAATTCAATAGTTGTGAGCTTCCTAGCTCTTCAATATTTGCATGAATATAAGCCCTAATATCTTATGTGTGTAACACACCATATAGGATGGATGAAAAAGCGCCTAACAGGTCGATCTCAACAGACTTGAAGGGATGTCATTTGAATTTGGGACAAGGTATGTCCTTAACTTCTACTACTAATGGAGTGGCCATATTTACCTGTTCATAAGTTCACAACGTTTTGCTGATAAATACATTTTCATCAAATCATAGTTTGATTGTCGAATCACCTTCACACTTGAATTTCATCTCAATTCACCAAGGTTCACCTCAGAGCTCTTCGAACTTCTTTTCTTCAAAATGCAAAATGACAAATGAAAGATAGGAATGACTTTCTATCACTCGCATACTTAACCCTTTTTCTCGCAATAAATGCTTTTACCCTAACTCATCTGGTTACACTGTTTTCATGCACTGTGACAAATAAATCTTCTGAAGACCTCTAATGATGTATTGTACTTTCTTCAATGAGTTCAACAGCATCTATAGGGCATCAATTCACTTACTCAACTTATCCACATCCTGGTGTCTTTTATCGGTAGGGGGTTAAGATATTTTCTTGACAACTCCCCCTAGGCCAAAGGCCTGAAATTAATTCCCAAAAGAACTACCACAAGCAGGTTCTGGTGTTGGTGCATTTTCTTCATTAGAGGGACTCTTCTTCACCCATTTCTTCTACATTTTCTTCCTAACGACATCTGTAGTGACTTTTCCTTTTCCCTTAACATCCTTCTGCATGTTCCTTTTTTGATTTACTGGACCTTTTCTATTCCAACAAAATGTAGCAATATGACCAAATTTTTTGCAGTTATAGCACACAACATTTTTATGTCTAGACTAGTTGTTCCACTGATTTTCTTTTGATCTGCACTAGTTATCAGTATGGCCAAGTCTATTGCATGTATAGCATCTGACATTTCTATGAAATTTTATCATCACATTTCTACATTCATTTGACTTGTGCCCAAACTTATGGAAATTAAAACACTAACCTGAGAAAGATGGACCACTTGGATTCATCATGTTTCTACACTAATAAGCCATATGACCAAATTTATTGTAACTGAAACAGTATCCATTAAATCTCTAAGCATTAGGATGCCTTATCGGATACCTTCCAGATTTTTTCATTTGATTTCCTTGCCTGAATCTCCTTTGCCTGGATCTGGAACTTTCTCCTTCTTCATAACCAAGACCTCCCTTGTCACCATTTGTCCTTTGATTGCTAATTAGTTCATCAAGATTGGTTGAGCTAACTTTGAACTTTTCTTTGTACTCATTTGTAGTAGAAATTTCATCTTTGAGATCATCAATCTACTTTTCAAGTACTTCCTCATTATTTTTAGATTATTCCAATTCATTGTCCAAATAGCTACATACTTCATATTTTTCTTTCAGAGACTATGCTAGGTTCTCTTCATTGTTTTGTCTGTCTTCAATCTCCTTGTTCATCCTCACCATGATAGATTCCATTTCATGCTTTAGGACTGTATTATCTCTAGTAAGCTTTTCACATTCTTCTATCTTTTCCTTCAGGGCTTGACTAAGTTGCTCATCTTCAATGATTTTACTATCATTCTACTTTATTTGATCACAGAGTTCCTTTCTCTTTTCTCTAGACTTATTGATTTTATCTTTCAACGACTCAATAAATTTCTCAGCATCCATGAGGTTTGCTTGCAATTTCTTAACTTCATATTTTAACTGATCAAGATCATCTAGAGCCACCATAAGTTGTTGTTGAAGATTGCTTGAATCCATTGAAACACCTTCCAAGATCTCCCCAGGTTGTTAGACTTCTTCTTCTAAGGAACTAGCTCTGATACCAATTGTTGGAAACAAGCTACACTGAGAGGGGGGGTGAATCCGTGTTGTACAAAAATTAACTTTATTAACCTTTATCTTTAAAGAACTTGTAACATTCAACCAAAATGCATGAACAAGAAGAAAACAAACACAACACCATAACACAAGAATTTTTACATGGAAACCCTGTTAGGGGAAAAACCACGGTGGATGGTCAATCCACAATATGATCTGAGTATACTCAAATGAAGTTTACAATATGGGGAACGCACTTGCATTCAGGCGCACTGCCTAGACCTCACTGCTCAAAGCAGGAAGGCTCACTACCTTACAAAGAGAATTAGATTAAAACCATATAAGAGTTTGAACTAAGAAAAATATCATCTACATATGCTTGATTACAGTTCTGATTAGTCTCAATACTTGATCTTCTATCCTACAGACTGATTCTGCACTTTTGCTCTGTTCTGCTCACACTCGCAACACAAATCCTTTATGGACAAGTGGGACTATGCATTATCGCTCTTCTACTCTGCTCTTATTCACAATTTGCATCAATACTCTTCATACATATATCAAAATGATATGAACGATCGCATATATATATCTGCAACAAGATTTTAATCACAATATGTTAGCTTCAACATAACACAACAATATTTACAATTGTTGGCTCAAATCATGAGTAAACCTTAATGCGCATCCACAATAGTCGGCCACAACTTAGCTAGGACCTAAACAAAGATGCTCAAACACAAAAATACTTGAATAATTACTTCCAAAATATTCATGACATTTTACATTCACAAAGTCGGCTCCAGTACTGATAAAGCAAAGAATTTTCCATCCAGATCTTCTAACTTGCACACGAGTCAATTCGAGGCACTGAGATTCACGGATAACACAAAGCATACATCGATCAACCTTCCCTGAGATACACAACACAAAATATTAACTAAAAATCTTCATGTGGATCGATGAACACAAAATTGTCTGATGCTCTATTATTCCTTAACTGTTTGCAATCTGACTGTCGATAGGATCAAATGATGATGCATGTACCCAATCACCAACTGGAGTTGCCATTAATGACAACACCAAAATATATTCGCAATGTCTCTTGCCAACACCCTCATACCATGGTCAATATTAGGTCTTTGGTTTCAGTTATCATACATATTTTGTAGTGATTATATGTGGGTTTCCAATGCTTTCCATGAAAAAAGATTTTTTTATCAGCATTAATAATAATTTATAGTTATGTGTATGCACATTATGAATGATCAAAATAAAACTTGAGTCTAATTAAATCTCTATATAAGCTATTTAAGCGACACTTCCTCCCTCTCATGAAACATTAGGAAGCTACAAGGAACTTCAAGCCTATTCATAAATATAAGCTTTAAAAAATAAAATCAATCATAATTCAATATCATTCAAGAAAGAGTTTGTGTGTAACTTCTTTATTAGTTCCTACCATGGAACTATAGCACAGGACTGGTGATTAAATTGCCTATTTTAGACCAATAAAAAACTTGTAATATTGTTTAAAAGATTTAATATTGTTCAAAAAAAATCTGTTAAAGTTTCAAATATTTTAATAATTCAAATTGATCATTTTTTAAACATAATAACATAATAAACAATTATTCTCTATTGTGATTGGACAAATTATTCTTCTCCAAAAAAAAGAGGCAACAAAACCTACAATAAGACTAAATTGGGTGACATTGACTTCCTATTTGAGAGGTGGTAGTTTCTTCCTCTAATAAAAACCACATTATATCAGCCATTTTTCCAAACAATTCACATTTCTTGTTTAGGCTTTTAGAGTTTTGCATATAAGTTACCATAAGTTTGTGGAGAGAGAAACATAACCTAAGTTACCATAAGAATGTGAAACATCTAACAATATTTTCTTAAAGTAATTGAAGGCGAGTATAAGGCACATTAATTTTTTAACAAAAGCCTCAAAGAAATGTAGATGCCAACACATGACCAGTAATCCACCTAAATTAATTATTCTTTGCTGTGCAGGATAGAGTTCGATGGACAGAGTTAGACACTATTTTAGAAAAGTAATGACGGAGGAGTGCACTTATCTCAAGATATTTCTGAAGCAAGAAATAAAATATGCCTTCTTTTCATCTGGCCTTCCAAACAGTCTGGTAGCATAGTAGACTTCTATACCTCCATAGTCGTAGCCTTCATGGAGACATCAATGTTGGGTTTTGGTTTGATCCCTTACGACTGTGCTCAACATCTGCTTGCCTTTATCCCCTAATCCGTAGGTCTAGACTCCAACTCCTTTTCACACCTATCCCTGCATAAGTTTCTTGTTGGGAAACCGATTCTTTTCATGGAAATCTTCCTTATTTACGCTTTAATGGGCTCCCATAACCTGTTCGGGCGCTCTAGTTGCTGCACAGGCCCGGAGGATGTTAGCAACATTTGTGAAATTTAGCTCTTTCCTCTGCGTGCCACCTCCTTCTGCTCACGTCCCTTTGTTGTCTCCTCTATGCAGGCGTCTCTTCACCTTTCTCCCCAAACACCTTTCTCTGCTCCCCTCACGATTCTCTCCGCCTTCCTTTTTCCACGCCATTTTTTTTTCTGGCCTTCTTTTTTGCCTACCAACCAGACTTGTAAAATAAACTGAGAGGAGAGGGCGGAGGGGCGAGGGCAAGGGGGAGGTCGTGAGAGTCATAGGTGTTTATTTTTCCATGTGATTTGTAGAATTTGGTCGACCAAGGAAAAGGGCGCCATGCCTCCCACCATTCCCCCTGCCCTCTCCAATTTAATGCCTGCACAGCAGGCCCATATCGTAGCCCATACCTTATTAATTGGGCATGGACTATGTTATTTACTTTTTTTTATTATTTCCTTACTCTCCAAAGGTAACTAACGGGGATGTGATACATTCTTGCTCTTGCTAACCTGCGATTCTATTCAATTGCATCGCTTGCCACATACGTACGCACTCTACATAACGACCAGTAACTTGCTCGTTCAAATTCTACCATATAAATTTCTTATTTGCTAAACATTTTCTCTACATAAATAAGTTATCTTTTGTCATAAAACAAATGAAAACAGAGGCCACCATTAGATTTGGTAAAACAGAGATCTGTACATATTTTTTTCAGTTTTACATAAGCAGCCAGCAGTTTGTCGTGCCGGTTGAATAAAAATTGCAATTAAAATGAACAGTTTTTTTTGTCAGTTTGTTCAACTACGTTAAAAATACAAGCTTTTCCTTGTATTTCCACGTAACACTCACATCCAGAAGTTACAGGAACTAAATATACAATTCCACATACACCATTACCTTCACATTCTATTAAAGTTACTACTCAGTAAGATGAGATTCTTTGCCTGGACAAACTCCTGAGGAGAACAAGGAACTCTCAGAATCCCATCATGCATGAAACCAAATTCATCTTGGGCATCTTCGAGAATACCCATAAAAAGCGGATGATTTAACAAGAAGATGGGTATCACAAAACGTGTGAGCTCGTTCTCCTTTCCCACCCGCACCGCCACACAACCCTTGGGAATACCACTACGCCGCTTATACGCTCTCTTTAACAATAACTTCAATCGTTCTGCTTTCATCACAAGGTACCGGCTTTTTAACCTCTTCTGATTCGAACTATCACTACCTAAAACTTCGTAGTCCAGAGAATTTGGGCTGCGCAGGCGAAGGCACCGTGAAAGAATTGACATGGCGCACAAATCTGAAAGGTCGGATAAACAGAGAGAAAATAAGGACAGTTATGAGAGAATGTGAAGTTGCCCTGTGAAATTATATAAGATCGAACATACCGCGTTGCAAAATTAAATTAAAGTCACCGTTGATAAACAATGCAAGTGAAAGCAAAGCATGGTGTTTGACAGCAGAGCAGTTATTTGAGAAAATTGTATAATATTGAGGCTGATTCCTCCGCGTTTCTCTTCTTCTCTGATTCCTTTGTTTCCACGGCTGGAAGACCTTATTTGGGCCTGGAACGCCCATGTGCTTTGGGGTTTCTCAGTCTATCCTTTTTGTTGATATATTTATAGTTTTGGTGCAGGTGAGCCTTTTCATACCTGTGTACTTTACGTACTTCTCTGCTTATTAAATTAAACAGTTAGTCAATCCTCAGTTGGCGCTGCTTCTGCCTAATTAATTCTCTGCTGGTGTTAGCGACTTATGAGGAAGTTTCTTCTGCAAAATCTCATTCCCTTTTGTATAGACGTTTAATAGATATTGTTTTGTTCTGGTCAGTTAAAATTAAATAATTATTTATTTTATGTATATTTTGGTGTAGAAGATATAAAATTATGATTGACCACAATTTAATTTTGTCATTGAGATTTAAATAAATCATATTTAAGTTACTTTTAAAAAGTTGTATTTTCAATCTTAAAAAATAAAATACAAATATGTATACAATTAAGTTATGTTTGATCATAAAATCAGAAACATAAGATATGTAAATATAATTCAATGAAGATTAAAGCATTTATATTTATAAATTGATCATCTTAATATTACACAGTTAAAGACACACAAATATTCTATATATACCAAACCAACTAGTCTACACAAATATTCTATATATACCAAACCAACAAGTCTACACAAATATTCTATACATTACTAAACTAACAAGTCTACACAATCTTCTATTAAAAATAATTTTAAAAAATATTACACTTTCATTTAAAATAGCTAATAAATATTGATTATGCTAGATTTTATAAAATTGAGATTGTTAGTAAAAAATATTAAGTATGATAATTAATGTAAGAATTAAAAGAAATACTCAACTCTTAACTTGATTAAGAACTTCTATCACAAAAATTATAAATAATTTATCATGTCAAAGAAATTGAATTCATAAACAAAAAAAAGTTAATAATAATTTTTTTAATCTTCTAATTAAGGATACACTTGCATATCTAGTCTACATGTGTATAGAAGTCAATCAAGCAAAGGAATTGCACCTATGGAAATGGTCTAATAAAATTATCCTTATTGGAAAAGACTTGCCTTGCTCTAATATATTGACATTTAGGAAAATGGTATGGAAAGATATCCATTTATAAATTTTCTAAAACAAGTATTTGTTCTCCTAAAATAGTCAAGCCCTTGAGTAGGTTGTTTCAACCATGATGAAAAAGGATGGAAGAACTAGACAACCATGCAATATAATGAGCTAGGATGCTAATGCAATGATGATGCAACACCTTTTGTCCTTTTCCATATGATTTTTCAATGTGCTTCAAGATAAATGCAATTAATTTCTAGATGATTCAAATGAGTTAGAGCTATTCATTAATCACAGTAGAGTTGGTCCATAATTTATAATGATTTCTAATGAAAGAGAAATTTTGGGTAGAATTTAATAAATTCAAATTTAAAAGTTTGGATTTAATATCCACTTGTAGAAAACTCATCCCAATTTATTCCATGTGATTATTAATTATGTATAATAATAACTTTGAAAATTTATCATTGTTATATATATATATATACAAAATATTTTTGTATATATTGTAAGAGAGGGGGACCAACCACTACAAGGCCCCAGGTCACAAAAGGCCAAGAGCGGTAGGCTGCCCTAACTTACCTCAGTTTAAGGGATAGTTAGGATAGGCGGGATGAGAATTATGAGAACCATGAGATCCTTCGATCACTCTGTAATCCCGAGAGTTGAAAGGAGACTAGGTGAGTGTCTCTTTAGAGTCAAGTTTGTATCTCATATAACTCTCTGTCAAAGGACATAAGCGCGATTGTGGGATGACAACATAGCGCGCTAGAATCTCACAAGTGCGTTGGCATCCGTATGGCTAGAAAACCAAAGAGACCAGACTTAATCTCTACAAAATGGACTAATAGCCTAGTTATGAGTTTCGAGAAGTGTAGAATAAGATTAAGAAGTAGGAAATGTAAAGATGAATATGATAAAGGAAGTATATTACCACAAGGGTGTCGAAGGTGATCTCACACAACAATCTTTTCTCCAACTTGCTCCAAGATCTCTCCACCTGCACATAAAAAATGGGGAAAATCTTGGGGCTATTTAGGGGCCTACCTCAATCAGACCCCTGTTTTGGTGTTTCCACCTCCATGGACAGCCAAGTTTTCCACGATATAAAAATAAAGCGATAAAAAAGAGAATACAAGCTAAGTACACAAAAGACACTACAAAACAGTACGTGCTTGCACAACCAAACAATAGAGAAGATGTGAGGAGCTTACCACCTTCGTCCAAAGCACTCAAGGCCAGTAGAGGAGAGATATGAGAGGAACTCAAGCCTCTGTTAGAATGGAGTTGTCCTGCGATTGCTCTATTGGAGTGATGGAGTGATAGATTGTTGCAAGGAAGTGTGAGAAATGTTGCTACAAAGCTTGGAGTGAATGCTCAAGTTTGAAGAAATTGTGTCCACTCGTGAAGAAGATGAAAATGGAAGAATGAAATGAGAATATGAAAAAGGAAGATGAAAAACGGTCATATTCGGGTTGGCCAGCCGAAGAAGGGCATTACCCTTTGACTCCCAATAAGAAGTGTAACATCTCTGCAAACTCCAGCCATAGAAATCTACCAGGGATGTAAGCACGTCGCATAGATGTTTGCGCATCATGCAGGCATCCTTGATAGAAACGCCTCTACCAACATTCAAAATGGATGCCAAATATGATGTGAATAGCGGGCTTATGTGGAATTAAGCCTCCACCTTTGGTTTTCTAAAGTGTAAAGGGGTGAAAGGGGAATTTGCATTAGGGATGCAAATTCACTCCTATACATTTTTCCCCCACTTTATTGAGCATGGGTATTGATGAGTGCTTCGATAAAGTAGATTGAAAGAGTAGAAAGGTTAGAAATGTATACATGATCCGACGAGGAAGAAAATCATGGTTTGGTGAACTCGAGAGTGCAGGATAGGAGTTCATAGTTCTACGAAACTATGAGATTGAAGAACGAAAGTCCCTTACAAGCCCATGAACCTGCAAGGGAGGTATCCTTCAAGAACTCTCACATGAAGGAAACCAGGAAGAGCGCCTTACAAACCCGCAGTCTTGCAAAGAAAGGTATCCCCCAAGAAATCTCACATGAGGGAGATCGAGAAGAGGGGACTCCGCAGAGTCAGGAAAGGCAACATGTTTACCCACAGATAGAACATGTCAAGAGGCGGTCACGTAGGCCAATGAACAAATAGTCATGCAGACCATCACTAAGTTTTAAGACTTTCAAAGGGGTCCCTCAGGAACCCTTCAAAATTAAGAGGGATCCACTCAAGGGACGCATTGTTTGAAAGGTAGAGTTTGGTCAGGTTTCCCCCAAGCTAGACATGAAGATGTAAAGAAGGTCTAGTCAGACTGCCCCCGAAATAGATGGCAAGATATAAAGTAGGTCTAGTTGGGTTTCCCCCAAACTAGATGACAAGATATAAAGTAGGTCTAGTCGGGCTACCCCCGAGCTAAACATGAAGATGTGAAAAAGGTCTAGTCGGGCTTCCCCCGGGCTAGATGCCAAAATGTAAAGCGTTTCAAAGGGATCCCTATGGAACCCAACGTGAAAAGAAAGGGTCCACTCAAGGGACACACTATTCAGAAGCCAACGCCTTCTTTTTCAAATCAACTCATCATCAAGGAATCCTTCTAAAAGATGTTCACTTCATCAAGGAATTTGAAGGAAGGATATGCCCCCACATAAGGGGAAGATCAAATTCATTCCCGCTTCAGAGGAAGGATTCTCAAGTCTTTTCTTTATGAACCCATGATGAAGGAAACACGTTTATTATGTTTTCAAGTCAAGAATGCAATTCTCATTAAAAAGTGTGTAAAGGGTCTTAAGAAAAGATTCATCTGACAAAAAATGTGTTTTCAAAAGACTAAGTAATGTAGAAACAACGTTGTCGCACATGAAAGGGATAACTCAAGCAAAGAAGAGAGAAAGATAAAGAGAAAGCAAGAGAAAAGGGAAACAAAAACAAAGGGCATAAGGGGATCCAGTTTTACGTGGTTAGATCTAACTTTATTTATAAATATAAGGTAACCGCAGTGTGAGGCAAAAGATCATCAATCCCCAACCAGATCAAGAAGAATGCATAGAAGACAAAGTAAAAACAAAAAATTGGATCAACATGGAAGGAGGCCTAAATGCTCTTGACGCTTTACATCGTCCCTAATTTGATAAAAATCAATCACAAACATGGAAGAATGATGATACAAATAAAGGAAGGTTTACAATACAAACACCATGCCTATATCCAAGCACCAATAGGGGTGATGAGGTTCATCCAGGCACATATAGCATGATCATGGGTGAAGCACATCACAACATGCACACATATCTAATCTAAAGATCAGGAAGAGGGTCTTCCCCTAACAATGGTCAACCAAGAGGTCATTAGCTTCCCACTTTAGCTCATCATAGGGGGAAGGATGAGGAGCCTGCAATGGTGAAATGTTAAGGGGAGGAGCTTCTGATACTCCCACAACAAGGGCTAAGGCAGATGGACCTGTGAAGTCTCTATCGTTCAGCTCCTGTGGGTCCAAGGTCAACGACTTTGCAAAGATCACCGACAAGGTTGGAATTTCATACACCAAGTTAAACATGCACTTGATGGGAGTGCCATGTTTTGCCTCAATGAATGAAGGAGTTTGCACTAGAGCTTCACTACTAAGCTCACCAAAAGACTCAAGAGTAGTGACAAACTTAGGGGATTTTGAGACTAATTCTATTACTAGGACAAAACAAGTCAGCACGGGGCCACCTTTCGGGGAAGGTGGGCTCCTCTTACATCCTCCATTGTTTTTGATAAAAGGGTAAAATGGGTTTTACAGGGACCCGAAACCACAAAGTTTAGAAAACTACAAAGAGGAAACCAGAGTTCCACCAAAAAAAATAGTTGCCCAAGAAAAGACCAGCAGCAACCAAACAAGAAGGACCAGAAAGGTCAAGAAAGAAGGACCAGCAAAGAAAGCACAAAGAAAACCCCAGCCATTAATTCAGAGTCCTAAGGATAGACTTCGTCTCTGCCTCCAGATCTTGCATATCTTTAATCCCCTTTTGAAAAGTTTGAATCATTTTCAGAGTAAGGGGGGCCTTGCACTTCAGATTGGCTCTGGTTCTTCTAGAAATGCCAGCTTCCGTATCCTGGCTTTTATCCTCGGTATCCTCCAGATCAACCACCAGAGACCCTTGCTGGGCTTTATCAAGCTTCTCAGTCATCGCATTAATGATTATAGCATTGTGTCTTGCTATATGGTTGTTTTGCTCGGCGACAATTTTGATGGTATTCCTTAAGTTCTCAGCATCGGTGTCAATCTTTCTGTTACTGTGAGCCACTTCTTTCTTTTCCATCTCAGCAATCTTAGTGCCTATTTCATCGATCTTACTTTGTAGGGCCCAATTTTTAATTTTCAACTCATTAATTTTAGAGAAAGTCCAATCCAAGAGTTTGGAGTGGGACTTAGAGTTGGTTTTGGAAAGGTTGAGATAATCCAGGGAGGGCTCTTTTTCAGTGTTAATAGGGGAATTATCATAAATGTGTGTGTCCGATAGAAGGTCAACACAATGCTCAAAATTGTTGGTATCAGATTCCTCCGACTCAGAGGACTCTTCAGAGTAGGAGACAAGGCTTTTGGCCTAGGTTTTCTTGTCAATAGAGCTGATCTTAAGGGAAGGATTGCCAGGCTCAAGCACGCGGGTTTTACCGGAATCCCTAGAAGGGCCAACATGCAAGCTAGGGGCTTTTCTAACCGGGCTAGAGTTAGGAAAATACTCTGAGTCACTGGGCTCAGTATCGTCACTCTTAGAGTCTGGGTTGGTTTCCAAAATAGCAGGAGTGGGCACATGGAGATGTTCAACAATCAGCCTAATTAACCCAGTGTGCAGAATGGGGAATCTTTTAGGGTTTTTCTTATTGTCCTCCAAGCTTTTCTTCAAGGAGCAAAAAATATAATAGGGGATAGAGACCCTTACCTTGTGTCAGAAATGGTTGAGAAGAGCGAAGTGGTAGCCATAGACTTTTGTGAAGCGCCCGTCCACCGTAATGTACTCCATGATGACCCGAAGAACCTTTCTCCAGATAGCCTTTATGGAGTCAACATTGAAGTAACTGTTAGCAATTTTGACAATACTTAGCCTTTCCTTGTCCTTTTCAATAAATCTGATAACAGCTTCATCAGAAAAAGCCCTGTCCCTAAAGAACTTCTTCCCATCAGTGGGTAATCCCGTAACATCAGTAATAAGATTTTCGCTGAGTTCCACATTCCTACCAAATAGAGTCAGCTTACCATCATTCCATTTTTTGGGAAAGAGATCTGTGGCCTCCTGGTTAGAGCCATGAATCTTCTCCGGGAAAGGAATCAACCCTTCACTTTTAATCTTGTTCCAAACCTTGGCATTTTTCATATGTGTCTCGTAGCTGTCCGGCTCAGTTCGCTTTCTGTCTCCTCCTATTTCGGTCGACACAATGAGGTAGATCCAAACACAAGCCTTTCTAAAATCAGCCCCGCCAAATCTAAGAACCCACAAAGCATGCGGAGTTTTCTTGTAGCTTACTCCACTGGGCTTGGTCCCATGCAATCTAATGATTGTGATGTGATAGATCCAACTTGTCCTCATTAAAGGGATAACACATCACTTTACCATGTGATTTATCATAATTTAATAGGGCACAGACATTAAAATTTAGATCGCTAATATTTAGCCAGGTACACACTTCTTTACTCTTAACTCTTTCATTAGCAAAAAAGTCCGCAACAGCACTGGCTTCTCTATAGGCATGTGATATTTTAACTTTTTCAAATTTGGCCAAGTTCAATATGGCTTCCTCAATCCACGAATTGATGGTCCACGAGGGAGGAGACTTGCCACAGAGGCAATCAATTATGTTTTTGGAGTCTCCTTCAAGCCATAGATTTTTAATGTTAAGACTTTGGGCTAAATTTATGATGTGGTAAGCACCAACAGCCTCCACCAGATGATTAGTTTGAGAGCCAAGAGGCGAGGCAATTGCACCAATGAAGTTGCCATAGGGATCCCTTATAACTCCTCCACAGCCCGCCGCCCCCAGATTACCTTTAGCCATGCCATCAAAGTTAGCTTTGATCCACCCGTTAGGCGGAAAAGACCAGCAAACTCCCTCTCTGTCCTTTTTGGCCTTCATAATAGAACAAGACAAATTAGGATTGATGTCCCATTCCTTAGCAACAATTAGATCATAGTTTGAAAACTCCCCATTTATGGTCTTCCTGTCCTTTTGGGACACGGTATTGAAATTTTCCTTCAGAGATCTGACAATTTTATCAAAGACATAATCCACAGAGGATTCTTTGCCCCTAAAAATTATGTTGTTGCGTTCTTTCCAAAGGCCCCAAGCAATATGAGGGAAGGATAAATCCCAAAAAAACCTGAGCAAAGGGTTCCTTGTCGGGGCTTTCCACTGAGAAAAGAGATCCTCAATGGACAAAGGGAAAACCCAAGGAAGGTTCCATAACCTGATGAATTTTTCCCAAAGAGAAGCAGCAAAAGAGCAATGAAGGAATAAATGATGCACAGATTCAGCCTTCATCTTACAAAGAAAGCATCTATTTGGGATTTGAAATCCGCGTTTGCATAGGTTGTCAATCGTGAGCACCTTATTTTGGAGAAGGATCCAGAAGAAGATATTAATTTTAGGTATCAGATGTTTGAACCAAGATTTAGTCCAAAAGGGAGGATGATCCAAAGAAGAAGTGATCCTGGCAAAGGCGGAAGACACTGAAAAGTTGCTAGAGGGATCATCAATCCAAACCGCATGATCATCCAACTGCTCAAAACTAAGTCTAACAGCCAACAGCGAAGTCTGGATGGGAGCCAAAGCCTGACTGACACTGCCCAAGTCCACCCAATTACCATATACTCTGTAGTCTTTCACATAAGTTCCAAATCGAGCCTTGCAATTCTCAGCCCATTCTCTAAAGGAGTTGATTTTTATCATGGGTTCCTTAAAAAGCCATCTGTCTTCCCAGAATTTGGTACGATTACCATTTCTCACTTGCCATCCAATACCATCATCCAAAATCTTTTTTCCAAGGATTAAATTGTTCCAGCATATAGACCCTCTCAGAAGAAGGTGGGGGTCCATCTTTATAATGGAGGAACAGTTGTTTTCTAAATATTTACTAGCCAAAATATCAATCCACTCCCCAGAAGAATAGAAGATTCTCCAGATTTGCTTAGCTAAGAGGATTTTATTGACAGTTTTGATTCTTCTTAAGCCAAGTCCGTCATTCTTTTTAGGTCTACAAACTAGATTCCAGTCAGTTAGGGGAACTCTTTTATTTTCCTCAACACCCGACTAAAAAAATCTTTTTTGAATTTTTTCAATGGCATCAGTGAATTTTGCTAGAATCTTAAAAAGGCTCAGGGCATAGATAGGAAGATTCTGGAGAGAGGCTTTGAGGAGCTGAAGCTTACCATCTTGACTTAGCAGTGCTCCTTTCCAACCCGCAAGCTTCTTACTGAATCTATCCACCAACGAGATCCAGAAAGACTCAGGAGGTTTCATGCTTAAGGGAAGACCAAGGTAGGTGGCAGGAAGGGAATCCACCCTACAATCCAGAATTCTGGTAATTTTGGCATGTCTATGAACCGGATTATTGAAGAAGAACAGAGAACTTTTTTGATTGTTGATCACTTGTCCTGAAGTTCTCCCATACTTATCAAGCAACTATTTTATAAATTTTCCTTTAGACACAGTAGCTTGACCCATAAGCATGGTTTCATCAACGAATTGTTGATGTGAGCACACCAGGTTGCCTGAGGAAGGTCTGAGCCCAGAAAGAAATTTAAAGTCAACCAGATTTTTCAGATTCCTACCTAAACTTTCAGCCATAATAGTGAATAAAATAGGAGATATAGGATCACCCTGCCTTAGACCTCTGGTACTCTGAAAAAAGGAGGTAGGGGATCCATTGACCATAATTGATATGGAAGTTGTGGACACAAGTTGTTCCACCATTTGAATAATCCTATTATTAAAGCCAAAAGCCTTCAAGATTTTAAATAAAAAAACCTAATGAACTCTTTCATAGGCTTTAGAGATATCAAGCTTTAATAGGAAACCTTCGGTCTTCGACTCAACAAGGGAATGAATGTTCTCATGAATCGTAACAATCGAATCAAGGATTTGTCTACCAGGAACAAAGCCATTCTGTTGAGGAGAAATCAAGGAAGGCAGAAGAGTTAAGAATCTAGAGGTTAAGACCTTAGAGATGATCTTGTATAAAGAATTACAGAGACTGATGGGCCTAAAAGCCTCAAATTTATTAGCTCAAGGTTTCTTGGGGATGAGAACCAAGAAAGTATCATTTAATTCTTTTAAAAGACATCTGGCTCCAAAAAATTCCTTAACAGCATTAACCACATCTTCTTCAACAATCTCCTAGAGCCATTGAAAGAAAAATAGAGGGAAACCATCAAGACCCGACGCTTTACTCCCATCAAAGGAAAAGACAGCCCGCTTAACTTCCTCGTTGGTGGGGATAGCTATCATAAAGGAGTTGTTTTCCAGGTTGATAACTCTAGGTATAGCTTCAACTAGCTGATCTTGATCATTTTGGTTTATTTCATTACTTGTCGAGAGAAGATGTTTAAAGAAGGACCTCGCCTGCTTCCTGATATCCTCCTCCTCGTACCTGGTACCATTCACATCTATGTGAGATATTCTATTTACAGCTTTGTGCTTGGAAGCCAAAAGGTGGAAGTACCTATTGTTTCTATCTCCAGCAAACAGCCAAAGGGCTCTTGATCTTTGTTTCCAGAACTCCTCCTCCTTCCCAATTATGTTGTGCATCTTCATAAGGAGCTCATTATCTTTTTCCTTAGTATCATTCAAGTATCCCTCCTTCTGTATTTTGAACTGAATTGCTCCCAGATCCATCTGAAGTTTAGATTTAATCTTAAAGATGTTCCCAAAAGAATCCTTTTTCCATTTTTTTAAATTACATTTCACTTCCCTTATTTTTTTGACAATTCTGAACATAGTTGTTCCTTGAATACTTATATTCCACCATTTCTTTATTTCCTCTTTAAGAGCAGGATGAGAGATCCACATTTTTTCAAATCTAAAAGGAGTATTCTTCTTCTTTTTTATAGGGTCCGCAGTGAAACTGATAGGAGAGTGATCAGAACCTATTCTTGTGAGAGCTTTAAGGGAGCAATAGTAATCAAAATACCAATGATTGGAAATCAAATATCTATCTAATCTGACCTATATGAGATCCATCCCCTTTCTGTGATTGGACCAGGTGAAGGAGGCTCCATGAAGATCCAGATCAATCAACCCTTGATTATCAATGAAGTTCTGAAGATCCTCTTTACTCTCCAAATTAATCTGAGATCCCCCAAATTTTTCATTGTTCATTAAGGGAGTATTAAAATCCCCCATAACAATCCAAGCTTCTTTATCAAAAATCCTCCTAATGGCAGCTAATTCCATCCAAAAAGATTTTTTCATACCTTTTCCATTAGGAGCATATATGTTCATTTGAATCCAGTTGAAGTTATCTCTTATATGTGTCAATCTAGTAACTATGTGATTCGTACCATCCAATATCGGATCTCCTTTGATATTGTGACTATTCCAAAAAGTAACAATGCCTCCCGAAGTGCCATTCGAGTTATTGCCCTGGTTACTGTAGAACTGAAAAAGTTTCATCTTTTCAATTTTCTCCTTAGACATTTTAGTTTCCTGAATTAAAAGAATGTCAGGTTTGTGATCTCTAAAAATGTTGTGAAGAATATCCTACTTGTGGGGGCTATTGAGTCCCCTAATATTCCAGGACATAATCTTCATTATATACCGCGGGAGTTAAGACATTCCGGGATGGTTTTCTGAGATCCATCCGCTATATCTTGAAAGCTATTCAGCTCTCTTTTCTTTTTTGAAGACATTTTACCTCTTGAATTCTTTACTGCTCCACAATCTACCTTACCTCTTGATCTGGTAGAAATGCCACTTGGGATCTTCCCTTGTTTGATTTTTCCAGACTTCTTCTTTGATGTGTTCTCCTCTTTATCAGTCTCATCTTGACTATCCGTCTCTCTACTGGATTCCCAATCCTTTTCATTTGGTAATCTTTGTTCCCAGGGTAAGGTGTCCATAATACCATTCTCTTGAAAAAACAAGAGATTACTGGATAGGTTAGCTGAGTAATCTTGTTTTTCCAGGGATTCTAAAACCCTAACAGTGGAGTTGGGATCCATCAGGTGCTCCACACCCGTAGGGGGAAGAATATCAGAAGACAGGGAGAGAAGAGGGATTTTCATAACCAAGGATAGGCCCTCACTAGGGATATCCTCCAAACTCGAGATCTCTTCATTTCTATCAGAAGGGACTGTCATTTGGGATAAGGAAGGAGAAAGGTTCTGATCTCCTTCTCCAGCTAGGGTACCCTCATTAGAAACTCTTTCCTTTGAAGGAGACTTTAAGTTATGAAGATCATTAGGGATCTCACCTTTATTCTCCAAGACCACTTCGATCTCTGAGGAGCCTTTCTGATTATCAGCTTCTATGTTTTCCAACTCCTGCTCTTTATTTTCCCTCCTTTATTCTTCTGAGTCATTCTTCTTTTTTTTCCATTCCTTTTTTCCAGGTTCTGCTGGCTTTTCTTTCTCTAAAGTAGCATTTAAAGGGCATTTTTTTGCCCAATGACCAGATTTCCTACACTTGCAGCAGGCAAACGGGATGGTTTCAAACTCTATGTTTTGTTCCCAAGAACCCAGTTTAGATTGTATCTCTATCGACGATGGTAAGTCTGCTTCCTGTGGAACTCCCACACATATCCTCGCAAAAACCAATCTCTTTCTAACAGCTGTCATTGTGTCAATCGAAAGGAACTCACCAAAGGAGCTCGCAATACCAAGGAAGATGTCTTCACTCTAGTACTCTAGGGGTAGGCCTGGAAGTCTAACCCAGACTGGGACGTTCTCAAAGATGGAATCCGATAGATCCAAATGGGAGGACCATTCTTTAGAGCCAAGGAAGATTTCCCTATCACTTAGGGACCTCCACCTCTTACAGCCATGATATCCTCTTTGCAAGTAAATTCAAAAGAAAAAAAACCCTTTGGAAGAGCAGCAACTAAGACTTTCCCACTAGTTCTCCATTTATTTTTAACAAACTCCCTAACCACTTCAATATTTGGTCTAGGGCCCATAAACTTTTCAACCAGAGTTCATTCCATTAGGGCTACATTATGGTCTATAATCAGATCTGGAATGGAAATAGCAAACTTACCTCTAGCAGGGGACGAGATATTTTGCACTGGAGGGAAGGAAGACTTTCCATTAGGTTTTACCCTGAATAATGAGGTCCAGGTTTTGCAATTACCTCCAAGACCACTTGTGGTCTCCACTCCCCCTCTATCTTTCTCATTTTTACTGGTGGAAGAAGTAGCAGGGATAATCGTCGGATTTTCCTTTCCCCTGGGATCCACCTGTATTTTGTCTCCGAAGTCCACATCATCCTGGTCATCCTTACCTTACTTTTGACTCGAATCCAGCTCCTGATTCGACTGTCAATTTTATGATCTTGCTCCGCTTCCAATTCCGATTCCATTGTTGGAGGGAGAACTCTTTATCTTATTCTTTTTTGGAGGAGGTGAATTCCCCATAAATGAAGCAAGAAGGGTAGAGGGAGAGGATGAAAGAGACGCAACATATATGATTGAAGTATTAACCATATCCACGGGCTTTGGGAAAGGTTAGACTTTTGGAATAGATTTCAATAGAAGTGGCTCCATGGAAGGAGCGATGAACACCTACACCTTTCTAGGTGCATGTGTGCTCGTAGCAGAAGCTAGAAGAGATACAAAACTAGTTTGGAGGGAAATAGAGGGGAGGAGAGAGGAGGCAGCCGGTCCTGATATAGGAGCGACTGTCTCCTCTTCCTTCTTCTAAGAGGTGGCTTGCTCAACTAGAAGAGCCTTTCACCAGTGCTTATGTTCACATGCAAGGCAGTTTCTATGGCTCTTCGCACTAGAGTTCGGGGGTTGTGAAGGAACAAAGAGCTCTAGTTCAGTCATGAGAGTGTCCTCCCTAGCTACTTTTAGTGGTAGGACAGTCTTCAGGATGGGAACAGGAGGAACTAGCTCAAAAGCAGTAGGGGGAATCAACTCTAATACCTCAGTAGTAGGCCTCTTCCTATTCACTGCTTTAGAAGCAAGAATGGTAGGAGGCCGCAGAGGCTAAGACATAGAAGACTCTTCATGGGGAGCTTTCTGTCTACCATACCAAATGGGCCTAGGCTCCATGGGTAAGACAGGAAGCTCGAATGCAAGATGCTTGGCCTTTCGCCAAGCGCCCACCATAGGATTTTGTGAGGCAGAAGTAGATGGCACCACAGCAGTGCGAGAGGAAGCATCAGGTTGAACAATAGAAGAGGAAGAAGGAGGGTCTTGGGACCTCTTCTCTTCTTCTGTTCTATGTGCCTTGGTAGAATCAGTGTTAGCTTTCAGGCAAGCCCTATGTGAAATAGCATAAGGTGAAGGAGGATATCTCACTTTCGGCCTACCACGTCCTTTCTTATAATTTTGATATGTACGATACAAGAGGTACTTCCTGGAAGGATAGGACCAATGGTTGTAGGCCAAAAGTAATCTAAGGAATAGTTGCCACGCACAACAAGTGGTCTATAACCAGTGTCATGTACAATGTGTACCGAACCTCCATGAGTGAATTTCAAACATTTGTGCACGATCGAGGGAGCTGCATTCATAGCTACCAGCCAGGGGATACCTAGCTTCACCCCGAAGAGTTCAGACCTCGATATGATATCAAACATAAGGTTTACGAACTTAGGTCTCATGAGGACCGATAAGACAATACTTCCTATAGGAGGTACGAAAAGTATGTCATGTGTGCGGACAATACTTTCAGGTGCATTATATCCATCTTTATAAAGGAATTTTATTAACATGATCTCCTATCTTATAATGTTCACTTGAGATGTCAAATCAACGAGAACACCAGCCATGGTATTCTCATTTATCCTTGCAAGAATGTAGAGAGGATACGGTTCCCTATTAAAGCACATTGGTATGTCCTACGAGGTGAAGGTGATATCCTTACCACTACTCACAGACTATGCAGAGGGAATAGGTTGATTCAGGAAAGAGGCCATCACGCACACTAGACAACACTTCCACGGAGCCTCCTAAAGGTTATAGGACAAAATAGTGACCCAATTCAGGTTTCGCTACACAACACTTTCAGAACCTTCCAACTACGGTTACTAGGGGTCATAGGTTGGGTTGCAAGGTGGAAGCCTAACAACACTCACACCTACAACACTGTTAGGACATGAGGAAAGGGATTTTCAGTATCAAGAAACAAAACCAAAATGCTTCATGTCGGGTTCACCAAAAATATAAGAGAGGGGGACCAACCACTGCAAGGCCCCAGGTCACAAAAGCCTAAGAGCGGTAGGCTTCCCTAGCTTACCTCAGTTTAAGGGATATTTAGGATAGGCGGGATGAGAATGATGAGAACCATGAAATCCTTCGATCACTTTGCAAGCCTGAGAGTTGAAAGGAGACTAGGTGAGTCGCTCTTCAGAGTCAACTCTATATCTCGGATAGCTCTTTGTCAGATATAGAAACACAATTCTGGGATGACACCGTGGTGCGTTGGCGTCTCATAGGTGTGTTGGAGTCCGTATGGCCAAAAAACCAAAGAGACCAGACTTAATCTCTAAAAAGTGGACTAACAACCTAGTTATGAGTTTCGAGAAGTGCAGATTAAGATTAAGAAGTAGGAAATGTAAAGATGAATATGATAAAGGAAGTATATTACTACAAGGGTGACGAAGACAATCTCACACAACAATCTTTTCGCCAGCTTTCTCCAAGATCTTTGTACCTGCACAAAGAAAAGGAGGAAAATGTTGGGGCTATTTAGGGGTCTGCCTCAGTCAGACCCTTGTTTTGGTGTTTCCACCTCCACAGATAGCCAAGTTTTCCACGATATAGAAATAAAGCAATAAAGAAGTGAACACTAGTACAAAAACAGCAATATATGACTAAATAAACTACTAAAATTTGCATATAAATAACTAATTTTGGTCACGTGACCATTAGTAGTTTATTGCCGATCATTTATAACGTGACCAAATTTATGACGAAACTATTTAAGTCACTCATCTAGCCATTGATTTAGTCATTGATTTGGTCATTGATTTAATCATTGATTTAGTCGTTAATTTAGTCATTGATTGTTGTTAAATGGTCATTTATTTAGTCATGATCGTTATTTATTTAGTTATTAATTTAGTCATATGTTTAATCATTAATTTAGTCATATATTTAGTCATTACTTTAGTCATATATTTAGTCATATATTTAGTCATTAATTTAGTCATTTAGTCATATATTTAATCATTAATTTAGTCATTACTTTAGTCATATATTGAGTCATTAATTTAGTCATTTTTATTTACTAGTTTCCATTAATTGGTAGTAAATATAGTCATGAAATGAATAATTTATTAAATACCATAAATTTTATAATGCAAAACTAACATAATATTAAACTTGAACTAAAACATAAAAGAAAATAAAAATATTACATATACAAACAAGCTACAACATACTAGAATTAAAAGATTTGATTCAACATCATGATAAATAAAGGTAATCTACAATAATAATAAAATAATGCAAATATATATATCAAGTTATAAGATGTCAAAATTGTCTAAGAGTATATATGTAAATATAATCAAAAATGTCAAAGTTGTCTAAGAGTTTCCAACTCTTTCAAATACACCATGATAATTAAGATCCTTGAACAACACATTCAAAATACTGCATAAAGCAATGAGCCAAGATGTCTAACTGGTACATGATAAACATGTTTAACTGTCATTGTTTGCAAATATTTTAGTGGCCATTGTGTGAAGGTTCCCTCTTTCTCTTTCAGACGAACAGTTCCGTTTATTTTTTCTTCATAAACAAGGGGTATCTTTTTTCCTCCATAATTTCTATACTCTTTCTTGTGTAATGTTATAATTTAAAGCTATATGAAAAAGTGATATTTTCCAACTATAGGCTTTGTCTTTCAGAATTGACTTGTTGCTAATATTTTGTATCCGGCCAGGTCCATAACCAATAATATCTTGGAGCAACATAGACTTGGATGGAAATCAATACCTTCTCAAGAGTCTTAAGTGTTCTTTATGTACCATATGTATATGGTATTTCGATAATGGCATAGTTATTTTGAACTTCAATACCATTCTTCTTGTTTCAAGATTTGTAGATTTCTGTAAAAAATCATAGATTTTAGATTTCATGTAACTATATTAGTTTTACAATTTTGCATTTTTATCGGTAGATCAGAAATTTGGTTCCTAACAGCACACTATCAAAGCCACTTTTTTGGCCTCATAGACACAATAGCCTTACGAATATGGAAGTTAAACATGTCAACACCCTTGTTTACAGGTAGAATTATTCAGAATGTGAAAATGTCTTATCCATTTTACCTTTAGTGTCTGATAGAATTGAATAAACTATATAAACTGCTCAAAAACAATTAAGTTCCCTAAACACTTCAGCCTAATCCATGAGAGAACAAACATTTAGAGTGATCTTAAGACCAAAAGGAATTCACAATTAGAACAATAATAATTGGGAGATCAAAACCTACACAAACGTAGAAGAAAATTTTTTAAAGGTCTGGGCAAATAATAGAAAAGGTTTTGATAACAAGAGACTACGAGAACTATACAGGAAGTCAACACACTTGTTTACAAGTTGAAACATTCCAAATATGAAAATATTTCATCCATAATACCTTTAGTATATAATGAAGCTCAATAAAATATGAACCATTTAAAAACATTTGAGCCTGCCAAACTCTTTAGCCTAATCCATGGGAGCCACACCATTCAACATGTACATGCATAGGTTATTTTCAAATGTATGTTGGAAAATGAGTTCAAGATACCTTCAATGCTTAGACAAGCCAATAAATTTATTTTGTTTATTTGTTTCTTTATTTGCTTTCTAATTTCAATGTTCAAACAAGGCAACAAGTGCATGAATGACAACTCAAGATGCTTTCAACTTTTAGAGGGTGACAGCAGAAGAATCTCTAGATTTTAAGTGTTTGTCTTAAATTCTTTGAGTGATACAATGATAGGAGACTAATGCCAATTTTCCAAAGACATTGAGTGACATGAGATTAACACCAACTTTTTCAATAACAATCAGAGATAAGGGACTAAATTGATTAATGTCAAGTTTTAGTGAGTAATACAATACAGAGTGTGGAATCAAGGAGACTTGAGGCTTCTTCCTAGTCATGATGAGGCGATCCTAACTTGTCAAGGTTGCACTCAGTCCTCAAGTGAACTCCCACGAGACATTTTGTTTGTGGGATGATCATGGAAGATGTGCATGAACATGTAGGCCTAAAATGTACTTGCCTAATCTACTACATGGCCTGCCCTTAGAAAGGAGGTAAACACTTGTGTTAGAATGCTCTTCTAATTGATGGACTATAAATAGGAAGGTACTGTCTTGAGTTTTTTATACAAGCAGCAAAAATTATCTCTAGGGAACACCATAGTGCATCTCTCACATTTTGTGTGATATTGATCTATTTTAATGATGTTATATTATATGGAGTAAAGTAGCAGGTGTGCTTTCCCCTAAATAATCTTATTTCAGGATAACTATATCTTCATGCTATGTTCCAGTGGGGATCCCGTATTCTTAAGTTCTTAAGAGGAGGATTCTATTTTCTTAGAAATAAATGTGATTTGTGATCAAGGTATCATTAATGTTAGAATGTGAAAGGCCTACACATTTTTGTGTTCAAACAATACATAATGGCAGGTATAATTTTATTTACAATGGATTATCGAACCATAAAAGACGTGAGAGTTCATATACGATTGCAGACAATTATTTGGCAAGAGAAACTGCCTGGATGATTCTTCATTCTATTTTTTCTAGGAGAATATGAACACCGAAATAGCCATATATACTATCAAGTATCAGATATAGGTGTAATATAAGAAAATGGCTAAGAGTCAAACATTGTTAAAGGATGTGAACTAAATATTTTTGCTAATAGCCCAAATATGAGCTAGTTGCGCACGGTCAGTAGCTTTTCCTTGTCTCAAAGACTCATTTGAATATAATGATATAGATAAATACTACATCCATGGTGAGACGCATTTAAGGGAATTCACACAATGATCTAAGACACCAAGATAGATAAGAAATCATTAGCCATAAACTAAATTCAATTGTGTTAGAAACTAGTTAAGTCAAATCAGCTAGAAAATGAATGGAATTTTTAAACTATGTTGTTAATTTGATGAATTAATATAATAGAAAATCAAGATTGGAAATTCAATTTTCAAAAGATCTACTGTAATCACTCACTAATTTGTTTAGTTGATATCCATAGCAAAGGAGCTAGATATTAGGGAATCACAAATTACAGTTCCCCATCACATGTACAAGAAGTGAAGTAATTAGGGGTCTAAGAATAAGATAATACCATCGTAATGCAATTTTAATAGGTGTCGTGATTGATGAAGTGAAGATGTCAGCTGGAAATTGAGCACTCTAAGGAAGAATCTCATCTACTCCACAAGCTGCAAGTAAAATGCAATCCTTCATTGCAACTACAGAAGAAAAAACAGAACCCCATTCTTGACGCTGGACAAACAGAAGACACTGTCATGAAATATGTAACTCAAAAGAACAATAAACTTATAAAGAAACATATGTATTTGTTTGGATTAATTATAAAAGATTCCACCCATGTCACAATTTATTGAATAAAACTTACCTCCACAAAAGAATTTACAATCATACCAGTAGCAGAACAATCAAACACATAAATTGAAGGTGTCCCAAGCCATGATTCTAGTTCATAAATAGACAAGGGGATGTATTGTGTGTAACTCTTCAATCAAAATAAATGCCTTCAGCCACTCTACAAGGTAATAAGAGATACAGAATTGAACTGTTCTACTGAGCACTTTGAATTAATTGTGACCTTGTTGAAAAGCCAGATTTCCCCATTAGTTGTGGACTTTGGAACTCCATGTCCATTATAGTGGAAAAGCACCCGCTCTGATTTGGCATTCTTGCGGAATTGGCCACAAAGCTTCTTTACCTCTTCCACAATAGGATCAAGCTAAAGCTTATATCAGGCCTACATGTGGAAAGACAGTAAATACACACAAAGAAATCCAATAACCAGTTTTGTTTATCAAGAATTATTTAAACACTAAGTATGAAAAATATTGATGACTACCTCCAATTACTTAGAGAATGAATTTATTGCCCGTGGTTTCCACTATTCATATTGAGACTGCAAAGCTTTCCCTATAGCATCAAGCGTTTTTGGAGCTAGTATGGAAAATGGATCTGAAATTTTTTTAACAAAACCAGGAATTAATTCCAATGATTTCAGACCTTTTGCAGTGCATTGATTTTTTATTCAATTTCCTCAATGAAAATTATGTTGTTTTTATTGGGTTTATACTACTTTCAGAATCAATTGGCTAGGACTTTTCACCGTGAAGAAAATAAAATGCAGTTGTATTAATTAAAAACTTAAACAATTAAAACAAGTGAAAAAATCAGTTAGTTGTGAAGGTAAAAACCATCATGTTGTTTTATGAAAGAACAACTCAAAAGATGGGAACCATTTTTCCTTCATTGTAAAATCATGGGGATTTTAGAAAGTTTCTTGACTAAGCTCAAAGAAAAGACTGGCCCAAAATGTTTCAGCAAGTGGATATTGACATGGCCAAAATGGATTAAGAATGGGATTTTTTAACTTCCATATGAACAATAACTCCAGAAATTATAATTTGAAACATATGGCTAGAAGGAAATTACAAAAATATTAGGGAGAAAGAAAATTTAGTGTGGAGAAGATGAAAAAGATGGAGGAGCAAATATAAGAATCAGTCAATACTTGAACCCAGATGAAATAAGCTATCAAAATAAAGAAATTCTTAGAAGATGGACTACAAAAAGGAATCCTCTGATATGAAGCTATAAAGGTGCACCAATTCATGGACAATACTAATATGCAGCGCGCAGTTGCACTCACATGAAAATCCATGAGATTTATTTCTGGAGCAAAAGGAAAAGAGATGGTTCATGGTTTCTCAAAACGCCTTAATGGGCAATCTTAGCACATTATGTTCACCTTGTAAGTAGAAGAAAACCATGGTTTCCCCTTCTTGGACATCAGGATCACCCGCCTCTATCCAAAAGGTATACAAAAAAGACACACAAACATAAACATCAAAGCTACTTCTCACCACTATCTATCAAAAACAAACTGAACTAATGAACACTCTATAAATAAAAGCCCAAATAATATCCAATCTTGAACACCTTTTTAATGAAGACAAACATCTTCATAAAGCCCTCAAAAAAATGGCTATAAAGACTGTCAAATTGAAGAAAGCAGCAAGAGAAGCAAGACGTGTTAGGAGGAATTCAACGCCCAATGATAACATGGCTATAAAGACTGGAAAATTTAAGAAAGCAGCAAGAAAAGAAAGAAGAGGTAGGAGGAAGCCAAGGCCCAATGATAACATTCATTAGTGAACTTTCCTGCCTTGAGTTCAAGGCCCCACAAAAAATTGGCTAAAATATAATAAAATTGCATGAGAATTGTTTCAACCCTTCAAAACCCTTAGTAATAATAATCTACGAAATTCCTATGACCATTTAAAATTGATCCTGAGAAAAATATATTTAGGAGATACCATGCAAGTGTGGTGTTTCCTACATAATACATTTGGAGAAAAGGACGTTCCTTCAAAACTAGACTCAAGAACATGCTAACAATATACAATGAGGTTGGCATGAACAATTTACCTTAGCTGAACATGAACAACATATCAATCCCATAATCCACAGTAGATTCAAGATATAATTTAAGACCTAGAAAATGAAAAACATCCAAGGAATCTCAACAGGGACAATGGTTGGAAGCTCAGCAAAGCTTGGAAACCATTACTGTGTAGACGGATGGAAAATCTTAAGTAACCTTGCTTACACTATGTTAATTAATTTAATTAACCCATTAATTGATTCACACCAACTTTAATCTAATTCACCAAATTTAAATTGATTAATCTTTATTACCTCTCTAACCTTCTTGATCTCTGTCCTCTCTTATTTTCTTTGTCTTCCTTAGTTACCTTTCTTTTCTTCTTACCTTCTAGGAAATTTACTTACTAGAATAACCCATATCCTTACACAATGTTGCAAGAATATTTAAGAGAACAAAGATTCAAACAAGCTTGGTTTGAAGCCTATGTCTTCTGATAGATTCAATATAGGAATCCAAAAAGAGAGTGAGGCAAAAACATTCTCAAAAATAGCTCCCACAATTATTTACAATTTAAATTCATTCAACAACAAAAATGGATGGTATCGATTGCAGTCTAAATGTTATAATACCTTTATATTCTACTAGACATATATGCAGCCCTATGTCCTTAAAATTGACCAATGGCAGGCCACTATAAATTAGTTACAACAGGGAGTGGTTGTACTCATGATTCGCTGAAAAAATGATAAAAATGCAATATGACAGATGAGATTGATAGCAAATAGAGACTAAAAACCAATGCTTCAACCATCTTCAAAAGGAGTTGCACAAAATGCCAAGTGATTTGGTCGGGATCATATTTTATATTAACTGATAGATGATAAAAAACATCATATACATGAATAAAAAATTTAGCTTATTATACACTGATTTTCTGTTTATTTACAGAGCAAAAACCCAAAAACTGGAAAGAGCCCTGCCAAGATAAGGGATGTATTTTTCTATTATTCTTCCAAATATATGAGAAAACAAAAGTTTCTCCATTCTCAATCCTATAAAAACACTGCATAACATAAGTAGCTACAATTAAAAAATAACAGAACTAACAAGTGCACATGGCTTACCAATCTAGCACTCCATCTGAGCACATGGGGATATCCTGATAACATCTAGAGGATCAACACCAATATTTAAGCATAGAAAAAGTGCAACACACCCAGTTTTCATCTGCATTAAATAAATTACCAATCAAATAACTAGACAATGTATAACAAGAAATCTTAGTAGTTGCATGATTGCATTCGTAAACTAAAATGATAACCACATAGAGAAAAACTACAATAAAATGCAATATAGAAATATTTTTATTTTTATTTTTGATAAAAGTGGTTATGCCACTGAACATTATTAAAAAGAGAAAAAGATACATAGTGTCAGATCAAACTCAATCCACTAATGGAGAGCCAATGTTCAGAACATAATATTTGTAAATGCATACTATAGTCCCATCCAAAAATTTCAAACCCAAGAGAAAAAATCTTTAACCACCCACCAACCCCCAGTCTAGTTGTTGCTAGATGAGTATGCAGAGCTCATGAACGCAAAATGAGCGAAAAAAGCAGCTAGTACCATAATTACAAATCTTCAACCCCGGAGGAGGAGCTGGCCTCATAATGGGAAGGAGGCATAGGATTATAAACATAAAATGCCTAAGCATCTTTTGAGAATATTTCAGAGGCTTGTTCAGTTGTCTTTGATCTTGCAGCCACATCAAATAAGAAATGAAAAGCTAGAAAGACATCAACACCAGCTGCAAGAGTGTCAGTTGCAACCTTTCCATGTAGATCATTGCAATCAAGAATGGTCCTTTCAAATTCATCACACGTGATTCCTGACCTAAGGACATGCAAAAAATCTCCACAAAAACCAATAGAAGCCAAATCATTATGACTAATAAAACCACCAATAGAAAAAGAACCTGCATCAAACTCGTAGTTAACCAGAGCTTCATTTAGATCAAATTTCGAAAGTAGACTAGGCTGTGAAAATTGCGAAGCAAGCACCATTACCAACTCAAGGTCCAAGAGAATATCCATGCAAATAGTGAAAAAACAAGATAACACTTCATAGTAAGTGGCATTTGCATTTTCCTTAAGCCATTGGGAGCCCACCACCTTTTTGTAGGCCAGAAAAGTGTCGGCATCATCCAGGCAAAAAACTTTCCCCAAATTTTCATGATCAAATGGATGGGGATCATAAAAGACTTTTCCCTTTGAAGTAAAATTTATTTTTTACTAAGCTGAACCAAAACGCGAAGACATGGTTATAACTATTACATTGTGAGTATAAAAATGAGAAAAAAAAAACAGTATAATTTATCGATCTCCTGAAACTGTAATGTATATTCAATGCAAGTTAAACGAAAATTACAATATAAGATTATTAATTTGCACTGCGAACATAAAAATAAGGAAAAAAACAGAGCATAATTTAAGATGTCCCAAAACAAAAATTCAATGCAAGTAAAACAAAAATTCCAATAAAAGATTGTTAAATTGTGTAATGTTGAAAGTTGTGAATCACTTAAAAATTCATACATATTAAAAAACAAAAATCAATAGATTATGTTAAGTGGAAAGGTTCCCATATAGTTTAGTTTCCCATATAGTTTACAATGCTTGCTTAAATAGGGTCAACAGATAAAAAATACAACATGAAAGAGCAATTTCGACAAAATTAGTTTCTCTAAACAAGCTAGGGAATTGCAAGCCAAAATGTTTCATTTACAAGGTAGTAATTTTAATGGCATCAAGATCTAGAAGCTAAAAATGTGTCAAGACATCACTAGATTTATATTTTCTTCTCATTTATATCCATCTTCAGCAAGAAAGGCAAATGCACCACTCAACATTTGTTGGTAATCTTTAGGTACCTCTGATCAGTAGAATGTATTTTTGATATATTTTTATATTTTTCTTTCTAGAAAACTCATAAGTATTTCCAACAATTGGATCATTGATATAATAGAAAACCAAGCATATATTAGGTGTGAATATATATTTATATTCATACTTCTAAAAAATTAGTTTTAGATTTTTTTCATCAGCCGTACATGAGATTCAAGAAAATATCAACCATTGGTATTATTTCAAGAAAAGACAAACCAAGTGGACTAGTCTTTATCCTGAGTTTAGTATCAGCTCAACTTGAGAGAATTGTCTATTTCTTACCATCTCTCTCTTAACCACCTCATGCATTTTTCCATTAAAAATCTATAAGGATTCTTGCTTAAGGCATGGAGAAAGAGAGAGATTGTAGAATATTCTGAGTTGTGTAAATTTATTTTGCTAAGTTCAAGCATTCATGATTCATCTACCTATACAGAAGCTTTACTCATATTACCATGGTATCAAAATTGCTTACATGCTAGGTCCACATCTGTAGCCTACATCTCATTTCACAATTTTTGAATTTTATTAAACTCTTTTCCATCTTGTTCTAGTTATACTCAAGCTCGTGTTCCTCCATTACATCATTCAAATGGGCACTACCATTCAAATGATGAGAACAAAGAGGATCTTCCAGTTCTACCTCCCCTTCCAAAGGAGACTCCTGCTCCAACTCCTGCTACTCACCCCCTTCTGAACTGGATTTAATCAATGCAGACACTACAAATTTTTATACTTGTGATTCAGCTTGATGTTTTCATGAGTCCTCAAAATCAACACAAACAAATGTTCAAGACAAATTCCACTATTACTCTTCTTGCGGGAATTTAGACACTCCAAATCTTAAGACTTATGAGGAAGCAAGAGTGAATGCAACACGACAAGATCCCTTGGAAGAAAAATATTGTTCGTTACTAATGAATGATGGATGGGATCTTGTTCCTTTTACACATAGAAGAAATTTTGTTTACTCCAAAATTGAAAATATATCTATAGAAGTATAAAACCAAGTACTTTGTAAATGGAAACGTTGAAATGGTCAATACACAATTAGTGGCAATTTTTTTATTTCCAGTTGACAGCATTGCTTCTAAGATTTATTTGCCCCTTGCCAAAATGTATTCAATTAGACTAGTTCATACACTGATTGCATCACATCATTGAGAATTTCATAAAATAAACTTGAAGAGACACTTATGGCACAACAATGCAAGAAGAATGATAAAAATTTACTTTGAATCAACTTTTACGAATCAGTCAATATTTTCACTCATTTGCAGACTCGGGAAGTCTATCATAGCATCAAGAAAGCTCCAATGTCTAAGTTCCTTCTAGAGATTTTTTGGGTGCCTTTCACATTCCAATGTCTACAACTTAACATGTAGTGAGTGAGATTATCATTCTTGTCTTATATGTTTTATGATCTCAACATCATACAAAGCCACCTTGATATGATCAACCATTGAACTCTAGCCTTGTGGATCAGTTGGACATGGATGACTAGGGCCAATAACATTTCCTTAGCCTTTAAATTCATCAGCAAAAGACAAGTATATTTGTTTTACAGTCTACACATGCACTAAATCTTCTTCATGTACTAATATCCACATTGCATAATATATGGCAACTAATCCAACATTGGATCATTGACTTATGATTTTTCTCTTACAAAGGATCATCTAGCAGGACTATTCCCAAACCATTTATAAGAGGCAAAGACTTTTCAACTTCGACCCTTGTTAGACATGAGGGAAGTTGTGAGTCACCCTTAAGGTAGGATTTTAGGGTATAAAAGATAATTCCCATATTTTTTACCTCCACTCTCTACCAAGTTACTCTTAGAGGATGGTATTAGTGTATTTTAATTATTTACTTTATACAGTTTAGTCATCATAAGCACTTGATTTTTTACAAAAACAATTTGAGGTTTTCTCCAATTGCCTTAGATGAGCGAGACTCAAGACAAATCCTAATTTCCTTGTCCTCATCTACAAAGTACCAAAATAACCCATGTAGACTAATCTTGATCCCAAGTTAATTCTAATCTTAAACATCTTTGGCTACCTCTCTCATTTATGGCTTTGTGCACTTTTTCCATAAAAAGACTGTAGACTTTCTTTGTTAAGGCATGCAAATAAGGATTGTAGTATTTTTGTGAGATTTAATACTTCAAATTCTTGCCACTAAAGATTGGTACCAATTATTTGCCTCATGTATAAGTTAGTTTTACTTGGTTCAATCATTCATGTGCTTCTGCAAAAGCTTCATTCATCCTAACAGACATAAGACATCCATTATCCCAACCGGTCACAAGTTGCAACAACCAAATGTTACCCTACAAGTTGGTATGAAAATGTGGATTGATGATAGCTGCATCCAGGTAGATGTTTTAAAACAAAATACCACTTTGTACATGAACTGCATCTAGAGCAACTAGATTAGAGGTGATCTAAACTCCAATCCATGTCTAGCTTATTACCTACAAACAACACTTGTACAACATACCTACTGTAATACCCCTCTATTTTGCTCTTGTAAAACATTGTTGTTTCCTCTTTTATGCTTTTGTATTGTGTTGTACTTTGGCATTGTACTTGGTTACAGTTGATCACTATTTTATCGTGATGTATCTTGATGTGATGATACTATATTTTGATGTGATTGTTATGGCATGTTAGGAGTTGGCATAAGTGGATATTTAAATTTATGATGTTTCATGCTTTGATTATGTTGTTATGTTAGATGCGTCAGTTAGTACTACTGTATTGGTGAAGAGGATGGTATCGCATCACTCGCTTGCGAGTGCCCTGCGATTTCGTGATTTCCTCTTCACAGTGTGCCTTATTTATGACATATTATTGCATGTGGATATATTCTTTGTTCGCAGGTTGATAGGTACAAGACATCGACTCCACCTGGTTCACATGTTTGAGTGTGTCTAAGGCCCAACGGCATTCGATTGGGAGATAGTAGCTAGGATTTTTGTGCCAAGTCATCACCCTGGTCATAGTGTGGTCCTGTTGTTCTATTTTGTTCAATTTGCCTTGTTCAGTTTATTTTGGAAGATAGAATAATGTTAAATAAATGCTTTTGTAGCCGAGTTAGTGAGTAAATTTATCTCGATATATGTTTGAAATGTGAATTAATTTATTAATTAAATTGATTTAATTAATAAATAATTTTATCTTTTTGTAGATTTATTTTATTAAGTAATTAAGTTATTTGTGTTGAAATGAATTACATTATTCATTTTGGAAATGCATGCATATTTGAGTTGGAATTGAAAATTAAGAAAATGATAAAAAAAGTCAATTTAGAAATTTGAAAATTTGAAAAAATGAGATATTTCCTATTCTATTTTCTGGAATTGATGAGGGTGGTTGTAGGATTTTTGGGGAAAAATTGCATTATTATGAATTTTCTTCACAAGTCTTAAAAATGGAGTTTTTGGAGAAAAATTGAAAAAAAAAGAGAAAAGGAAGAATTGTTCAATTTTGTGGGTTTGGATAAAAAGCTCAAAGAGTCTGTGGAGCTTAAAAGGGATTCAAGGCACCATCAGGATCTTCATCCTACTTCAAAAAAATCAAGTTCTCATCTTCTATTTAGTTAAAAAAATTTGAATTCAATGGCATTTGTGTGGGTGGCAAAACTTTTTGAAACCTTGCCTTCATGATTTGGGAAAGATTGTTCAAAGTTGGAAATGAATTCTTGGTTGCAAAGTATTATTTCAATACTGTTTTGTTTCAATTTATCCTTCAATTTGTTTGAAGTTTCAAGCTTGGATAAATGGGAATTATGTGTATTTATATATATATATATATCCTTATATATATATATATATATATATATATATATATATGTGCATATACTTCTTTACATATATATATATATTTATAAATTCTATTTTATAAGGTTATGCTGGCAAAAATTTTATAAATTTTTGCCAGGTTCGAAATTTTAAAGAGGTCTGTATTTTTTTTCTAAAGTTTCTTTTAAATGTGTTGGGGGTTGGGGCTCACCCCACCGTTGCCCCCATGGGAAGTGACATGGGGGAGCGTACCAGCAACCCCACTCTGCAGCTACACGGACTGTGCAGCCCGCAACCACCAACGGTGGTGGTCGGTTGCGCACTGCGCAGCCCACGCCACCACAGTTGGTGGTCTGCGCTGCCAGCGCCACTCGCACCACGCCCTCCCTCTGCCTTCCATTAGCTCCCCTCACGCACAGCACTGCCACTACGGCTCTCCGCCAGTTCGCCCGCATCCAGCCAGTCGGCCAACACCGCCCTTGGCTGCCAGTTGAATCTGTCGCCGCTTGGTAAAAAACCGCGGCCGACCTCTTCTCCCGCCCAGCTGCCTTCACATGCGCCCCGAGGTCACACGATTCAACCCTAAGGGTTGGAGCACGAACCGAGGCAGTGCCCTTTGGTCTTTTTAACATTTAAAAAATATATATATAATAATAATTGGTATAATATTTTAATATTACAAGATTGTGATTATATTTTAATATTATAATTAGTATAATATTTTAATATTACAACATTGTGATTATATTTTAATATTATGATTTATTATAATATTAAAATGCTTTTCATTATATAATATCATGATTTCTTTTGTTATAATACTAGTATACATATATTGATTAATAATATATATAAAGAACGCTGAAAGCTATCAATACTTAACATTGTTTATTATAGTATTAATTAATAAAATATATTAAAAACTAATAATATATATAAAAAACTATTTTTACTATTTATATATATATATTAATTAATAATATATAAAAAAATATTTAAGCATACATATCTTAGTTTGTAATTTAAATCGAAAAGTATTTAAATTAAAATCTATTTATTGAGAAGTTTTTGATTTAAATCTTTTTTGAAAAATAGAAAAAAAAAATATTTTATGTGCTTGTGATTCTTAAGCAGCACATACTTCCACCCGCCTGTCATTTTCAATGAAGCTTCAAAAATTTTACGAATATTCCTTTGTTGCTTTCACTGTATAACGCTTTCTGTGTAATTAAGAGGCATTTAAATAAGGGTTATAATATTAATGTTTTATTAACATTTTAAAATGATAATTTGCATTATATTGTTACATTATTTAGATGGGAATGTTTTGTTTTTAAAAAAAAGGGTTTTATTGAATAGGGGAAACAATGTTTTAATTTAAACATGGGATTTTGTTTTTTATTTGAATTGTTGATATCCGGGTTAATGTTTCATGCTTTCAAATGCTAATGTGGAAATAAAATGATTTTAAAATGGCATGTTTAATTCAATATCTAATGTTTAGAGTACTGATTGTTAGTGAGGAAATGGGTTTAGTGAACCCAAAGTAGATTTGATTCTTGCCTTGCTTTTTAGTTGTTCATATGGCCATTCAGGAAATGTGGGTCTTAGCATTTGACAAGTCTTCTAGTTGGGTTTTCAAGTTTGTGGGTTGTCGTACTGTGTAGTCAACCTTTGGATTACCTTAGGTAGTGCGTTTCACCAGTTTGTTTCCTAGTTATCACGAACGGGAGTGTGTTGACTGTATGTTATGGTTAGGAATGTGGTACCCTTATGTCACACGTGTGTACCCTTGGGTTGTGGAGTTGTTCCACATGTCGTCTTGGAGGAGTGGCTTGTAACGAGGGTCGGCACACGAAGTGGTGCCAAGATAACTCATTGTAAGTTAGTTAATCTAGTGATAACTTCATTAACTGATTAGAGTATCTGTAGTATCAAACACTTAATAAGATAATTATTCCTTGCTCACGAACTCAAGGGCTTGTAAAGACTTGGGTTGAGACGAGAAGGCCTAGAATGTCAAGATCGTTATCTTGTCTCTATGAAAGATAACTGATTCTGCATTGGATTACATGAGGGGTCGGAAGTCATTAGAGGTTACTAGGATAACCCGAGTTGGGGGTCGGGGCCTAGGAAGACTCGCCAGGATAACCCATGTAACATTGTGATGACACTTCTCCTAGGTCGACAGTATATTCGCATCAGTGATGCAGTTAATTATGTAATTTTTGGAAGCATTGTAACCTTGTGTTAGAGATGTCACTATATTTGTTTCAGTATGGTTGTGTTAGCCTATGTCTAGAGGTAGATGTTCTTGGTTAGAAATTCTTGTTACTATCTCCTAGCACGGGGGGTGGACCTTTGGGTTCCACTTGGTTGGGTGGAACGTGCACCTTTCTCCATTGGGTTTTGCTCCTTGTTCGTGTGGACGAGACTTCCAGTTGGAGAGCTCGTGGTTTTCAATTGTAGTTCTTGTTTGATTTCATTATAGTTGTTCTTATAATTTATTACCCCTCATTTGTTTCGAGGTGGAATTTATAATTGTAATCGTATTCTATGGACTTGCCTCATTCGAGGAATGAGAGTTGTAACCCTTTTGTTTATTTATGATTAATGAAGTTGAAAGCTATCTCTTATGCTTGTTGTAAAATCATCTTACTTGGAATGAATGTGTTATTTCGTTAATTAATAATTGACATGGGTTTTATTTATGTTTGTGTTGAGGTTCTATATAACCTCTGTCTCGTAACCTTAGAGGTTGTTGGCATTGATTAGTGAACTTACTTATTAATTTTAATTAAAAAAAAAAAAATTAGTCATTTTAGTTGTTGCAACTTCCTCTAGGGTTGTGTGGTGGGGCGTTACACCTACAAGCAAAATAATATAGGAAAAACACTCACAACAGAAACTTACATTGACAATACTTGGGGAATTGTTTAAAATTGTAGGAGCTTAATTTCACGGCACAACTCAAAATCTTTTCTCACCTTTCCACTTCAAGAGCAACCCTGGCTGAAGATGTTTCCACAGAAACTCTAACTTAAATATGATTTTCCTTCAGCCCAGCATGCCAGATTTGACCTTCGACCTTGGACAACCACGAGGAGGGACGCAATGCCCTTATAAATGTGTGACTATCCCTTCCTAACAGTGATCATGATTTTTTAGCAAAATCTATAACCATGAATGAGTATACACAGGGGTAGGGGAAAAGAAAATTTATGTCGAGAAGGGAGGGAAAATGAATTGAGGGGAGGGAAATAAAATAAAATAAAATTAGAAAGGTATTTTTTTTATTGTCTTAATTTAAGACAATTAGAAAACTAAAAATATAATTTAAACATAAAATATATATTTTATGTTTTAATTAGAAAATTAAAAATATAATTTAAACATTAAATATATATTTTGTCTTAAATCTCCCTTGTATGTAGTAGTGCCAAAAGAGATCATTGTTATTTTTATTTTGCATTATTCAAATGGTGGAGTATATTAGCAAGCGAAGATAGAAGTGAACCAATCTTCATTTTTAGGGAAAAATGTTTTTTTAAGGGAAAAATCTTTGTTTTCAGTAGACTCGACTATTACATTTCTACAATCCATGTAAATTGAATCTAATTGCTTCTAGAAATAACTACTTGACCTTACATTTTTAAAGAACTAATTCTAGAAATAATTACTTTTACAGACATTACGTTTCTACAATCCATGTAAATTGAATCTAATTGCTTCTAGAAATAACTACTTGACCTTTTGAAATGAAAGTGTCTGCAAGATAGCCCTCAAAATGCAATTGGATTGTTTAAATCATATTTTATTAGTAACATTGACCATAATTGTTCTTTGATACATTTGACATGCTAACACAACAGGAAAATCAAACTGGCTTCAAATCATAGTTAAAAACATTAATGATTCATTAACATAATGAGTAATAAAAGTTAAAGAATGTAAGTGTTAATTTTTTTTATAAAATATGTGAAGGCCTTATGACTATACTAAGAGGCAATGCCTTCCACGCAATAGGTATTTTTGGTGCACCAAGCAACCTAGGTGGCCAAATGGCCTGTTTAGGTAGGGGTCCCATGTGGGGGGCTTAAGCTCTATGGATTATGATCAAATTCAAAAGAAAAAGGAATAGAAGAGTAATAATCATTTATTTAGTCATTTTTATTTTTCTGGCCAATTATTTAATTGTGATTTTACTTGATGATCAAATTAGTCATTTATTTAGTCATTTATACTTGTGAATTGCAAAAAAATAGTAGAATTTAGTCATTTTTAGTCACGTAACTAAAAGTTTTAGTCACGTAGTCATTTATTTGCCAAATTCTACTAGTGGAATACAAGCTAAGTACACAAAAGATACTACAAAATAGTATGTTCTTACTCAACCAAACAATAGAGAAGATGTGAGGAGCTTACCACCTTCGTCCAAAGTGCTCAAGACTAGTGGAGGAGAGAGATGAGAGGAACTCAAGCCTCTATTGAAATGGATTTTTCATGTGATTGCTCTAGTGGAGTGATGGAGTGATAGATTTCTGTAATAAAGTGTGAGAAATGTTGCTACAAAGCTTGGAGTAAATGCTCAAGTGTGAATAAATTGTGTCCACTCATGAAGAAGATGAAAATGGAAGAATGGAATGAGAATATGAAGAAGGAAGATGAAAAATGGCCATATTCAGGTTGGCCAGCTAAAGAAGGGTGTTACCCTTCGACTCTGTAAAGAGAAAAACTCTTTAAATCAAACATCGACAAAACTTTAAATAATTTCATTTATATTCAAAATAAAGTCAACACTTCATTCATTTAGAAATCATAAAATCCATTCGATAACAAAACAATGACTTAAAGTCGATAAATAAATTCAATATACATTTCCAGTTTAAATACATACATGTGTCATATTACACAACATTGATAATAATACAAAATAAGTTGTAACATAAGTTACAATTCGAGACTTAGGCAATCAGTCGCCTTAAGCTCTTCAATATATAATTCAATAATACATAAAACATAAATGAAGATGACATCCTTTGATCTTTAATCCAATAGCATATCTTCAATAATGAAGATTAGAACAAGGATCAGGCACTTTTTCTGCCCAACCTCGAAGCTTATGCTTCCCCAAAATTCTTTAGTCATTCAAAGAATACCCGACCCTACATGAATCGCTTAGTAAAAAGCAGTCGACAAGCAAGATGGAATCTAGTGTGTGCCTAGTATAACTAGTAAAACCACAAGCATTTTCATTTTTCTAATTCATTTAAGAAACAAGCAAGTTCAATACTAGGATATGGTAGAGATTTCATTCATTCCATCTATTTCAATGGTCCTTAAGTTACTTGGCCAAGTAAAATGTCATGCACAACAAATAAAAGTAGTTTTGGAAAAGCAAAACTACACTCTCTAATAACCCATATTTGGCACCCGTCCTGGAAGGTAACTTTCCAAACACATGACATGCACATTCATTTATCAAGCATGCATGGTTCCAATTAAATAAAAACAATCTTTCACATACAATTTAACAGGATCTTGTTTCAAGCAAAAACAATTTAAATGTTGTTCTTTCATCGTTTTAAACCATAAATAACATTAAATTAATATTTAAATCGAATATTTTAAATAACAAAAAGAAATAAAGAAGGTGTATCTCCAATATGTAAATTAAGTACATATTTTAAAACAGGCATAAAAGAGCACACGTTCTTTCATTCTATTTACTCATCTATTTAATCCTGTTATAATTCGTTTGATTTCAAATAAATCCTATTTTTAACTTATTCGATTTATTTTTAGTTTTTCATACTTTCAGAAGATAAATAATTACTTTTTCAAACAGAATTAAAATAAATCATTTTAGTTTATGTTTTGAATGTTTTGAGTTTTATTTGTACAATTCACTGATTTTAACTTCTATTTTGAAATCACATTAAAAATTTCAAAGGTATTTAATCAAAATCTTTTATGTTTTGAATTCTTTTCAAATCAAATTTAAATAATGTTTTCCTGTTTTAAATCTTTTTCTAAGTCTAAATTTCTCCTAAATTTATAAATCAGTTATTTTTCATTGTTTTCTAATCAAATTCTTCCTAAAATTTTATGTTTCTAATTTCAATTGTTTTCTGGAAAAATCACAGTTTGATGTTCAAGAATTTAATCAGAATTTGAAGAAATCAGAAATACTTTTTAATAGTTTTAAAAATCAAAATAAGAAAATAACTATTCCATTTGAATTCATTGTATTCATGATTTTGTTTAATAATTTCTAAAGATCCTACCTAGTAATTCTGGAAATGGATTGTCAATTTTCTCTGTTCTTTCTATAATTTATGTCTGTTTGATTGTTGTTCTGTTTGCATATGAAGATTCTGAAAATGAAAAATGTTTCCTATTGCTCCTTCCTCTCCTTGCGTATGAGTTCTTCTCCCAGACTATTGTTTCTACTTCTTTCTTCATGTTGGCTCTCTTTCCTTACTCCCAACTGGCTTCCTTTTACCTCTTTACTGTGCGTGGGGTGGATGGAGATATTTTGGTGATTGCAAGGAGCAACCTCCCCTCTTTCTGTGCGCCCTGGGTTGTGTATGGTGAGTGGAGAAAAGAGATTATCCTCCCTGCGCATGCCTTGTTCTCCCTGGCAGCGCCTACTCAATGGAGGTTGACTCCAATCTGCCAAGTGCGTGGGTTTAGAAGGGGATGAGCAGTTCTTTGTTTTTGACAAAGCAGACACAGTCTTCCTTCTATCTGGCATGGGTAAATGAGGAGACTCCAGTGATCAGCACCCTCCCTGTCCTCTAGTTGCAAGGTAACTCTCCTCAAAAACTCTTAAACAGTAAAAAAAAGAATCTCAGACTCCTCTAGCACATGGGGAAAAACTCTCTTTTTTCTCCAAAGCCAAAAATGGATTTCTGCCTCTCTTCCAATTTTGAATTTCTCCCTCACTCTCTATGTTTTCTTTCATGCAATTTGATAGATGTTATCAAGAAATCAAATCCACAATTTTAGTGTGATCTCTAGTTCAATTTTTCGAACTCCAAGTTATTGAATTTGATTGCCTTCCAATTTGATTGCCTTCCAATTTGATTGAAGATATTTTCTTCAATCTGTTCAACTACTTGTTTAAAATCAATTTCAATTTGCACATATGTTTGTTTTCCAATTTGTTCTCAATAACTCAGTTTTAGATATTTGTTTAATTTCTTCAACTAATATTTCCTCTTTCATATTTTTAAATAAGAAATAATAAAAACAAATAAATTTGCAACACAATTTTTATTACATTATAATAAATTTCACAATTAAAAATATATTCTGTTAATTTGAAATAAGACCATTATTATTTTTAAATAATAATAAAATATCTACACTAGGAATTTAAGTTATTTAAATTAAATCAATTTCCTCAAAAATTAACCAAATTGCCAATTTAAATCAACATATTCTTTTCACAAATTTTGAGAAATCAGTTAAACTTAATTTAAAATTTGCAATCATAATAATCACAAAAATACATTACAATAATAACTAAATGTGTGTGTGAGATTCCATCATCCTCATAAACGTCTAATGGCTAAAATAACTCTACCTAATCGATGTTCTCGCTTTCATTCACGTTCACCTCTTCCTGCATTCACTTGCACTCGAGTTTTCATCAGCAATGAAAAACCCCAATTTAAATAAAAATGCATTTCAAATCATTGTAATTGCATTTCAATTTCAATTGCACTTCAATTTAAATGTCAATTTAACTTCAATTTAAATGTCAATTTAACTTCAATTTAAATAATCATTTAACATAATATAATTAACAATATCATGATTATTAATTTTCATTTAAATAATCAATAAAATCTATACGTGATAGACTCCCAATAGGAAGTGTAACATCTCTGCAAACTCTAGCTGCGGGAATCTGCTAGGGACTTAAGCGCGTCACGTAGACGTCTACGTGCCACGTGGGTGTCCCCGATAGAAACGCCTCTACCAACACTCAGAATGGATGTCAAATGTGATGTGAACAACAGGCTTATGTGGAATTAAGCCTCCGCCTTTGGTTTTCTAAAATGTAAAGGGATGAAAGGGGAATTTGCAGTAGGGGTGAAAATTTGCTCATATACATATATAAGTTGACAAACGATTCTATTTAGATTGTCAAACAACTTAGCATTCAGTGATATTAAAAATATTTTCAATACAAATTATAAATATATCTCATGATTAACTATTTTATATAAGTATTATGATCATAATTAAATTAAAAAATATTTCTATTAAGTCAAAAAATATAATAAATTTACAATTGAAATAACAAAACACCTCTAAAAATATTTACATACATAATACAACATTATACTATATTTTATTTATATATATAACATTATACTATCTTATATATATATATGAACAAAACAAGTTATGTTCTTCAATTCTTTACAACTACAAAACAATAAAACAAAGAAAAACTATTACAAAATATAATTTATATATAATTATGATAAATTTGATGAAAATTGTTTTAAAGAATCATTGAACAATACATACAAATAATAGATTATTTTTTATAATTTTTTTTTAAAAATTAAAAAGACCTTCAGCCCATTGAAAAGAAGCAGAGAAGAGAAGAGATACAGAAAGCCAAAAAAAATCAAAGAAAAGAACTCTTTGGTGTTTAGCAGGCGTTATGATGAGTAGCTGCCAGTAAGCATAAATCCACGTTGGAAACAGCAAGCAAGAGTTTGTCAGCTTCTGATCCAAAAATGAAAGAAGCACTCGTGATGATAGTGATCACATCAGCTTAGGAAAAAAAAAAATCCCACATTAAAGAAGCAAGTAAAACAATAATAAATTTATAATTGAGATACCAAAACAATTTCAAATATATTTACATTAAGACAATATTTTTTTTAAGTTATAGTTTATATTTGTTTTTAAAAAATATATATTTGTCACATAATTTATATATAAATTTTTATTATGAAAAGAAAAAATAAGTTATGGTTTCAGAATTTTGTATAATGAACTATAAAATAATAAGATTAAATTAAAAAATAACAAAATGATCACAAAACATATTTTTCATATAATTATTGTATAATTTGATAAAACTGTTTAAAGAATCATTGAAAAATACATACAAATAATAGATAAAAAATTTAAAATTTTTTAGAAATATTTTTGATAAAGTAATTTTTAAATAGGGTCTCTAGTCTATTGAAAAGAAATGAGAGAATAAATATTGCAAAGCCCCCCTCCCCCCCCCAAAAAGAAAAAAAACTTTTGATTTGATAGTAGGCATCATGATGACTAGAATAGGGGCATATGCCACTATTTCATGCATTAAACTCATGTTTCTAACTTACTCTAATCGGAAGTGAGTTATAAAAATCAATGCTCAATTCAACAATTCATGCTATAATGACATTAAGAGTTTGAATTTTGTTACCAAAAACAACTTAGAGAGGCAAGCTACCAGTAGGTGCATAAAATAGTTTTGAGTTGGGCATTCCATCATCTATATCAAAGTTGATAAATCATGTCAAAAAGAATTATTTGAGAACTCTAGTAAATCCATGTCGGAAACAAGTGAGAGTTCAACAACTTTGATCCAAAAATGAAAGAAGCAAGATTGTGATGATAGTGATGGCATTAGTTCAAGAAAGTGATGTTTTTAAATCTATCAAAAAAGATAACCAATGATCGAATCATAATCTAGGTTAAACAACTCGATAACCTACAACCCATCTCATGAAGCATAGTAATTTAAAGAATGTAGTCATAGTCTAAAATGGAAAAATCCAAAGTCTATTCCAAATCAGTATATAGGATTCTTAACCCACCTTAGAGAAGTAATCCAAACTCAACCTTTCAAAATATAAGAATGTGGTTTCATGGGAGGCTTCAGGATCTATTTTGAAGCAACGAGGGGTCTCATAAAGTTAAAAAAAATGCTACAAAATTATTTAGAATATTTTCTTCAATAATAGAAACCTCTACTTTTTAGCTCAAAAATTTAAGCAAGTGCAATTCGGATGGGACTAGAAATTACCCTATTACTTTTTAAATTCCAACCAATTAATTTTTATTTTATTTTATATTTATTTACTCTATTGAATTGAATGTGTAAAATAATAAAATTCATGAGACTACCAACTTCCATAAATTTAGGAGATTAAAATGCACTACAAAATTCATGGGATGATCCACTTTAAAATAATCATAAAAAATCTCACCAAACTAGCAATCAATATAAAAAAAATATTTGTATATATAAGATTAAGATAAATGTGATGATTAGAGCTTCAAATTTTGAAAGAAATATCCAATCCAAAAACCAACAATCCATAACTACAAACCTTTGATATTGGAAAATATTTCTATCTCAAAATCCACTCCAAGTGAAGAAGGAAAAAAAACCCTAACCCTAAACCTAAATCTTAACCTAACTATAACCCCAAATGTAACATTAAACCTAACCCTAATCCCTAAACCATAAACAATAATTGTAATCCTTACCTAACCCTAATCCCTAAACCATAAACCATAATCATAACCCTTACCTAACACTAAACCTAACCATAAACCATAATTTCATAACCCTAACCTAATCTTAACCCTTACCCCAACCCTAACCTCAACACTCATATTATTTGACTCAAAT